>OX596382.1:107889623-108338065 GCA_951394425.1 Tipula unca | reverse complement strand
TATATATATATTTGTTTTAGTTAGAATATGAAAAATAATCCGTTCAATATATATTTATTATTTTTATTACATTTAAAAAAGTACGCACAGAAGAAAAGTATAATATTTCAATTTGTCTTAATTTGATAAATAAAAATTAATTTCTCAATACATTTTACCTTTAGACCCACACGTCCCCGACAGTTTTAAATAATGAATAATTAATTCCAAAAATTTATTTAAAAGTTTTAAATCAGATAAAATAAATTTACAAAAAAATCAATAGAATAAAAAAGAATAAATGCATTTTTATGATTATAATTATACTTATAAATAATATAAAACTCACTATAAAAAAACATTGATTTTATTTTTAATAGAAAAAATAAATACATAATTAAATACATTATAATATATTTAATTAAAATAAATTCAATATTTTATTTTTAATTAATTTACATAAAATAATAAAATTTTGTTTTGTACGAAGTAAAAAAATGGAAAATCGCATAAATATAATTGCATAATTTATGAATTTTAAATTAAATTTATTTTATTTTTGTTTCATAAAACTAAAATTGGTGCAAACGGAGGTAAGTTTATCATTTTGTGAAAAATAACGATTTTTCAATCTGCAACGCCACAGATTCATAATTTTTTCGGTATCATATGTACATTCTAATCCCCAAATTTTAAATTGGGAGTTCAGTGCTGAATGGAATTACAAAGTTTTTAACCACACTGTCGAAAAGTCATTTTAACGACGAACTTGGATAGGATAATTTCAAATAATTAAATTTCAATATGCTGGGAAATTTGTGTTTTTTTTTTATTTTTGTTGTTTTGAACCTCATGAACAGAATCTTTGTTTAGTTTATTAAAACGGGTATTTGCTTTTTTACTACCTTCCCTATTATGATTTCCAATATACACCCGATTATAATGAAAAAAGTAATCATAATTTTCTTGTGGAATGGTGATTTTATTTCGGATCAGAATAAATTGTCTATATTAATTAATAAATGTTAATTAAACAAAAATTTTTTGTGAAAAGATGGGATAGACGGAATAATATTGTGTTTAGACGGGAGACGCTGGCCACCATTAGGTGCAAGGAATCCAGGCAGCAGAGTGTTGTATTAATTTGATGCATGTTTAGGGTTTTCATATCATTTTTTGGAACACTTTATGTTAGGATCGAGCTTAACTTAATTTTTTTTAACCAATTTCGCTATTTCACAGAGGCATAATTTGGTTTACAATATTCTTGCTAGACGCTTTGCTCTATTAATACATAGCTACCTCTCTGCACTTTCTGATCTTACATTTCAAATTGATCCCATAGCCCTATTTTGAAGAGAATTACTTTGTCTGAAATTTTATATTTCACTGTTTATTTTGATGTAATGAAATTTTAAAGCGATTCGTCCCTAAAGTCATAGTCATTCTTAAAATCCATGATTTATTACAGAATTTCATAAAATTGCCATCAATATTATTGTCTCAAAAAGAAAAAAACAAATTATAAAATTTCGGGTGAAAGTCATGATAAATTATATTTATTAGTCTCTTACAAATAAATGATAGTAATCATTCATCCACCAATCAAACGTCGTTCTTAAAAGTCCCAGATACAAGCTCATCTATGAATGTATTCCATTTCGCTGTCCATTTTTCTATTGCTACTACCTTTTCAGCATCGTTCATTGCACTCGAGTTTAACGAATTTAAAGCTAATTTTTTAAGTAAACGTAAATCCTGTCGTTGTGATGCCATACCCAAAAATGCTTGATAAAAATCATGTGACAATGGAGCGGCCTCCCAAAGAGATGGATCGTCCGAAGATATAATAACATTATAATTATCCGAAAATAGTACGGAGCACGGATGATTACGAAAATCGTCAACTAATTTTAATACTTGATTTGACAGTGGATTAACTTCGATCGCAATATTACGTGATTTGACAAGTTGTAGTAGTTCGGGATGTTTTACCAACGCAAATCCGTGTCCAATACGTTTTGTTCCCAATAGTATGGCATCTATTAAATTTTCATCGCTTCTCGTGCCATACCAATTGGTTTCACCAGCATGGAAAAAAAATTGTATATCTTCAGGTAGTTTCAATAGGGTCTCGGCGAATTCGATTAGTGGGCGGCCCAAATCTTCTTGTCCAACTAAATCAAATCCGGCAACAAATGTAGGAAAATCACCCTGAAAATAAATCATGATTTTCATAAAAATAAAATGTTAAATTAATTTTATGGATTAAACGAACCAAAATAGTTTGAAGGTCTTGTATGTAGACTAAAAATCCAGCGTCATCTACGAACTTCACTGGGGCGTAAATAAATTTAACACCAATAAAATCGGGGTGTTCTTGTTGAAATTCGTGAGCAATTTGTTTGTACATTCCAACGATTTCGGATTTAGAAAATTGTTTTCCCTCAAGATTATATACCTGAACATTTAAAAAACACGTATATATACAATATTGCCACTTTACGAACACTAATTATTATATTTACTTACATCTGGTAGAACTCCTCTGAATTCCAAATACTGAATACCATCTTCATAAAATTCTTTTAACGATTGTCTAAAATAATCTTTCCATACTGGTTCGTATGTAATAAATGTACTAATAATTGCGAAAAGGCTATCAAATTTCCGCCACACTGCGTTTATATCTTTATACGTGTTGACTGGATCTGGCGTGTACAGTGTAAATAATTGTCGAATTTCACTATCGTATATTATGCTTCCCACTTCTGCCCTAGCTTTTGAAACGAGTTTCCATTCACAATTTTCTACCGGCACTTCTGGTGCATTCAAAGAAAATAATAAATTGTTTATTTGAACCGGATTCGTAACGTTCGAGCACTGCCATAAATTTTCACGATACGTAAGCGACACAAGATAATCGGTTGACACCAGTGCCATATCGTGTGCATGTAATACTGCTCCCTTAGGCATTTTCTTCAAAATTTTAAATAAATCCGTCGATTCGATTTGTTTGATCACTTCGAAATAATGTCGTGACGGTAAAAATGATCGTGGATTCTGAAATCCTAAATTATATTCATGCACCTTTAAATTCATTACAATTTCATTAGCAATTTGTTCTTTTTCCGTTAGCACAACATCCGAACCAAGCGATCGATTGAGTTGAAGATCGATTAGTTGTGTACGTTGCCGTAAATAATCCTCGATTGTTGGACGCGCGGCCATGGTGGTTTTAGAATTTCGTAAACGTAAATTATGTTTCTTGAACAGATGATTATGATGGTAGCCGCTAGCAGCGTGTGCCGCAGTTGTAATATGACTAAATATAAATACAATTGCTATAAACTTCAAAATCATTTTAATTGCGTGATTTAATTTGTTGTTTGATTAACTTATCAATTTCAAGGTAAGAAACTAAACTGTAAAACTAAAGTCTTTGTATGTGTCTTATCGTAATATTGGTGTGGAACTAATTTAGGTGAATATATTGTACTACAGTAATTTGTTTAATCTAGACGAAGCTTATCGTAAATTGTCCAATCGAATCTAGAAATATTAAATAAAAATTTGACTTAAGCTAATATAAGTGTATTCTATAGACTATATTATAGCGACAATACAACACATGCTTAAGTTTACAACATCCACTTGCATATAGTTAAGCTAAGCCATTCATGCAATGATCATGCTGAAATGAACTCGACTCGTAAGCTATTGATTGAGTCCCACTGATTATGAAATTTATTCATGAACGGCGTAAATATTCATATTAAAGAACATATATCGTTTTAAGCAAATGTAAAAAAGCTATTCACCCCGTTAATGCAATTTAACCAACATACTCAACCACACAGATAAGATATGACTTATTTCTTAAATATAGTTAATCGCGCTGTTATCATTTGAGCGACGTGCCATAATATATAATACTCATGATAATTCACAAAAACGTCATCATAATTGATAATGAAGTAATAATTCATTTTATATTGAGCTAATACAGAGTAGCGTATCACGATTATTTGGTTACAAGAGTATACAATACACTTGTTTTATATAAGCCATTAAAAAAACACATCAATCGGTCAGAAAATAATTAAAGATAATGTTAAGAGTTTCAGGGAAACATATGGCAACAAGAAACCAAAAGACGTGCATTTGAGGTATTCAACAAGCAAACCAATAAAATCGTTCTTATCATACCTATATATATAGTATAGAATAGACTATAGACTACAGATATAGAGTATTAATTGACTTTAAGCTGTATCTTCTAGGACTCATAAAAAATAGTATTATCTGATTTAAAATATTTCATTAAAACAATGTATATAATAGCACTGTTTAGTGAGACAAGAATTTGGTATCTATATTTGGATAGGTATTTTTGGTTTAAGACATCACTATTTGGCTCTACTTTACTTAATTTATCAAAAACAGAATATCGTACAAATTTCATTATGCCACAAAAACTTAGGTAGTGATTTAAATGCTTTTGTGTAGCAAAGTTAAATATGTTTGCAAGCAATTATTACACGTTTTTCTTTTAATTCGCTATAGTTTATTTGTAACGTTTCAAAGTTGATGAATTTTTAACAAAAATTATTTTCGCATACATGTTTTTTAACGATATTTTCGCATACATGTTTTTTAACGATAATATTTTATAACGATATGCTTATCGATAAATTTGTGTGCAAAAATGGTTTCGAACTCAACTAAATATCGTGTATTTTTTAGATCGCCCTTACTTGATTAGATGTCATACGTGGCAAATATTATTTTGTAAATTTTGATAGCGAAGATTTACACTTTAGATTTAATTTTAGACACATTTTAGAGCCAAAGTATTTTGTTATTTGAAAGTAAACCTAAGACAAAACCGCCATTTAATACAAAATATGTAGATTTTTCATCCAGCACATGTATAGTAGTCTACAAGTGAGACTATTCTAGATTTCGCAAAAGTAGATCTCTGAATACATCCAATATAATATGTATTATAAGGGGAAAGTAATACCTTATTTACGTAGTTGTACTCCTATAAAAAATGTTACCTTCATTAATTTACTGTATTACTGTAGTTGTACTCCTATAAAAAATGTTACCTTCATTAATTTACTGTATATCATATTTCAAATGAAACCGTGGCATCGTAAATTCAATACATCGTCTACTTGTGGTTTCACAATGAAACCATGACATGAGTATGAGATATGCCTTTTCTTATTAAACTTCGCTTCAAAATTTAAAACATATTTACAAATAGACTTATAAAAGTGCTTTACATCAAAATCTGGATAAATTTTAGGAATTCAAACCGACGAGTACATTTAAAACTTTGATACACCTCTAAACCCAATTTAATTTATTGTATTTAATATAATTACAGAAAATTAAATAGAAAAGTAGAAATCGACTGAAAAGCTTGAAATTTAATAAACATAATTTTATAAATGTTTTGGAATCTATAAATTCAGAACTAACATTTGTTGATTGAAAATATCTCTAAAACTTTCAGAATTTAAAATATTAGCCGGCAAATAACAAATCTTATAGATTGATTTGCTTCTATCTTTAGATAAAATAAATTTCTTTAAAATTGAAATTTTCATTGAATTTCTGAATTTCATAGAAAAAATTGGAAAAAAAAATGTTTTAAATGCAATACCAGAAGATGGCAAAAACTTTTAAGGTGATGACAACCAAAATCTTTCAAAAGTAAACTTGGTATCACCCTTAAAATTTGAGTAAACTATTTTCGATTTTGACCCAAAGAGTTGAGTCATTCAGGAGTGAATAATATCATATCGATTACTTCATAGCCTTTCTATAATTATTGATTTATCTTCGAGATCTCCGTGTTCACAAATTTTTCCTTCGTATTTTAATATTCGTTATATTTTGATAAGATGGTCATAGGAAGCCCACCAAGAGTATGAATACTACATGTATAGAAAAAACCGCGAAGGAGAAGTGTTTGAGTTCTGAAGTGGAAGGCATATACTGAAAGTACATTCATATTATGTGTATTAAGAATTAAGCCAAAGATTCGTAATAGCATCTTTGAACAATGCACATTCGTTCACTGGTTATAGGAATATACTGTATACCATACAATACCAACATTTAAACAAATGTACGAAGGTACAAAGGCACCGACTAATTATACATCCTAGCATCATTGTATCCGGATAGAATAATCTTTTGCAGTATTCTTTAACGATCTCGAGTTCAAAAGAATGGATACACTGAAAGGAAGAGCTGCATCCTGATGTAAGGCATATCCAGTCAAATTTACTCGTAAACTAGACTCGATAAACACAAAGAAGTAAATGGATATTTAAGAAAAAGAGCATGCGCTCCATAGGATTTAATAGTAGGAGCTTGATATAAAATAGCAACTAAACAAGATAATTGAAAAGATGTAATCCTTCAGAACATCTTGTCTAAAGATATTGATATTCATATTCTAGACATAGTCTGACTTTATAAACGAAAACTTTCAAGATATTATTGTTTCCAAAGTTTTGTCAAAATATTAAAATTTATTGTATATAAGTTATTGAACTCAATAGCCGAATAAACTGCCATACCAAATGCATATTGCACATATATGTACATGTGGAACATGGGAGATAGAGACAATTTATAAGTTATCGGCCAAAAATCGTAACCTATACGTATTCCGGCACCAGAAAGAGAGAACGATGGAAGTTGGAATATGCGCATATAAGCGCGTTTATACTGGAAAAGTAGATGGTCACTAACATTGAAGAGGATTTACTTCAGCTGCAAGTTCGAAATTCGTAATCTATCACGCAGCAACCAATAATTGAAAAGCTGGTATTGGATAAAGTGGAGCCCTTTTATATGTTGACGTTAAATGAATAAAGTAATTTATCTATCACAAATATGATTTCAACTATACTGTTTTAAACACTAGTTGCTAAAGTATTTCGAAAATAAAAATAAAATAATATGATAATAAGTCTGTACGCGATAATTTATCGATTTATTTAATCTTGTACCACACATATAACTACTTACTACATAAATGTATATTCAAAACGTGATTATAACGCATTATATCTTGCTTTAGATACCAAACACAATTTGTTATTGATAATTTGTTGACAAATTCAAATCTTATCTAAATATTTCACATGTATGTACATAAAACTAGATCAAGTGGTTTGATTTCTAATAAAATCGCATTAAATTAGTTGTATATTCCTAAGTTGCTATAGTAATTGCTATAGTAATAGGGTTAATATGGAATGTTTGAACCATGAACGCACACATTTTAAATCTTGACATTTCAATTAAGCAGATACGAGCAATTATCTTGTTCTTGGAATCACTCTATCTATTCTATATGCCCATATCACCACTGTCAAAGATACAATATTGAGTGTATTAATATCAATGTATGAACTGCTATGTTAATTATACATATTTAGATATTTACGTGTTGAGAAAGTAAATAATAAATTAATTATTTTATTTTTGCAGAAAATCCACCTTGATCCGAATGTTTAACGAATACATAATTATATTTTCATATTTCACAAACTATTATATTCTAAATACTAGCTGTTATTAAATATATAACAATACTATCGATTACTTTTACTTAAAGGTTTTACTTAATCATATAGACCACAAGTAATCTATAGTATTTACGATTATAGATCAGTTGAATATCATGTGCGATCGCATAAATTACCCATAAAACCGAACTCATTAGGAAACAAGATATTAAACATAGTTCAATTGTAGTTTGATTACGAAGTAGTATGATATCGAAAATTGTATCGCCTATATACTAGTCAATTTTATTGCTAAATGAAGTAACACTTGAATAAACGGGTATTTTGAGAAAACTGGATAAATCACAATGTCAGATTGCCAAACTAGTCAAGGTGACCCAATCGAATATCAACAGGAAACCAATGTTGGACTGAAACGATTTCAGTACCACCTAGAAATGGCATCTCAATAATTAAATAAAAACGATTTTATTGAATGTATTGTTGTGAAAAATTCCTATGTATGCTGGATCAAGACAACGATTTCACATTTTAGAGCTCGTATTATCTGGCATCGAGTACCCGGATATTTTTTAATTTTTTTGAGTACCCGAATACCCGGTAATTGAGTAGAGTATCTCCGAAACAAGTTCTTAATTATTCATCTTCAGTGCCATTCAAACTTCGAATAGTTAAAATTGAAAATTGAAATGATGAGAAAGCATTAAAATTTATAGAAACAAAATAATGGTGGTAAGCAAGTGGGCCAATGCAAAAATTATTATTTCAAAATTTAAAAAGCCGCTTAGTCGTTTCTGCTAGGCAGTGCTGTTATTTTTAAAATAAAATATAAAAACTAGAACTATAATAATTGAACTTAGTTATGCTATGTCGCAAAAATAACAAATCTGTTCTTAGTCTTACTCAGATCGAGCTTCGCAGTTAAGTGGTGTCAAACTTAACAACAGTGGAGAATATTATCGCAACATTATAACGATTTGTCGCATGTCGCGGGCTTTATATATTCGGATAATGGTTCAAATTTTATCAGAAACAATGAACTTCGTGAGATTATTGGATTTATTAAAAGTATCTCTAAATATCCTGAACGTGGTGACGTCGTAGAGTCAAAATTGGTTACCATTTGGAACCATATGTTTTGAAACGGTGTCTTTTCAATTACTACTCTGTCGCGTAACAATTCTTGATACAATAAGAAGAAACAGCTGCATTGTAAACTGAAATTTTATGGAAAATAACATTTTGTTATAGCTCGAAAAACACAATTGATTATTGAGAATACTAATTAATTAATATAATCATAGAATTTAAAATACTAAACTAAAACGAAACAACAAATACTAAACTAACACAAACCAACTATTTATAGGAGGCAGCAAATTCCCACATAAAGGAATACACAAATACACTTGGACATCACCAGATGGCAGAACCAAGAACCAAATCGGTTCTGGATGTCAGAAAAATGCTAGGAGCAGATGTACGCACAGCGACCACTAATTGGTAATAATAATATTCAAAGTAAAACCAGCCGCTGTAAAAACACACATTAAAATATATCGGAGGAAGTTTAACATCAACAGATTAAGAAACACTGACATAAATAATACATTCACAGAAATGCTGAAACTCACTAGCAAGCAATGGGAACAACTAGAAGATGCCTATACATCAAGACTGCTACCAATGTGCTCGGCAACCAGAAAACCAAGGATTAGCGATGATATGTGGAAAAAAATCGAGGAACGACGTCAACTCAAGTTATATCTCGTAACTGCAGATGAAGCAGCTGCAATCAGACACATGCGCACACTACATCAATGTGTAAGAAGGGTCACCGGAAAATACACGAATATTCCACCCATAAAGGATCTATCTGGTCAAACCTTAACAAACATAAGCAGCAACTAAATATATCGAAAGAGCACTTTGAGGGCAACTGCGTACATAGCGAAGAAGACGAGCTCCCGCAGATGGCAATTATAACGAAACTATCAACACCCATCCACCAACGGAGCTGGAAGTTAGATTTGCTATCCAGAAGCTAAAGAACAATCAGACCGCTGGCACAGACAAGATACCAGCTGAAATATTCAAGAGCGACACATCTACAGCAGCAGAAACTCTAACACTACCACTATTAGCTGACATATGGAATACAGGGAAAATTCCGCAGAAATGTAAAGAAGATTTGATCATAACAATACCAAAGAAAGGCGACCTAAGAGAATGCAAAAACTTGCGAGCCATATCCCTCGTCAACAGCACAATAAAAGTATTAGCGATGATCATTCACGAACGAATATCTCCATCAATCAATCAGAACAAGTCGGCTTTAGACCAGGTAGGAGCTGTACAGATCATATCAACATCTACTCTTCGTGATCTTTGAACGCGCATTCTACTCAATCAATACAGGCGCAATCTGGAAAGCATTTTGTGGAATAGGCATACCAAAGAAACTAATTGAACTAATACAGGAAATGTATCGGGATGCCGGAAACAAGGTTCAACACAAAGGAAAGCAAAGTGACAAATACTTCAACTCACAAGGAGTAAGACAAGGATGCACACTATCTCCACTTGTGTTCCTGATAGTACTGGACAGCGTAATGCGCTAACTTAACAATACAACACCAAATGGGGACCACTAAACGACTCAATGTTCTATACTACGCAGATGATATATGCCTGCTAGCACACAAGTATACGGACAGAAAATAGAGAAGATACAGAAGCTATCAGACCTAACACATGAAAATTCGTCTATCTTGGTTGTACTGTAGCAAAAACAGGCGGCACTGAAGAAAACATCAGTCAACGCATAAACCGAGCAAGAAATACTTTCAACATCCTTCATAAAAAAAAATCGAGAATTATATGCACAAAAAGTTCACAAATGAACACTGTGCCCAAAATGTGCTCTTTAAGAAACACTTTTGATGCAGCCCACTTTGTGTCTTTTGCCTGGTTCTAAATGGGAATATTCCCAAAGAGAAATTGTTACCGTGTGAAGGTGTAAAATGTTGCTAATTAAGAACTGTACTGTTGCTAATTTAGGTAACAGCGACGTTATGACGTAGTCGCGAATGACACAAGACACATTAGGTCGCAAAATGATACTTGGAAGAGTACTTAACGACGTTGATCAAGCGAAGTAATTGGTCAACCAATTCAATTGATCGGCACTATATTAAATTTTAATTCACGAAGACAACTACCGTCGACGAAATGCTTGCTGGGCAAGGTAAAAAGAATTCATGCCGAAAAAGATGGGGAGTCATTAGAGTTGTGACATTTAAAACTAAAACGGGACGGTATAAATAAACCGATTCAAAGCTCGCAGGATGTTACGAACCAATAAATCATAAATTACGTCACAACAATCTAAACGAAAAAAATATATTTATATAGAATTAAACTATAAGAAATGTACATACAAAATTAATTTTTTTTTTTCAATCAAAAGAATATTTTAAAAATTATTTGAAGTCAAAACGAGATGAATGAATGCTCAAAATAATTGATTATCCAAGCTATTCACACTTATGTCGGAAATTCAAGTCATAAATGAATTAAACTCGAATAAACCTAATATTGTTCAATTCCTCAATTCTTAATTTGTTTGAAAATTAAATTCCAGGATGACTTTCTTAGAAAATTCAAGTATAAATTTAACGTTTTGTGCGTCTTCACACCAAATATTAGCGGCTATCACAATAAAAGATAGTGATGTTAGAAATTAATAAATAATCAATATAGATTATAGAAAAATGTCATTCAACTATTTACTATGCCATATAAAAACGGACAAATTATAAATACATCTACAAGTCAAATTTAACATGTAATATCTGATCCGAATTAATAAAATGATCATTGACCTTCTTCTAAAGGCACTCATGACATTTTTTTCATTTCATTTATTTTTATAAATGAAAACAAAATTTTTTCAACAAATTTATTATAAGCAATAATGTTCTTATCAAATCGAATATACATAATATTATGTTACTCTTAATTATTGTTATTGTTATTAATTTTAATTATGTACAATTATGGGTTAAAAAGATTATATGTTTGGCGACGAGCAAGATCTTCTGTATACATTCATATACACATACAATTATTATAGAAAATTCACTTTCTATACACATAGATTGATTTTACATAACTATTTATATTGAATATATGCACATAATATACATATAAATTATACACATAAACAATCACAATAATTTATTAAATAGATAATCAAAAAATAACATTACACAATATTCAATTGAATTCAATTTCTTAATTTACCAATGCCTTATCCCATTGAAGTATAACACTTTACTGAATTTGGAATAATTCAAAATTGATGCATGAGCATGACAAATAAATTTCCTAACAATTATTCTCATTTGTTTATGTTTTTTTTGATTTTGATTTTTTTTTTCAACAATCGAACTGATTTATACAGTAACACACCTTCAACGCGCTATAATATACCGATGAGCAATATTCCGGCCAACTGGGATTCAACAGCCTCTAAGATTCGCTCGTTAAATCGAATGTAAACACACACGTGCTATTTAGTCAAGAGCTTACACAATTCTCTTTTTTTGTCTGCGCTTCTGTTGTGGTCAATGGTAAATAGTTTTAATTCATTATGTGTGTCGTGTATAAAACCGGATGAAATTTATTCATTATACAGTTGAGTGTATAAGTTTGACTTATGAATGGTTTTGTTATCTATTTTTGTTTCAAGATAGTAAACTGAACGATTATGACCTATATATAAACAAATGAGGGGTAATTTGTATTAATATCATGTGAGAAATTTTACATCCTCAGTGCATTATCCAATATAAAATTGCTGTATATAAGCCATAATCATCAATGCAGCAATTTTAAGATATTTGAAAATCTATCAAATTTGCCTTAGTATTTATATTTTACATTTGGCCTCCGTTTTCGGGGGGAGGGCACTTACATGTTTCGTAAACCTAAATTACACGAACATACTTTCCAAGAATACTACCACAGTATCCTTTGCTTGTCGTAGGAGGCGACTAAACGTAAAAACTAATCTAATTATAATGTTAACAAAAGGAAAAAAGGATACCGCCAAAAAACACCGTACCGTACCCCCTCAAGTATCGGAACACGGAATTAAGGATCGGCACGTGGAATGTGCAGTCACTTATGAAACCAGGAGCGCTGGAAGGCCTAATCACGTGCATGAAGGAGTATCGGCTAGAACTCGTGGCTCTTCAAGAAACTCGCTTGTCTAAAATCTTGAAGTTGGATTTCTTAGTGGATCGCAGATAAAGAAGGCTGTTTTAGATGTCCAAGTATAGTTAATAACCGATTGTGTAAGCTCGCTTGCGCATGACGTTAGCCAACCTCTCGATTTGTGTACACGAGCCAACAAAAGTTAGCCAGCTCCAAGATAAAGGCCCATTTTACAATGACTTGGACAATGCGATAGGATCAATCCCCGAACACGATGGTAGAATGGTAATTGGAGACTTTAATGCTGGAACTGGCAGAAATCAGGCCACTTGTGTGAAAACATGAACCCATACTCCCTACACGAAACTGCGACCGATATGGTGAGAGAATGATGTACTTTGCAATCGCTCACGGCCTTAGAGTAGCAACCACGTTCGTCCACATTTCATTTGTTCGCTGCAAGCTACGATGGAAGTTTTCGTACAAGTTTGGGAACACAACGAAACGCACGGAACGTTTCGCATGTGAAGGTCTGATAAATAAAAATACAAATATATCAGGAACTTCTCAGCGACAGCATTGAGGAAGCTAATTGCCAATCTGACAGAATGAACTCTGTGTCTATATAGGAGGAACTGAAAACTTCGGTTGTCAGTGCTGCTCAACATACTTTAGGTGTAGTGAAGTTAGATGACGAATGGCGTCTTGCAGTCGAGCAACAAAATATAGTCCATACTAAAGTGTAACAACGTCTCACAATCGCGAGGAAAAATAAGGCTGCATTGCTCGGAGGGCTGCTAAGCGGATTAGAAGACGCGGAAGAAGCGAGAAGGGTGGAAGACAGAGGTTCTGAAAGTATAACAACTCAACAATGAGCGCAGTTCGCGTAATTTCTTTAAAGAAATTACCTGATTACACTATCCTTTCGGGACTGCGTCAACCGCCATTCGGAACCGGGAAGGTGACTGTGTCAACATCGATGCAGTACTCGACGCATGGAGTGGAGCTGTCTTTTCAACCTTATTCGATTAATATGGCGAACCAAAGTTATGCCAGATGAATAGAAAGTGGCCGCGATTTTCCCCAAATTCAAGAAGTGAGTCCCTTATTGAAGTGTGAGAATTATCACGGTATAGCTCTCATTTGTACAGCACACAAGTTACTGCCTATATTAAATTGGACAGAATCATCCCTCTAGCGGAAGGCTTAGTTGGTGACTATATGAAGGAAGATTTTGCCCGACTCGAGCAGTCACTGATCAGGTCTTCTCGGTGCGGATGATTCCATCTAAATACTATGAGACATCCATCCCCATACGTCAGGTGTTCCTGGATTTCCATCAGGCCTATGACTCTATTAATCGAGAGAGTTTGTGGTCTGCCTGTGTTAAAGTTGAAAACAGGCTATCGAGAATTATTGCAGTTAACTCGGGTGTTAGGCAGCAAGATACTCTTTCATCTCATGTTGGAGTACATCTTTCGTAAAACTGAAATACGTTGCGCTAAGACATCTTATATGGCCAGTCCAATCAGGAGCTTGCAAATGTAGATGACATATGCGTGATTGGACTGAATAACAACGGAGTGAAAGAAATACTCGATCTACTTGTAGAGTTTTCAGCTTCTGTTGGACTTCAGACCAATGAGTCTAAAACGAAATACATGATCTCTGGTTATATAACGCTATAGTTACATTGGCACCTGAGGTTTTAGTAGTGGCCACTACATGTTTGAGGGAGTGAGGAGGTTCAAATATTTCGGCTCTCTTATGACTTACGATAAGCGTGTGGGTGAGGATATTAAAGTGTGGCTGGCAAGCCTTTTGTTATGTATAGGTGTGAAAGTTGAGCGCTGACGGATGAGTACGAAAGATGGCTCCTTACATTTGAGAGATGAATCATGCGTGTGTTTTACGGCCCAAAACGCAAAGTAGATGATACATACCGAGCTCTGTACAATATCGAGATCAAAGATCTGATGATGATCAACGATATTGTACATGAAGTAAGATCTCAGTGACTACACTGGCTCGGTCACGTTCTACGTGCTGATCCGAAATTAATTGTGCAGCGATCTCTGAAAGAAGAACTCCATATGGTAGGCGCAGAGGTCGACCAAGCGACGATGGCTCCAATATGTAGAGAATGTATTGGCTTCTTCAGATTGTCTAAGGCAGTATGAAGACCAAGCTCAGGATTGAAATCGCTGGAGCCAAATGTTGACACAGGGAGGGGCCAGTAATGGCATTAAAATCCTGTTAACAATTTATATTTACTAGCGTCTCGTTTATTACCAAAGCATTTACTTCTTATATAATTTATTTCCGTCATTCATTCAATCTCACGGCCATTCTGACTCCATTCCACTTATTTATATGTAATCACTTTATTTCGATATTCTTCCTTAGTCTTTTGTATCTAGTCAATTGGTTAGCCAATAGAATCGTTATTTTCGACATTTTGTAAAAAAAATTCTTCTCGAAAATCTCACAAATCAGTTTAATCTTGTTATTGCTATAGATTTTCTCTATTAATTACGGCCTTCTAATTTTAAGTTTTACTGTTGAGTAATGATCTTATCGGTCAGCCTCCAAATACGTAAGCAGCGATCATCATTTGGTCGCTGTAGAGCTATAGTGCAAGTTCTCGTACAGGTTTAGGAACACAGCAGCATGCATGGGTCTAATAAATGAAGAACAAAAAACACGAAACCAGAATCTTGTCAGTGACAATATTGAGGACGCTAACTGTCAGTGACTGTGTAAGCTATGTCTGGAAGGTACTGATAATTTTGGTTGTCAGTGCTGCTCAGCCGACATTAGGATTGGAAGAAGACAAACAAGAATGGTGACAGGCCGAATTTCTGAAAGTGCAACAACTCAACAATGAGTGCAGTTCGCGTAATTTGTTTAAATGAATTACCTAATTGTACCATATTTTCAGACCGACCTGTTTTGTGTGCATCACGCGTCAGAGACTGTAGTTGAGATACCTAAATTACAAACTCCAAAAATTAGCATTGAGGATCCATCCCATGAGAAATTCTCTGGATCTCGGTGGGGAGACTTTGTGAAACAATCTTTTAACTGAATAAGTATAATGGTGAAACTAAGTTATGGCCGACGAGTGAAAAGTGACCGCGATATGCCCTTCAAATGTCAAAACTATCGCGGTCGTTGTTGACTATCAACGAGGATTTCATCCGAATCGAGCAGTCACTGATCAAGTCTTTCCGTTACGGATGATATTATTTTAATATTATGTTACATCCGTCCCCGTACATCAGATGTTCCTGGATTTCACTACACGTTTGAGCGAGTGAAGAAATTCAAATATTTGTGGTCGAGGAGGATATTAGAGAGCAGCTGCCAACAAGTAGTTGTGTTTTGTGGCTTCTAAAGCCACTGCTAAAATCTAAACGTCTAACAAATACCGTGGAGCTGAAGCTTCACAAAGTATCAGTCAGTCCCGTTGTTATGTATGGTTGTGAAAATTGGACGCTGATGGACGAACACGAGATATGGCAGCTTATATTTGAGAGAAGACTCATGCGTATAATTTACGGCCCAACACGGGAAGATGGTACATACCGAGTTCTACGTGATTAAATTGCATTTAATTGACAAACCTAAACGATATCTATAAAAGTTTCAGACAAAACCGAATAAATAGGAAACTGCGGTTAAGGTTATATGTATGTCTTCGAGTTGGGAACGACCAGGTTCAAATTCCAATAGCGGCAGGTTGTATATATATATACAGTCAGTTTGTTACATATTTTCCAAAACATCAAAGTTTTGAAAATTTTCAAATTTTAGTTGGAAGCTAGAAAAGTTTAAGTCTAATACTTTATTTTACTGCTTCACCAAAATTCAAATTACTACAAAAAGCTCTTAGGACACATTTGGAATTACTACTTACTTCATTATTAACTTCTATTCAGCTGATTCAAAATTTCTGATTTTGCTAATCTGTTGTTTCCCAAAACGTGAGCTGAGGTAATGTGACCGCAAAGGATATTACCAAAAAATCCAGCTTCCTAAAAAAGTCTTCTATTTGCGAAACCTTTTAATCCTGGCATCTAGTCTTGTATGAAGGTAATCGAGGTAAACTTTCATGGGATGGTATATTTCGGTCGTAATCCCAATCAATTTTGTGCAACAGGAATACTAAAATTTGAAATAAACGTTTTCGATGAAAGTCTAAATCAGTAATCTCACGAAAGATTTCTTTTTACGATGAAATGCCATGAGTTTGCATTTCTTAATGTTTAAGTGCAGTGAGTTTTGATCACCCCACTCATTCAGTCTATAGATGTCTTCTTATAGTTTGGCAGCATCATTTATTCCTTCAGTAGTACGTACAAATTTTAAGTCATCAGCAAATATGAGCACATTTGAACTCTTTATTATTTTAAGTATATCAGATCTATGAAAACAACAAAAATCCAGGGTTCAATATGTGATCCTTGTGGAACACCAGAATTATAAGATTTCTCGTTACCCAATTATTACATATTGCAAACGGTTTGTTAAATACGACTTGAACCAAATAATGTATTCGGCTGACAATTCGAATTCAAATAGACACTGAAGTGCTTTATGATGACAGGTAGAATGAAATGCTTTACTGAAATCCGTATATTCGCTACATCCACTTGATGATGTTTTTATCTTATTTATTACTTTACTAGTGAATTCAACCAGGTTTGTAGATTAGACCTACCGGACATAAATTCATGCTATAGTTGATCAATATATGACGTATTAAGATCGATTTAAAAGAGTTGCATCTTGC
This sequence comes from Tipula unca, assembly GCA_951394425.1. NCBI lineage: Eukaryota > Metazoa > Arthropoda > Insecta > Diptera > Tipulidae > Tipula > Tipula unca. Next base: position 108,320,512 of record OX596382.1, on the reverse strand, counting down.
ATATAATCAGTTTAAATAATTTTAGAATTGTAGATGAATTTGATATTTCTCTGTAAAAGGTGGTAACATCTTTTTCTGGGTTTGAAATTGGTGTTATTTTTGATACTTTCCATTTCTCGGGAAATGCGCGAGAGATTAACAAGTGATTGAAGAGATCGTCTAGTGAATTTAGCAAAATATTTGCATACGTTTTAATATACATATGCCTCATCCGTTTCCAAAACTTGTCATGGCTAATAGAATATTCTCATCAGCGATAATCGGAGTAATGATTGATATATTGTTATTGTTTGTTGGATCGATGTACGCAATATTATCGCTTGGTCTATAGATCGTTGAAAAAAATGTAGCAAACATGTCAGCTATCTCTTTTAACATATGCTTTAGATTTTCGATTCTTTAAATTTATGAGTCGGTCATCAAACATGGATCATGAATACTCGATGCTTTGTTACATATAGGCACATGAAGTTCAAAAACAGGGTTTCATAAAATTTGTCGACAATTCCGTTAACATTCTTCGCATTTAGAACTTCATACCCAATTCACCGCTTCTTATAATGGTTTGATTTTTTAAAGTTATATTTGTATTGTTGAATATTGTAATAGTGAGCTTTCACAGATTACATAAATTATATAATTTGTTTGTAGGACAAAATTACAAAAATAGTGTGATATAGGTGTTAAAATAAAATGATAAAATAACAGTTTGTTTTATATAGTGCCGAAAAGTACTTCAGTTAAGTTTTATTTACTAACTGGAGTGAAATCAAAATTCCCACCCACCTTCAAAAAATGTAATACTTCATCAATTCTTATGGCACCCACTGTATGGTAATTATATAAACAAACTGGAAATATTAAAATAACATAATTTTGGTTCACAAAGTAAAAAAAAAATTGTTTCAGACACCAACCCAAAACCAGTTATTAAAACGTAAACATAAAATAAAAAAAATGCATCGGGATCTCAGAAGACAGAAAAATGATGAACGATCACAAAAACATTGTTATGGAAGTATAGATGTGAAACGATCACGACATAACTATTTTCACATAAGTTAATCTACATTTTACATATTTACTTTCATTATTCTTTAAGAGGTGCGTCTGCGGGTTAAGTTGTCACTTCAAGGTTATACATATTTGCATGTTTCGGTGTTATTTTCCAAAAAATACATCATTAAATCAAATATTTTATATACATATGACTATCTAATACATATGTAACCGACGAGTTTAACTGAATTAGCAGAATAAAATTAGATTTACTCAATTTAGGCGGTTTCCATTAGTATTAGAAGATTAAATTATGTCCATGCTAAAATAAAAATGTAAATACATATTTATAGTATGTAATGTATTAATTAATATTTTAGTCAATTAAGAAATAAACTATTATTAATTTAATTTTAAAAATTACATAAAATAATTGTGCAAACTAGTTTTGATTAAAACTAGTTAGCACATAAATATAATTTTATTAAAAATGAAATACCCCTAGAGTTATGCAACAAAATTAACACACATGGATAAGCACTAATTTAATTTGGTAACCAGTCTTAATAAGGTTTCGGTTGATATGAATATTAAAAATTGAATAAATACGATGATAACATGTTGATTTATAGTTTAAAAAAATTGATTCTATCGTACGTAAAAATTAAAAATACAATTGATTTACTGAGCAAGATTTAAGTGCAAATGATAATTTATATGAAACCACATGCCCTATATATTGATAAATAGATTTCCTACAATCAGCGAAAAATTTCCAATATCACATACTTTTATCATATATGTGTGTATGCTCAAAATACTTCATAAATATGTAATGTGATTTTGAAATCTAAGCAATATATACTTCAGCTTAAGTAAATTCGATATCTAGATTTCTAAAATAGTTAAGTTTTTTAAATACATTTTTTTTATTTTGAGTGGAATGGATAATCTATCACTTATAAGTCCGCATTCAAAGGCGTCTTATCATTTTACTACTGTTTTTATTTTATTATGCTATTGAATCAGCTATATATCCCGATATGTATACTGAAAATTGTAACTCACAAGAAATTAAATTAAATAATTTAAACAGTTTTCTTGTTTATTCTTAAACCAAATGTTGATCTGATATTCTATCACAATGTCTTAATGGTAATTATGCTGCGGATCAATACCCGACTTTTAGTATTTAATTGTCGGATCAATACCCGACTTTTAGTATTTAATTGTGTGTACTCGGTTTACCGTACTTTTTGATAGGGTAAATGGATTTATCGAAAAATAAAGTAAAAACCGACTTTTGCCTGAGTATTCCACATAAGTATATATGAAGAAGTGACGTTTCTAGTAGCTCATTACTAAACAGTTGAACTTGCAGAATTTTGAATTTTATTAATTTAGTAAAGTTGTTTTTGTGTATCGTTATCGACAAAAATCAATTCTAACCTTCCTTTTATATAAATATAAGTGATTCTGATTACTTATATCATTTATGTTTTATTGTTTGTCAACGGAGTAAATATCTTGGAAATTTGTTTTGAGTGTTTTGATCATAAATATTCTGTCACATTCTATAATTTTTTTTTTTTGAGTACTTCCGTTTTTACTTTATTTATGTTTTTTAAATATACAAAGTACAAAATTTTGTGATAATCCGCATCTTTGATAACTATATACAGATAAATTACTTATTATAAGCTTGTTAATTGAGTGCATCACCAATATACAGCCGTAAATTATAACCCGCACACGTTTTGCGTCCCGTTATCAAATTAAAAGTACGAATTTCCCCAAAAACTGTTAAACAATTTTTAATCGATGATTATTTATTAGTTGTATAAGCTGTCGAAGTAGGACTGTATATCGTATATATTGAATACACATTATTTATATGCATGTATACGTGCAAACAAGTCGTTGTTTTGTTATCTTTAAACCGTCAGAATATAAATCAAGCATTTTAAGCATGGCGTGAAATAAATAATGATCGATATTGTAGGATATTTAAGGATTAGCCCCTGTGGTCGGGAGGCACTTACATGTCTCGTAAACCTAAATTGCACGAACATGTTTCCCAAGAATACCACTACCAGTATCCTAAGCTTGTCGTAGGAGGCGAATGAACGGTTGGTCTAACGACCCTCATTCGTTTCGTAAAAAAAGCTCTGTTTGTAATGTCAAAAGAAAAAATGAATACCGCCAAACCAACACCGGACGTACACGGATACGAGATTTAGAATCGGCACGTGAAACGTGCAGTCACTTAGGAATCCAAGGGCGTTGGAAAGCATCACGTGCATGGATGAGTATCGTCTGGAACTCGTCCCTGTTCAAGAAACTCGCTGTCTGAAAAGTGAAGATCATGTGACCCAAGGCTATACGTTGCTTTACATTGGGGAAGACCTGGAAAATCTTGGAGCTGGATTTCATTATGAGCCGCAGGTGAAGAAGGCTGTTTTGTTTCCAAGCAGTCAATAATCGATTGTGTAATCTGATTGTGGCCAATCTGTCAATAATTTGTGTACACGCTCCCACAGAAGTCAGCCAGCCCCAGGATAAAGACTCATTTTACAATTAATTGGACGATCTGAGGGGATCTATACCCGAATACGATATAAGAATGGTAATTGGGGACTGTAATGATACAACTAGGCAGAAATCAGGCCGGCTTGTGTGAAAACGTAGATCCGTACTCCCGACACGGAACTGCGACCGATAATGAAATTACTCACGACCTTAGAGTAGCAAGCACATTATTTCCACAAAATACATTTAGAATTTAGATGAAATTTTTCGTACAACTCTGGGGATACAATGAATCACATGGTACGTTTCGACAGCGACGGTCTGATAAATGAAGATTCAAAAGAAACGATATCAAGATCTTGTCAGCGACAACATTGAGGAAGCTAATTGCCAGTCTGACTGTGTGAACTTTGTCTTGGAGGTACTGAAAACTTCTGTTGTCAGAGTTACCCAACAGACTTTGGGTATAGTGAAAATCAGACCCACGAATGATTGTTTTGAAGACGAGTGTCATCTTGCAGTCGAGCAACAAAATATAGCCCATAGTAAAGTGCAATTCGAATCACAATCGCGAGGAAAAACAAGGCCGTTTTTACTACAACGGCAGCTAAGCGGATTTGTAGACGGAAAAAGCGAGAATGGTTCAAGGTCGAGGTTCTGAAAATTCATCAACTTAGCAATGAGATCAGTTCACACCTTACTTTCAGGCCTGCGTCAACCACCATCCGGGACCGGGATGGAAACCTCTGTGTCAACATCGATGCAGTACTCGACACATTATGAGTGAACATTTTACCGACCTACTTGGCCTTTATCATGCGTCACAGACTGTAGTTGAGTCACCTCAAATACAGACTGCGGAGATTTGCATTGAGGACCCATCCCATAAGGAAGTAACTAATAGGCCATGCAGAGATCAAAACGAAACCGTTCACCTGGGATGGATTGCATTAATTCGGAGCTCTTGATATTCGAAGGTATCCCCTTTGTGGAACTGTCATTTCAACCTTATTCGATTAGTATGACGAACCGAAGTTATACATTATGAATGGAAAGTGCGGGTGCGATATGCCCGCATCTTCAAGATAAGGGAGAAGTGTGAGAATTATCGCAGTATAGCTTTCCTTTGCACAGCATACAAATTACTGTCCTACATTATATTGGATAGAATCACCCCTCTAGCCGAGAGCCTAGTTGGTGACTATCAAGGAAGATTCCGGCCGAATTGATCAGTCGCTGATCAGGCCTGTTCACTGCGGATGATTGAATCTAAATATTATGAGACTTCCATCCCCGTACATCAGGTGTTTCTGGATTTCCGGCAGGAATGACTCGATCAATCGAGAGAATTTGTGGTCTGCCCTAGAATACCTAGGAATGCCAACAAAATTGGTACGATTGTGTTGAATTACAGTGACGCAGTCTCAATGCTGTGTTAAAATTGAGAACAGCATATTCAGAATAACTCGGGTGTTCGGCAGGGAGAAGCTTTGTCCCCGAGACTCTTTAATCTCATGTTAGAGTACATCTTTCGTTAAACTGAAACTCTTCAGCGCAACATCTTATATCGCCAGTCCAATCAGGTGCTTGTGATTGGACTGAATAGCAACGGGTGAAGGATATACTTGACCCGCTTGTTGAGTTCTATGTCTTATACCCTCTAAGGCCACTGCTAAAATCTAAACACCTATCAAGTGCAGTGAAACTTTACCCAGCAATTGATCAGTCCCGTTGTTATTATGGATGTGAAAGTTGGACGCTGACGGAAGAGTACCAGAGATGGCGGCTTTCATTTGAGAGAAGAATCATGCGTGTGATTTACCAAAACGTGAAATATATGGTTCATCCCGAGCTCTGTTCAATATCGAGATCAGAGATCTGATGAAGATCCCCGACATTGTACATGTACGAGTACGCTGTCTGGACACGTGCTGCTTGCAGATCTGGAACGAATTGTGCAGCGATTTCTGAAAGGAGAGCCACCATATGGTAGGTGCAAAGTGTTATATTTTAGAGCATTCCAAATGTTATATTAGAGGGAATGTTCTAATATATAAATATTGTATAAATGGTTTTATTATTTATACTTGAGGGGTATGGAAGTGTGGAGTCAAAATGTGTTAATGTTTATATGTGTGGGTTATTGGTAATGTCGTGTTATACTGTTATTTGCGAATTAGCAATTGTTTGTTTAGAGAAATATCAATGTAATTATGATATTGAGATTAGTAATTGAGAAAAGATTTTGGTAGACAACTGTAACTAGGGAAGCTTGAGCGCTGAAACACTCTTCCGTCTTCCCCCCTCGCTTTGCCGTACGAGGTTCGTCCGCCGATGTTTACCAAAATCGGTGCCGTGAGGTTAGTAGGATGATTTAATTATTGATACTCGCTTACCACGGATGGGGGCTATGACAGTATCAATAATAATTTGTGTTATAGTTATACTTACTTGATTGATGAATGATGAATATTCTCGATTTTAATTTATAACACTGAGTATTTAAATTTTAGGTTTTTCTTTATTTATTTATTACTTAATGACTTGACTTAGACTTTGACTGTATTATGTTTAACTACAACTGACTTAAAATATATTGACTTCAACTACAACTGACTTTAATAATAATAATAATAATAATAATAATAACTTAATTATTTATTCTTCAACTATATATACTAACTATTCTATGTCAAATTGTTGTTATTGATTTATTTTGTTTTTCACAATTTGACACATATTAATTTTTCACAATTTGACACACATTAATGTTTTAATACTAATTAATAATTGCCAAATTGCGTTTTGCAATTTTATATTCAATTAATATTATTTAGGTTATTACAATAAAATGTGTGCTTGTTTTTGAAATTTTGTGCTCTATAAACAATTTGTTTTCGCCTTAGATTTTAAATTATAATTTTATTTTAACATTCAGGCGTTTTCTTTACTTTATGGTATTCTTTGGAGTGGTCAGCAGTGGTTTCACAACACTGCTTACCCCCCAGGGAAAGATTTTTCTTTGAAGAAGGAAAATCTTCTATAGAATATATGTTTAATTTCTAGTATACATAGTTTTGTGTTTAATTTTGTTGATTGTCATCTTCTAGTCTTTGCATCAGCTTGGTCTTCTTTTGGTCAGCTCATGTTCATTGTGTTTATTTTCGTCTTCTAGTCAGCTTATGTTCATTGTTTTTGTTATCTGGTCATTGGCATTTTGTTTACAATTTTACTTATGATCTACTTATGTTATTATTTGCTTTGTAAGCAAGGTTGATTTTACTATAGAAATTTTGCTTATGTCTAAAAAAATGTTTTTACATAATTTTTGTTTTCTTTTTTTTTTTAATTTTACTAAATTAAATTGTGTAATACGATAAAAAAGTGTATTTATTTTAAAATTACTGGACTACATTTATTGTTTTTTTTATAATTATGTGGAAGTGTAATATGATTATTATTATTTTTATTATGTTGAACTTGAAAAATTTCATGTTACTTGTTTTATTGAAATTTGAGTGAACATTTTTTTTTTATAAGTTTATAACTATCAATTTTTATGATATTTGCATTCTATCTTGATTTTTTCTTATCTTTTCTTAATTTGAAATTTTAATTTTTAAGTTACTTAATTTTAGTTTTGATTTAAGAAATATTATTTATTAATATTATATTTTGATTTGAATATTTTGATATTTTTTTTAAAAAAAAATTTATTTTATTTTAGTTTTATATTCTATTTTACATATTTTGAGATTATGAAAATTTTTGTTTCTTATAAATTTGATTATTTGAAATTATGTAGTTTATAATTTGATCTTTAACTAATGGTTAATGTTAGTAAAAAATGTTTAGGAGTTAGCTTGTTCTTCTTCGAGTGTTAGTTAATTTCTCGCCGAAGGAAAAGCTAATTCTCTCCTGATTTTATTGTAATTTACGCGCGTATTTCGTTTTGTAATTTAGAAAATGTTTTTAATTTTCGCGTATTTATTTAACATTGAGTCAATTTTTTTCAATTATATGATTATTAAACGATTTTCATGTTTTGACTCCTTTTTTTTTTTTTTTTTGGTGTTTTGAATGTGGGAGTTTTGGATTGAGTGCTTTAGAGTGGATGTTTCAGGGTAGGTTTTTTTTTAGTCTGTGGGTGGAAACTTGTAGTGGTTATATGTTTAATTTTGAGAAGTTTGCAGATATTTTCGAAAAGGTTGCTCATGAAATTCGATCCCATGTCTGTAAGGATCTTTTCAGGGGCTCCAAGCTTAGTTATATACTGCTCGCATAACGCTTTGGCTACTGTACTGGCTCTTTCGTCTGGTAATGGTATTGCACCGGAGAATTTTGTTAGATCATCCTGGAATGTCAGGAGGTATTTATTTTGATTATTGGTAATTGGTAGGGGACCTACAATGTCGAGTGCAACACGTTGAAAAGGGTACCCCGATGTCTCGGTTAGTACAAGAGGGACTTTTGTCTTTTTACTAGATTTATTTTTTTTACATTTCTGGCATTTTTGAATATATTTCTTTACTTCGCGGAGCATGTTTGGCCAATAGTAGTTCATTCTGATTCGTCTGTACGTTCGAAATACACCTGCATGTCCTCCTAATGGTAGGTCATGTTTCTCGTGTAGAATTTTAAGTTTGGTACTAGGATCAGTAATGATTTGGACCATGGGTTTATTTAGGATTGTCGCCTGAGGTGGCTCAAGTTTTGTATTAGTTGGTTCGGGATCTGTGGTTTCTGTTTGTACTACTTTAGCTTTGGCTCGAGTAATCACGTTGATTTCTACGGGTTTGGTTCGGCTTAATGCATCTGCTCCAGTATTAGTTTTTCCTGGTACATGCACTATATTGTAATCGTATTCGGCTAACTGTATTCGCCATTTTAAGATTCGTTTTGAAACGTTTTTAAGGTCGCCAATTAGTGGTTTGTGGTCTGTTCTAATCGTGAATTTCCTGCCATATAAATAGGGTCTAAATATGTCTACTGCCCATTTCGTGGCTAGCATCTCTTTTTCAATCGTAGAGTAGTTTTTCTCTGCTTGCTTTAGACAGCGGCTTGCATACGCAACTGGTAAATCATTGTCATTGTGGATCTGGCTTAGGATTGCACCTACGCCGTAATCACTAGCGTCAGTGGTCAGGATAAATATTTTATCAAAATCGGGGTATTGTAGTATTGGAGTTGTAACTAATTTGGATTTTAGAAGTTCAAATGCGTTTTTGCATTTTTCTGACCATTCGAATTTAACTTTCTTTCTGGTAAGTTGGTGCAGGGGTTCTGCAATGGTGGAAAAACCTGGGACAAATTTTCTGTAGTAACTTGTGAGACCTAGAAAACTTTTCGTTTCTCGTGCATTACGAGGGACTGGGAAATTGACAATTGCTTCTACTGTTTTGGGGTTTGGTTTAATTCCTTCAGTTGTAATGGTATGACCTAGATACTGTATTTCTTTTCCTAAAAATCGACATTTTTCTGTCTGAATTTTGAGGTTATTCACTCTAAATGCTTCAAAAACGTCTCTTAGCTTGTTATTATGGTCATTCAAGTTTCTTCCGTATATTATAACATCGTCAAGGTAAACAAAGCATTTCAAACCTTGTTGGCCTAGCAAGACATTATTAATCATTCTTTGGAATGTACTCTGTGAGTTCTTCATTCCAAAAGGCATTCGGAGGAATTCAAAATGACCGAAATCAGTGCTGAAAGCGGTTTTGTGCTGATCTCTGGGATCCATTTGAATCTGGTGGTAACCACTTGCCATATCTAAAGTGGTGAAATACTGTGATCGACCTAACTGATCGAATATATCATTTATGAGTGGAAGAGGGTAAGAGTCACCAATCGTAGCCTCATTTACTCTTCTAAAGTCTACGACTACTCTCCATTTTGGCTTACCATTCTGATCTGGTTTCTTAGGTACTACTAATAAAGGACTATTGAATGGACTTGTACTGTGTGTGATTATGTTATCCTCAAGCATCTTCTGTACTTGTTCGTTAATTTCGGATTTTAGGATTTGCGGTACTCTATATTGTCTGGTGTTGATCGGAGATGTGTCTGAATGAAGGTGCACCTGATGGCTCACACCTGGGACACTTGATAATTTATCACCTTCTATGTAGAATATATCGGAATATTCGCTAATCAGTTCTAGTAATGTGGTTGATTCTTCAATGTTTAGATTCTTATCTAAGGTGGGGATAATTTGTCCTAAAACTATATCTTTTCTATTTTCGATTCCTGTTACTGGGACTTGACTTGGATTGATTTGAAGTATCTCGAAATTATCTAATGGTGAGAGTATTGGTTTGAAATTCTTGATTATGGCTTCCGCTGGGTTACAATTAACTATGCTAATCTGGGCTTTATATTGATTGGGTTTTATGAGACAGTTACTTGAGAATACGCCAGGGGCTATTTCTTGCGAATGACATAAATATTCATTATTTGTGGGAGTTGTAATTTGTACAGTTATTTCTTTCCGTGCAGGAAGATGTATTTCTGATGGATCACTAGAGAAGTTAATTATATTTCCTTGGATTACTAGTTGATTTGAACTATAAAGTATATCAATTTTGTTGTTACTTAAGAAATCTCTTCCAAGAATACCATCTTGGTTGATTGGGAAATCATTTCCTACTACATGGAAATTCTGAAATATTTTGAGCTTAGGAGTGATGTCGAGGTGTGTGTACACGCTACCAAAAGTTACAGTGGCCTTTCCGCCTATTCCTGTTAACTTGGCTCTATTTACTTTGTCGACCAGATTCATATCGTCGATGAATCTTTCCTTTACTAACGACACTGCAGCACCGGAGTCAATTAGGAATTGTATAGTACTTTCCTTTGATGCTCCTAGTTTTAGACTTACGACATCATGAGAGAACTTGTGATTAGAAACTAGATTTATTTTGAAATTGTGGGGAGGAGGATTTTCTTGGGTTACTACTTTATGAACCTGTGCTACCGTGACGAATGGTCCTTTTGGTGGCCAATCATCATTATTCGATGCAAGTGAGTTTTGTACGGGTCGTCTGTCTTGAGCTACAGAACTACTTTTTGAGATAGGATTTGATTTATTTAGAGGGTTATATGGGTTATTCTGTTCGTTGTTTGACGGACTACTTGTTTTGTTAATCGAGACGGAACTCGATGGAAGACTTAAACTATTATTCGAGGAGGTTCTCGATTGATTAAAATTATCCGAGGAGGTTCTCGGTTGATTATTGTTGATATTCGAGGAGGTTCTCGATTTATTAAAATTATCCGAGGAGGTTCTCGGTTGATTATTATTGATATTCGAGGAGGTTCTCGATTTATTAAAATTATCCGAGGAGGTTCTCGGTTGATTAAGACTATCCGAGGAGGTTCTCGGTTGATTATTATTGACGTTCGAGGAGGTTCTCGATTGAAGACTTAAATTACTATTCGAGGAGGTTCTCGATTGGTTAAGATTATCCGAGGAGGTTCTCGGTTGATTATTATTGACGTTCGAGGAGGTTCTCGATTGAAGACTTAAATTACTATTCGAGGAGGTTCTCGATTGGTTAAGATTATCCGAGGAGGTTCTCGGTTGATTATTATTGATGTTCGAGGAGGTTCTCGATTGAAGACTTAAATTACTATTCGAGGAGGTTCTCGATTGATTATTATTGATGCTCGAGGAGGTTCTCGATTGATTATTATTGATGCTCGAGGAGGTTCTCGATTGATTAAAATTATTATTCGATTCGTATGTATTAAGATTTATCGGATTCGTAAAATGGTTGGACTGGATAGTATTGTTGATATTAGGGATGTCACGTTGAAAATGCGGTTGGTCAGGGTAATTGATGAGGGCTGGACTCGTCTGGACTACAGCTAATTTTCCTGTTGTTCGACGAGTCCCTGCTCGTTTCCCTGTGGATATTGTAATTCATCAGTCATCTCTTGTATGTAATTTATGGATACATTCCCTAAGTCATTGGTCAGTTCATTTATGTTTGGATTTAATTTTCTCTGGAGGTTTTGTTGATTTTTATAAAGATAGTTTGGATGGTTTCGTGGAGGTGAGGTTTCGATTTGTCTTCGAGTTGGGGATACTTGTTGGTTTCTGATTGGTTGGATATGGTTTGTGTGCTGAAAGTTGGGTCTGTTATAGTTTTGTTTGATTGGGTAAGAGTTGAATCTTTGAGTGTCAGGAACGTTTGTTCGTTGATTAAGGTGCATATTGTTCGGTTGGTTCGGGTATTTATTTTGATATCCGTTGTAGTTTCTGTTGTTGCCTGGGATGATATTCTGTGCAGATTGAGTGGTGAAGTTATTTGGGCGTGTTGAGAATTCCCTTTTCCTTACATCATTTGTTCTTTTGGTGTTACAGTTTTCCAGTGTATGACCGGTTCTCTTGCAATACCTGCAAAAACTTGGAGGTTGGTAAGGTTCTCTGAGTGTTGAACTTCTCATATTGGAGCGGCATTCTCTAGCCTTGTGTCCTATTCTTTCACATAATTGACATCTAGTTTGCTCCATTTCCTGATCGGCTACTTGTGGTGTTTGGTATACTTTGCTGTAACCAAGTTGTCTTTCAATTCGGCCAGCCATTTCTATTAGATCCTTAAGAGGTTTGTCTGCTAACATGGTTAGGTGTGTTTTTATAGCAACATTTTGTAAACCACGAACAAAAGCTTCTTGTTCTAATGTAGCTAATAAGGGTTTCGGGAGTGAATTATTTTCTCCATATTTGATTTGAACGCCTGCTTCATAATCCAATGCGTAGCTTTGGACGCGGCTTCCAAAATCTCCGCAGCTTTCAAATTTGTTTTGTTTGGCATTACTGAGTCTATTTGATAATATTTCGACTGTGTAGGTAGGCATAAATTTTCGTGTTAAGGTGCTATAAAAATCTTTAAAGGTCTTAACCTCAATATCACGGAATATTTCATATGCTCTTCCTCGTAGTCTAAATATTGTTTCTTCTAGTGCGGTAGCCAAACTGTCTGGTTTGTCAGCGTATACTTTTTCGATACGTTTGCACGCATCCATGAAAAAATTTACTTCGCTGGCATCAACGTCTGGTTGACCGTAAAAGAGAGGAACTCGTCTTTCAACTGACTCTTGAATTTGTGCCATGTTTTTCTTAATTTGTATGTCGCGATAGGTTGGGATTGTTAGATGGTGAAGTATTTTGTTATCCAGAGTGGAACGTTTAGTTACCCGGAGTGGAAAATTTGCGTATTTGATACTGACTATTTAGTTATTACAATAATATTTTACTGATTATTCAGTTACCCGGAGTGGAAAGTTTGCGTATATAATACTAATAATAGTGTGACCCGGAGTGGAAAGTTTGCGTATATAATACAAATAATTATGTGACCCGGAGTGGAAAGTTTGCGGCAGCGCCAATGTTATATTTTAGAGCATTCCAAATGTTATATTAGAGGGAATGTTCTAATATATAAATATTGTATAAATGGTTTTATTATTTATACTTGAGGGGTATGGAAGTGTGGAGTCAAAATGTGTTAATGTTTATATGTGTGGGTTATTGGTAATGTCGTGTTATACTGTTATTTGCGAATTAGCAATTGTTTGTTTAGAGAAATATCAATGTAATTATGATATTGAGATTAGTAATTGAGAAAAGATTTTGGTAGACAACTGTAACTAGGGAAGCTTGAGCGCTGAAACACTCTTCCGTCTTCCCCCCTCGCTTTGCCGTACGAGGTTCGTCCGCCGATGTTTACCAAAATCGGTGCCGTGAGGTTAGTAGGATGATTTAATTATTGATACTCGCTTACCACGGATGGGGGCTATGACAGTATCAATAATAATTTGTGTTATAGTTATACTTACTTGATTGATGAATGATGAATATTCTCGATTTTAATTTATAACACTGAGTATTTAAATTTTAGGTTTTTCTTTATTTATTTATTACTTAATGACTTGACTTAGACTTTGACTGTATTATGTTTAACTACAACTGACTTAAAATATATTGACTTCAACTACAACTGACTTTAATAATAATAATAATAATAATAATAATAACTTAATTATTTATTCTTCAACTATATATACTAACTATTCTATGTCAAATTGTTGTTATTGATTTATTTTGTTTTTCACAATTTGACACATATTAATTTTTCACAATTTGACACACATTAATGTTTTAATACTAATTAATAATTGCCAAATTGCGTTTTGCAATTTTATATTCAATTAATATTATTTAGGTTATTACAATAAAATGTGTGCTTGTTTTTGAAATTTTGTGCTCTATAAACAATTTGTTTTCGCCTTAGATTTTAAATTATAATTTTATTTTAACATTCAGGCGTTTTCTTTACTTTATGGTATTCTTTGGAGTGGTCAGCAGTGGTTTCACAACAAAAGGTCGTTACGGTCGACGATGGCTCCACGGTGTAGAGAGCAATCAGATTGTCAGATTGGCTTCTTCAGATTGTCTAAAACAGTATGATCGACACCGGTAGAGCCTGATTGTTGACTCAGTAAGGGGCCAGTAATGGCCTTAATAAATTGTAATAACAATAATAATAATTGGTTTAAGAAATTTACTTTTAGTATAGGACTTGTAAGGTTCCATTGTAAGTTCCCAGCACTGATTACTGATAATAAATAATGTTGTTTTTAAAACTCGCAATTACCACGATAAAATAATTTCACAATAAATTTATCACATATTATTAAATGGTGTTCAACCTTAAACATTAATTGCTGCTGTAAATGAGTACATATAGAAGTAATGGAGTAAATATCTACAAAAATACTTCAGTAGCCTTTATGAATGTATATATAGGCTATATATTAGTAAAATAATTTAACCTAAAACTCGGGTTCCAGAAATTTGTAATTATAGGATAATTAAAGTTTATGTGTCCTATAAACAATAAAATATCGTTTTTAAAATGCCGCCAATAAATATATATATATATATATATATATATATATACATATATATATATATATATACATATATATATATATATATATATATATATATATATATACGTATATATATATATACGTATCTACAATAAATGCTCGCGTTATATAGATATACTCTGTATATAAATGAATTAGTTATTAGCTTCAGGTGTTAAATTATTGATTGTGCTATGGGGCAAATAACTCTAATCGTGACTTGATTAAAATTCCTCACATTATTATTTATGTGTATAGTTCCACAATCACCATTCAGATTAAGTAATGGATCAATTGAGCGAACAGAAGCGATATCAAAATTTTCAATGTCGTTCTTGGGGACTTTAACTCTAAAGTGTGGAAAATGTTAATCCTAATCTTCAAACTATATCATAGACCGCCAGGACGCATATAAAATAAGTGCAATCATAATGGTGACAAATTAATTGATTAACGTTCTATAGTCAAATCTATTATTCATTCAGTATAAACTAAATCGATTCATAAATTCACTTTTTTAGTATAGATTGTAATAAAAATCGTTTCTATATAGACGCTTAATTGATGGTGACTTCCAAGCGGACCACAAAACCTATAATAAGTTCGTGAATATAAACGTTAAATGATGCATTGAACACGATTTATTGCATATTGCCTTGTATATTATGAATAAATTCCGATTAAAATTGTAATGTTTCCAATTCACAAGATAAAAGTTGGTGTTGATGTTAAACAAATCACATCGACACTAATTACTATCGATATAATATTGATTCTAGTAGTGACATATTGTATAAGCAAAAATATACATACTGTCTTAAAAAACCTGAAGAAGCCAATTCGTTTTCTACACCGTGTAGCCATCGCCACCTGAAACGACCTCTGCGCCTACAATATGGTGGCTCTCTGTTCAGAGATCGCTGCGCAATTCGTTCCGGATCAGCACGCAGAACGTGATCGAGCCAGCGTACTCGCTGAGATCTTATTTCATGTACAATATCTGGGATCTTCATCAGATCGCTGATCTCGATATTGTGTAGAGCTCGGTATGTACCATATACTTCGTTTTGGAGGGTAAACCACACGAATGACTCTTCTCTCAAATGTTAGGAGACATCTCTGGAATTCATTCGTCAGCGCCCAACTAACTTTCACATTCAAAAATAAAAACGGGTCTAATCAACGCTTTGTAAAACTTCAGCTTCACGGCACTTGATATGTGTTTAGATTTTAGCAGTGGCGTTAGAGGATACAAAGAACGACTGCCTGCTGCCAGCCGCACTTTAATATCCTGAGCCACACTGTTATCGTGAGTCATAAGATAGCCCAAATATTTTAACCTCCTCACTCCCTCAAACGTGTTGTGGCTACTACTAAAATCTGGTTTGCCATTGTGCCTATATAACCAGAGATCATGTATTTTATTTTGGACTCATTGATTTGGAGTCCAACAGAAACTGAAAACTCTGCAAGCGGATCAAGTATTTCTTTCACTCCGTTGCTATTCACTCAAATCATCTTCATATACAAGCACCTGATTGGACTGGCGATATAAGATATTGGTGTTTCAGTTTTACAAAAGATGTACTCCAACATGAGATTTAAGAGTATATCGGGAACAGGGCATCTCCCTGCCGAACACCCGAGTTAACTGCAAAAATTCTCGATAGCCTGTTCCCAGCTTTAACACACATTGAGACTGCGTCACTGTCATTCTACACAATCGTACCAATTTTGTTGGCATTCCTAGGTATTCCAGGACCACAAACTCTCTCGATTGATCGAGTCATAGGTCTGCCGGATATCCAGGAACTTTTGATGTACGGCGATGGAAGTCTCATAATATTTAAATAGAATCATCTTCAGTGAAAAGACCTGATCAATGACTGATCGATTCTGACGAAATTCTCCTTGATAGTCACCAACCAGGCCCTCCACTAGAGGCGTGATTCTATCCAATATAATGTAGGATAGTAACTTGTATGCTGTGCAAAGGAGAGCTATACTGCGATAATTCTCACACTTCAAGCGGCCTCCCTTCTTGAAGATAGGGCACATCGCGGCCACTTTCCATTCATCAGGCATAACTTCGGTTCGCCATACCAATCGAATAAGGTCGAAAAGACAGTTCCACAAAGTTACCCCTCCGAATATCAAGAGGTCCGAATTAATGCAATCCACTCCAGGTGAGCGGTTTCGTTTTAGTCTCTGCATGGCGCTAGTGTATTCTTCATAGGATGGATCCTCAATGCAAATTTCCGCAGTCTGTATTTGAGACGCAATTACAGTCTGCGACGCAACACCATATGAAACAGGTTGGTAAAGTGTCCATTCCATGCGTCGAGTATTGCGTCAATGTTGACACAGAGGTTTTCCATCCCGATCCCGAATGGGAGTTGACGAAGGCCTGAAGATATGGTGCAATCCGGAAATTCCTTTAAAGGAATTACGTGAACTGCGGTCATTGCTGAGTTGTTATTAGATAGTGATTAAATACAAGTGGGCCTTAAACCAGAGACGGTAACATACAGTAGTCAAAACGATATAACACAATCAACAAAATAATATTAAACGAAAATATAAAAATTTCTCGATACCAAATTTTTGTTCGATCTTTTTAAGCACTCACATAGTAAATCGCACTAAAAATTATTTACAATTTTTCGTCTTGCGAACGCTGGGCAATTTTGTATCGAAATATAATTTTTTATAAATTTCGATTTACTATAATTGTTGATAACTAATATTTGCTTAATATAACTTTTAGTAAATAAAATTCTTCTTAGATGGTGAAATGAACGTTGTGGGTACAAAATGAAGGATAATCTAAAAAAATAATACTTTGTAAAGTAAAAAGGTTGTTTTATTCATCGTTGGAAGAGATATAGTTTTTTTATATTTGTGGGTTACGATGGGTCCAACCAATAATAGGACGTCGAATCAAATGTTTAATTGTTCTTCATTTTGAAAAGGTTCTTTCACAATTTGTCACATTTTTTTTATTGTTATTTAACATTGTTATATAGGGAAACCAATTAGATTGGATTGACAAAAACATATTTGTTGATTGGTCAATAATCGTGATCTTGTTTTTTTGAGAGGAGATACACTCTACACATCAGGCTAGCTTGAAACCCACGTGCTCCGCATGATACAAAATTATAGTTGATATAGTAAACAAAGTCGATAAAAACTTAGTTGATGTAGGCCGCAATTGGTAGAGTTAATCAATATTTGTAATAAAACAATATATCTTATATATTATAGTCAATGATAAAATTTAAAAAAAATTTTTATTATATTTTTCCGCTCATGTCAATCAAAATTATAAACTTTTTTATGTACTTAAAAAAATATTACTTTTATTCTTATATTACACAAATTATAATTAAAAGACATAAACTTCGATTATTTTATATACATATGTATGTATGTATATATGTAAGAACAATTTTAAAATGGGCAACACGCTGATCCAAGATCACCGGGAACTACGCAACCAGTTGGGAAACACACTACTGATTTGTGTACTATTTGATAAATATCATAGCTGGACAAGTTGAATTCTTGCTCGGCCCAGCCCAATAAATTTTCAGAAAAATCATCTGGGACAGGTTGTTCCTGCAACGAAAAATATTCGGTTATCAATTTAATAGCTAAAAAAAATTTATTTGTTTATAAATTTACAAGGTAGTTAATAATTTTTTGTTATTTCGTTTTAATTATAAATTAATAAAACTGATAGTAATTTAATTCTAAATTACGAATAAACAAACATTATCTTGGAAATTACCAATATATCGTTAATAACATTAACACTGTAATTAAATATTGAGTACAGAAAAATTCGGCTTGTTTTAAATTAAACCTACCATTAATTGATCAACTTTATCGTCTGGCACTCCTAATGCATCCGACAAAGAAAATTGCGCATATCTTCGATCCGTTTTAATTAATCCCAATGCCAAGTGTAACCGAATAAATGTGTCACGATCTATATACATATATAAAATATATTAAACTAAAATAAGTTATTCTTATTACTTTAATTTAATTATTTAATTTTCAAAAATACATTGATAAGGTACTAGATCAAAAGCTTCTTGACCTGTGGTTACAGCGGCACAATTGATCAAAGACAAATTCATTATGATCACCAAAATAAAAACACCAAATTTAAACATTTTCGCACTTTTTTTATTTTACTTTTCTTATTTAAAACACTTTTCCCTCGTATAACTTAATACTAAATTATTATTAAAAATTTGGAAATTTTTACTTTATATACTGTACAACTTTAGAATGGTTTGAATTCTAATAATTTAATGATCGTCTAACAAGTTAATTTCTATTATTTATTGAAATTCTTGTCTACCTGTTTTTACGTTATATATGCGATCGTTGTTGCTGTAATTAATCTCTTATGTATGTATATATATAAAATTTATAAATCCAATGAAATAAAAGCTTCAAAATCGTGTGGAATCGAATATAAAATAAAAAGCCATAAAGATAAAAAGTTTTGTGTTTTGTCTAAAGTCGTTTGTAAAATAAAAAAATAAAAACAAACCGTTCATATTAAGTAAATAGAATATATATGTATATAAATCAATTGTCTCATCGGATTTATATTATCTATAAAGACATCTAAACTAATTAGCTCGCCGTTCCCTCAATTGAAGCTTTATATATACACTGACGGTTTTGATTGAATGCGGTAAGTACGCGCATAGCTTTTATTAGTTATGTGCATAAATTGCTAATGTTGATGCCCTGATAGATAAATTAAGATTAAAATTTAGAACTAAATTTATTCAAACTCTCGACAACCTGTTATTAGTTTATGGGATTGTCCTAATCTTCAAATTACTTTCTACTCACAATCCAATCAAATCCACTTAAATTGAAACTGCAAAAATATGAAAATAGGAAAACAACTACTATACTTTGTATAGTAGAAAATTAGTTAGTTATAACTAGTCAAACAAAATGATTGCTTGTTTGAATCACACAACATTAATGTGAAATTCATTACCCCATGACAACTTCATCAAAGCAAAATTAAAAAGAAAGATCGGTTCTGCTATT
This sequence comes from Tipula unca, assembly GCA_951394425.1. NCBI lineage: Eukaryota > Metazoa > Arthropoda > Insecta > Diptera > Tipulidae > Tipula > Tipula unca. The sequence continues at coordinate 108,300,961 of OX596382.1, read as the reverse complement.
TAATCCTTATTGCAAATAAAACTGCAACCAAGGATGCTTAATCAAGCAGGTATATGGAGGATATTTTGGGTTGAGTTTGTTGCAAACCAAATTTCAGTTACTTTTACATTAAAACCTCACGTTACGATCGCGATAAAACAGCATCCATTTATTTCACCACATGGTTTGTACAAATTCCAGCGAATACCGAAAAACAGTGGCGATCTCTAAAAAAATGTTATGTGGTCCAAAAGGTTTTATTGACGAATTTTTCGATTTTAGGTATGGTCTGTCGAGTAGAATAATATATGACAATTTCGTGTCTTCAATTATGCAACAAGTTATGCATTGTATGGATATTGAACAAAAACTCATTCCAGTTTACCATTCCCAAGCTAGTCCTGTTGAAAATAAATATAAAAGTAAAAACCCAATTGTGTATTCTTGTGCAAATAAATCATACTGGTTGGCCTCTGAATTCCTACTATTCGGTTCTCCATGAATTCCGCAAAATGTTCCACAGCCAGATGCACTTATTTATCATTCGGTGTTAACGAAATTGGAGATGAAGTTCATACTAATTCGGTTGATACAATTCGTAAGCCAGCAGTTTTAATCAATTTTAGTAAATTTTATAAATGGGTTCTGTCGCATCACTTCATGAAAGTTCACTTCAGAGGGAGCGGATGTAATTTTTAAGTTTTCTACCCCTGACATTATAATAGGGATTGATCATCTTAATACAATATAGCGAATTTTGTAAAATATTTGGTTGTAAATTATTCTCTCAGATATCCAATAGGAATTTATATTTTTTGACGATTACTGAGCCACATTGTTAATGGTACAGTCGACGTCCGTTTTTTTTTATTGCATATGGATCATTGAATATCAAATTAGCATGCTTTACTAAATTGAGAGATGGCTTGACTAATGAGTTTCTAGTTTTGTATGACACGGAATTTTGGGATCACCTTTATTTGAAAACTACGGTTTTTTCTGTACTCACAACAATAATGTAACAACTACACCACTTTTCACACACTATAATTTTTTTGCGTATTACTATATTTAGTTGTATTTACAATATTTTATTATTAGATTTTATATTAATACTTATTTAATAAAAGAAGTTTTGGTACTGAATCATTTGTGGTTTGTTTTCTTAAAATAAAAATATATATCAACCATAGAAATTATTTTTATTTTGTGTCGTCCACTCTAATATGAATTCCTCAAATCGCTCTTAAATTATTTGAGTACGATTTTGAAAACATAAAATCGGGATAAACATTATATTTCGCGTTGACCGAGTGAATACAGGATCTTCACTACAATTAGTATAGCGAAAAAGAAATGTAATGGTTTACTTCGAACCCAACTGATTTAGGACCTTCTGTTTGGAGCCGCAAACAAGGTGATGTGTTTCCTAGAAACGCTTAAAAGCACATTGCTGGGAGTAATTGTTATTCTCTTTTCATTGTTACACGGTTTACTTTACATTTATATAAAAGTTCGAAATGGTAGTTAAAATAGATCCTTGATCAAAGAAATACACAAATAGTTAAGGGTTCAATTTTGTACACGATGATGTTTCACCCAGTTAATATCAATATCCGATAACGGTGAGTCGCTCGATAGATGCACGGGTCAATTTGCACGTCAAATGTATTATTTTGAGTATCTAATTTGATTTTTGTCATAATCATAAATAATTTGTTATGGAATTTGAAACTTAAGTCAAAAATACAAAATTTACAAATATGTCGTACGTATTTACAAATGCTACTCATTAAAAAAGAATGTATTTTACGATGCACAATTTCATATGTCATTAATAATAAATGGATTTAAAATTTCGGTAGTTTAGGAAAATTGGGTTTTTCCATAATGATAACGATTTACATTTTTCAGAATGATATATTTACAACTGCAGTTAATACAATACTATTGAGGTAAATTTCTTTTTATCGTTATCACAAAAACTCAATTGTAACCTCCTCTTATTAATTATTATTTACAATAATAATAACAATGCTATTTATTGTCTGGGCATTTAATTTCATTACGTGTTATGATCATAAATAATTCGCACATTTTATGCGCATTAACTACTTCCGCTTCCAATTCATATTCGATCAGTTTTTTATAATTGGTACGTCAATCTTTGGTATTTTTGTAGTACATACTTTGATAACAATATAACGACTTAATTTTATTAAAAATATTAAACTCGTTAATTGTGTTGCCATTAAGACCAGCTATAAATTAAGTTCGTGCACACTTTGTGTGTTATCAAATTGAACGCGAAATTAATGTGTCCAAATACCAAGAATTATGGTTAAACAATTTATAATCTATTATTATTTATTAACTTTTCGTAGTTGAATTAATTAACTCAGTATATTTAGTAGACAAATCTTCAAATTTCTCTATTGATTAATTTAGAACCATTTTATACGTTATGCATGATGTACATATTAAATACGAATCTCGTACAAAACTTTACAAATGTGAAATTTGTATATTGTGCCTGAATATATGTTGCCATTAAAATAATTCTACTATAGTGAATTTTACTGAAACAATTATTAATTACAATTTTGAAATTTATTCTTATTACACACAAACTTAACATATTATAAAATAAACTAACGAATTTTACGGTCTAGTCGTAATTCTTAACTTCTCGATTTCTGTCTGCAATTCTTGGATCTGTAAAAAGCAAACAATAGATAAAACTAAATAGTTGAGCAAATTTTTATTTGTATGGATTTACCTTTTTAGCATGCTTCTCCTGAATACTATGGCTAGCTGATTTAATATAACCTTCTTTTGACACAATATCTCTTAAGTTATGCAACGAATTTTCCAATTTGTTTAATTTCTTGGCATTCACATCAGAAAAATTTGCTTTACTATGCTTTTGCGGAATGGACACACCAAATATGCAATTATAACTAGCAGTTGATTTAACCAAAAACTTAATTTCATCAAATTTTTCGTTTTTATCGAGAAATTCAATATTATCACAAAAAATTAAGCATTTTATTGTACTACTATAGCTGATCAGCGTTTTGAGATATTCCGGTTCAGGTGAATGGATCACAATTTTCGGATTTAATTTTCTTGTTATATTATGCTGGCTATTGATTTGTCGTATCGATGCGGATATTTCTAGAATTTGTTCAATCTCATGTTCTAATTCAAGATTTCGGAACGAATATAGATTTTCGCTTATCGTACTGGTATCTGGTACGTAGCTTAAAAGTTCTGCGCTTAAAAATGGTGTAAAATAGGACATATTTTGTAACCCAACAGATAAACAAATAGCCAAAACGCTTAAATGATTTTGACCCGCCTCGGATATTTTAGTTTGACTTAATGCCGGTTTTGTGGCTTCTAAATAAATATCGCAAAAATTGTAGTAAAAAAAGTTTTTTAATGCCGCAGTCGCTAGATGAAAATTATATTTCTCAATCTGCGTATTTACCGTGTCTACAGTTTCGGCAAGTCGACTCAAAATCCATTGGTCAATTTTAGATAAATTTGGCTCATTCAAATTTTCCAAATTAATCGAATTATCATTCTTCTCGAGCGACATGAGGAAATATTTGGTCGCCTGCCAAATTTTATTGAAGAATAATTTGTTCGTGTGACACTCATAAATGTCAAAGTTTATGAAATGACTTTGAATATTCGACGTGCAAAGAGTAAAGCGTAGAGCGTCAACTCCACATTCAGGAATTCCGGTGGGGAATGATTTTTCTTGATCTAAAGAAAATATAAAACAAAATAAATTAATCAAGTTTCGGATTAAATTTTAACTTACTTAATTTAGATTTTCCATATTCCTCCTTTGAAATTACACCATTAATAAAATTTTCTTTTAATTTTGATTGCATATCATCTAAACTACAACCGTTAACTACTTGATCTGGAACAATTACATTTCCTAAACTTTTTGACATCTTGCGACCGTATTGATCGCAAATCACACCGTGCAACAATATATTATTGAACGGGACTTTACCAGTAAAATGCTTTCCCAACATTACCATACGGGCCAACCAGAAGAATAAAATGTCATGTCCGGTCTCCATTAAGCTTAATGGGTAATACTGTTTTAATTCTGATTCATTATTGGGCCAACCAAAACACGAGAGGGGTAATAAACCAGATGAAAACCAGGTATCCAGAACATCAGGATCTCGTCGGATTGTAACTTCACCTGGTGAAACATGCAATTGCTTTTGTATTTTTGCATCCAATTCCATTTTGGAACGAGCAGCAATCCAAACCTTATTCTCCGTAGCAATATCGATTTCGTAGGCCGGAATCTGATGCCCCCACCATAGTTGCCGCGATATACACCAATCTTTACAATCGGCCAACCATCTTATCCATTCTTTTGTTTTCACCGCTGGATAAATTTTAATCTCTCCATTACTGACCGATTTAAGGGCCATATTTGACATTTTCAAACAATCCACAAACCATTGCGGTTGCATTAAATACTCAATTATATCATTTGATCTCGAGCAGACGGGTAAGCTCATTTTATGTGGCCGAACAGCGCGAAATAGTTGTAAATCCGTTAGAGCTGATATCATTTCTGTTCGAGCCCGAAATCTTGGCAGGTTATTAAACGGTGTTCCGGGTGAAATCATTTTACCATTTTTTGCGATTACCGAATGCTCTAGCGGTAGCGAATGTTGTTTGGCGACTTCAAAATCATTTTTGTCGTGGGATGGTGTGATTTTTACTGCACCGGTGCCAAAATCTATATCGACTGATATATCAAAGATTACAGGTATGCGGCATTTGCGGAATGGATGCCACAAATATGTTTCCGAGTTTAAATATTTGCTATATCGTGGATCATTTGGATTTACAGCAACGGCAACATCTCCTAGTAGAGTTTCCGGTCTTGTAGTAGATATGACAATTTCTTCGTCTGAATCGAATATTTTATAGCTTATATCATATATTTGGCCAAATGTAATTGGATCTGAATAGCCTGGCACATGTCTTTTGGTTGGTTTCTCAATCATAACACTTTCAACTTCGATGTCAGACACGGCCGACTCGAGACTGCAGGACCAATTTATTAGAGATTTTTTCCGATAAATTACACCTTCATCGTGCAATCGTACAAATGCCTCATTCACGGCATTCGATCTTGTCTCGTCAAGTGTAAAATATTCTCGATCCCAATCGAATGTAATTCCCATTTTCTCGAAATCGGATTTCATCGAATTTTCTTTTGTTTTCTTCCATTTCCATATCTCTTGTATAAACTCCTCGCGACCAATATCATGCCGGGTTTTTCCAGTTCTACTCCAAAGATTCTTTTCGACCACAATTTGTGTAGCAATGCCGGCATGATCGGAACCTGGTATAAACGAAACATTATACCCTAAATTACGTTTATGCCGTGACAAAACGTCTTGTATGGTTAGAGTAAGTGCGTGACCTAAATGAAGATCTCCGGTTACATTTGGTGGTGGGAATAGTAGCGTAAATCGTTCTTTACACTGATTCGATGTCACTTTTGGGGCCCTTGACAAGATTTTCTTTGATTCGACTAATTTTGGCTGATATGCTTTTGCAATTTTATCTATAATATAAAAAATACCATATACCCAGTTTATTAAATTTTAAATAAATATTTTACAAACCTATCAATGTCCGTTTCATTATATTATATTTTTTTTTTTTTTTTTTTTTTTTTTTTTTATATTTCATTTACTATGGTCGGAATATTACTATCCACATATGACCTACAGATATATTACATTTATGTCAAAATATTTATTTTCTACAGTAAAATTTATGTTCTACTATTATGACAGTAACTGTACTACTTTTTGTTATACTGGGTGCGTTCGAATGTTGTACCGGGCAGAGTCCGGTACAACCCTGTTTATAAACTATATTCTATTTCTTTTAAATAGTCGCATAATATTTTATAATTTTTACTATTTCCTGATTTTAAGATGTCTATTAGTTTTGTATTTTGTATTAGTTCATAATTTTGTCTTATATGGTTATATTTCGTACATTTTTCTATTATGTGTTCGTTGTCCTCCACTATGCCACATGTATCACATATGTTGTTTTCCTCGATTCCAACGATGTTTTTGAATTTTTTATTTTTTGCATGTCCTGATCTTAGCCTGTTTATTTGTCTGATGTTATATGAATTCAGGTAGGTTTTGTAGTACCATGGTTTTGTTGGTGGTGTACTATTTATTTGTTTGTTGTATTTTCCTACTGATGTTGTCCACTCATTGTATTTTTGTTCCCATTCTTGTCTTATTGTGTCATTTATAACTTGATATGCATCCTCTATTGTTATTGGGTTATCTATTGTTTCATCTGGTTCCTCTATTGCTGTTCTTGCTAGTTTGTCGGCTTTCTCATTGCCTAGGATCCCTCTATGTCCTGGGATCCACTGAATTCTGATTGTTGCATTATGGTTTTCTGCTGCTATATCGATTATTTCCTTCTCATAGAATTTGTATTTCTTTTCTTTGATTACATTTTGTATGGATTGGCAGCTGCTTTGTGAGTCAGTGTATATTATTATTTTGGTTAGTCCCATCTGTATTGCTTTTTCTATGGCTATTTTTATTGCGATTGTTTCTATTGTTTTGATTGATGCTTTATTTTGTAGACTTATTTTGAGTTCAATATCTGCTTCTTTGAAGTATATTCCTATTCCCCCTCTGGTCCGGTTTAGTGATCCATCAGTGTATATTGCCTTGTAATCTTTGTAGTTATTCAATGTTTCTATATAATAAGCCATTACTTCGACTTGATTCATGGTTATTTTCGGGCTATTATTTTTTATTTCATGATTTATTATTAGATTTTTTGCTGTTTGAATTAATTTATTGCTTGGTTGTGCTATTTTAGTTAGAAAGTTGTATTCATTGTATAGTTCCTTTATCTTTTCCATAATATTGTTGCTTTTAATCAATTGTCCGGTTACATTGTTTTTGTTAATTTGGTTGGCTATGTATTTTAACGATGTTAGTTTGTTATCTAATTCCGCTGGAAGCGTTGCTGTTTCTACGAGTAATGTTGGTATTGGTGTAGTTTTCAGCAAGCCCGAAACTACTCTCAGATTTTGGTTGATTATATTTTGTTTTATTTTTATGCTGTTTTTGATGTTTGTTGGTGTGATAATATCTGCATATTTAGTTCTTGTTTGGATTATGGCTTTGTACACGTTTATTATGCTATATGGGTGTGCTCCACCATTTTTATGTGTTAACATTTTAATTATATTCGTCGCTTTGCCTATTTCTTTTTCGAGATTTTTATAGTGTGGATGTAACGATAGCTTATTAGTGAAGGTGGTGCCCAGTAGCTTTATTGTTTTTTCTTCTTTTAATCTCGTGTTGTTTATTTTCACTATGAAATCTGCAGGCTTATTTTTATATAGGCTCATGAATTCGCATTTGTCTGGGTTTAATTGAAGGTTTATTTTTTCTAATTCCTGGTTCAGTTCTTGTAGTGTTTTATTGGCAATGAGTTGTGCTTCTCTCTCATTTTTCGCTTTGATGAGGATTGCTATGTCGTCGGCGAACTGGTATATTGAGACATTTTCTTGTTGTATTTTGTGCACTTCGTATGTATAGATGTTAAATAGACAAGGGCTTAAGCAACTGCCCTGTGGTATTCCTTTATTTGTGATTTGTTTTATAGTTGATGTTCCGTTGTTATATGTTATTATTCTATTAGTTAGAAATTGGTATATCCAGTTGATTATGTGTTTTGGTGTCTCTATTTTTATTAATTTGTTTATTAGTATTTTTTTGTTTACGTTGTCGAATGCTTTGGATATATCCGTTGTGATTAATATTTGGTGTTTATAATTTGTTTTTCCAGATGATATTTCACTAAATAGATTTACGAAGTAATCCATGATATTGTATCCCTTTCTAAATCCATATGAGTTTTGTGGTAATGTATTTTGTTGTTCTAGGTGTTGGTTAAGTTCTTCCAATATGATTTTGTTGAATATTTTTGATAGAGTGTTTTGTAGGCATATCGGTCTATAACTTTCCGTTGCATTTTCATCTCTATTCGGTTTTTTTATTGCTATTATTTTACATATTTTCCATTTTTCTGGGTATTGTTGATTTATGTATATATTATTAAGGTAGTTTGTGACTTTTTTAATTATGCTGGGGTTTATGTCAAATATATTTTTTAACGTTTTATATGAAATTTTGTTTTCTCCTGGTGCCGTGTTTTGTTTTTGTTTTAATATATCGTTTATTATTTTATCATTGAATTTTTTATTAGTTTGGTTTATTATTTCCATTGGTAGCCGTATTTCTTCTATAGTTTCCGGGAAGTTTTCATTTATAAATTTCTTTGCCATTTCCGTGTCTTCTAGTAGATTGAATCGGTTTTCTCTTTTATTTTTTATTTTGTTTATTTTGCTCCATAATTCTTTTGTGTTCACTGATGGGTTAATACTCGTAATAAATATTTCCCATGTTTTCCTTTTACTTTGTTTTATTTCACGTTTTAATACTGCTATTGCTCTTAAAAGTTCCGTGGCTGTATATAGATTTTTTTGTATATTATAGCATTTTTGTTTTTGTGTTTTTATATTCCATAGTCTTTGTATTTTTTCGTTCCACCATGCTTTTGGGACGTTTTTGTTATTGATGGTTGTGTATTTTGTGTTTTCTTTGACTATCGTTTCTATTATCGTTTCAATGTTAGCATTATTCTCGTTTTCAATTTCCTTGTTCTTAGCAATTTCTTGTACGGCCTTTTTCCAATTTATGGTTTCTCTCCTGGTGTATTTATTGGTGCTCATTTTTATTATTATGGGGAGATGGTCCGATCCTAAGTTGTCATCAATAACCTTCCATGTCAATTTGTTGTAAATATCCGGAGTGCATAATGTTATATCTATTGCAGACGTTGTGTGGTTTCTGAGGTTTAGTCTGGTAGGTTTTCCGTTATTGAGTATTTGAATATTACTTTGTTTTATTAACTCTGCTATTGCTTTGCCGGTCTTGTCTTCTTTTGCCATCTGTCCCCATAAGTTACTATGGGCATTTATATCTCCTGCTATTATTGTATTTCCGTTTGTTTCTGCTATTCTTATTATCTTCTTTACTTCTTCTATTTTAGTGTGTGTATTGCCATTGGGTGGGTTGTATAGTGCTATTATGAATATGTTGGTGCTGCTGTATTTAACTTTAATTTGAACGGCTTCTATATGTGATAGGTTTGTGTTAAGATCGATTTCTTGAGCTCCTATTTTGTTGTTTACCAAAAATCCCACTCCGCCGTAGCCATCGTCCCTATTTTTGGTGATTAGTTTGTATCCGGTTATTGTTGGTTTGTTTGATTGATGGGTCCATGTTTCACTGAGAATTGCTAAGTCTATTTCGTTGGCTTGTATAAACATTTGTAGTACGTTGATGTTGCTTTTGAGGCTTCTTATGTTTGTTTGTAGCATTTTAATTTTATTCTCCATTTCAAAATTTATTTTTGGAATTTATGTGCTATGGTTTTTAGGTCTATCATCAATAGATCTGGCTCGGTGTATTGTCTGTTGCTGAGTTGGATAAAGTTGTTAATTGTTTGTTGCAGTTTTTCAATCATTAAACGTTGTTCCTTTACTATTGCATCTTGTCTGTTTGCCTTTGCAATCCATGCGTTCGGAATTGATTCATCGTTCTCCTTCAGTTTTGGGTAGTTTTGCGGATTTATTTCTTGGCTAGGTTCTTCTTGCCTTGGATGTAGTACTGCCATTGCTTCTTTATATGTGGTTTTGTTTTTAATGATATATATTTGTATTTGGTTTTGTTTCTTTTTTTCTGGGCACTGTTTTGAGTTTGTGTAGTGTTCTACACCTACGCAGAACTTGCACTCTGGTTTTTCTTGGCATTCATGGTGTTCGTTTTGGATTGTTGGTTTTGTGCATTTAGCGCATCTTTTTATTTTAGAATGGCAATATTTTTTGATGTGGCCGTAACTCAGACATGCCGCGCAGAATTTAAGTTTGGGTATATATATATTAGTGTCGATATTAATGTTGTAGAACATTACTTTTCTTGGTAGATGGCTGGCTCTTATTTCAATTCTGAGGATGTTGGTGTTTTTTAATGTTTTGGTAGTTCTGTCCCAGGTTTGAATTATTTCCATATGTGTTATTGGGTAATCGCTCGTTAGGTTTTCTTTTATTTCATTCATGGTAAATTCGCCCGCTATTCCTCTGACGACTCCTTCGACATGCGTGTATGTTTTGGGGATATAACATTTGTATCCTTTTTCCAAGAAGGTTTTGTGTACTGGGTCATCTTTCCTGATACACTTATTAGCTTTGTCGTATGATTCGAACTCTACTCTTGCGATTTTTTTGTTGACTTCCACTATGTCTTTAATTTTAGTGTTGTTTTCTTTAAATGTTCTGGCTAAAATTATTGAAACCATCTTTTGTGGTGTTTTGGTATCTATTAACACGTAGAACGGTCCTTTGTCAGTATTTATATATTTGTTTTCCGCCATTTTTTTTTTGTCTTTCGCTTGGCTTTGGTTTTGTGTTTCCACTGCTTCAGTCATATTACGTTTCTTATTAATTGGTTCTATTACTGTTAGATTATCACTTTCTGTATTATTATTATGTGTTAATTTTCTTTTATTATTTATTTCGTTTTCCTCATATCCTAAGAATTCTTCATCTGATTTTATCTCGTTTTCCATTAGATTGTTTGGCCGGCGTTGGGCACCGCCATTTTGTTTTTTCACACTTTCACTTATTTTTAATGTTTTAATTTTCCTTATACACTTTTTAATTTTATTTGTTTTGTTTATTTTTGTATTTTTGTGTTTTTGATTGTTTTTTGTCAAAATTTTGATTTTTAATTTAACTATAACGCACTAAAACAGAAAAACTCCTTATCACTAATATACGTGTTACCACTTATACGTTCACAAGGCGAATGGATATTATATTTTAATAATTTTCGGTATTTTCTGTACCATTCATGTTTTTTACGGACTATTGACGTTTACAAATGTCATTTTAATAAACGTGATCGCTCAGAGATGGCGGATTGGGCGAAAAAATGAAAACACATATATAAATTGTAATAAATTTATAAATTTGTTACAGTGGAAAACAAAACTGGTAATTTATTTAGTAAAATTAACAAATATTTTGCTTTGGCCATGCATCATTCATCTCCATCATTCTTTGGCACCGTCAAATTAGCTGGTCCTGTTTGTTGAATTTGTATTACTCGTTCATTCGCTGAAGAAACATTTTGATATTTTAATGGCGATTTAACCGTAAGTATACCATCTGAAGTCAACGTCGAAATAACTCGGTCTAAGTCACAATCCTCCGGCACTACATATTTCCTAATAAAATGTCGAAAAACAGCTCCATGTTGATCTGGCCTTTCTTCATGTTTTGCTTCAATCACAATGGTGTTTTCGAGAACTTTTACGGATAATTGATCCGGGGCAAAATTATGAACATTCATTTTAATCTGGAAACCATCTTTACCCATACTTGGTATTAATTTATGCTCTGCATCAGCTTTGTGTTGGCCGCCGCACCCTGACCGATTACTGCTCAGTAAGTGTGATAATGGAATATGAGAATATTGCCTTAATACTGGACAACGATGTTCATTGGGATGATATCCATAACCATTGGCCTCAGCCATTTGTTGCTCTAAATCCAAAAGTAGCGGAATTATAGACATTTTCTTATATAATATAATTTTTGTGCTCAATTCATGTAAATTCAAATGAAATTTTGCTTTTAAATGAAACAATTGGAACAAACAGTAGTCTACTGTCTATACACAACTATTGCTGATTTTTTCCATTTGCCTTCGACGCAAAGTGTCTAACATTTGATGAATTATTTTCAAACTATAGAGCCAAATATGGCACTAGTGGGTCTTTAAAAGCAAATAGCGAACCATTATTCTGTCGAAGAATAAGCGTCGCTTCTCCTACTTTCCTTATACAGTGTATTATGTCTGCGAATTGTCCGAACGGATTCCTTCGCATAATACATTTACGGGGAATTTTAGTAGGAACAGAAATATGGCAGTTTGTTCCTTTTTTATAGAATAAAACAGGCGTTCATTATTATAGCAGAGTCTAACAATAATCATAAAAGCATAGCCATTACTTGGAATAATTAAGAAGGTAAATCTTGTTAAAATTGTTGTCCAGATGAATTTATTGCAATAATAATTACCTCGGCCTCAGTTCATTTAAATCGGTTGGGGCCTTGGACGCCGCAGCAAATTTCACGTTCATTACGTCCAATTTCTAATCAGATGGCTCATATTTCCCTTCGATATTGCCAACGTGGGCATGTAAGATTAGTTAAGATGATTTCAAACATTGATCCAATATAGATATGCTGCTGAAGAAAAGTACGAAGAGAATGAAGGGATATTATTAAGATACAACAACCTGGATCCGCTCGTTTATCGGTGGCGTAGAATATGATGAATGAAGATAAAATGAGTAAATATTGAATATATAAACGAAACTGCGTGATCTATATTTTTATTTATTAATTAATAATCATATTTATATGTTTAAGGAAAACGTATCAATATCAATAATTGTTAGTACTTTAAAATTATTTACAATACTGTCTTAATTATTTCAATAAATTATTAGAAGCAATTACTATGAGAATGAAACTTTTAATATATTTCCGTTCGAACAACCCACAAAAACTGATGAACCATTAAAACAACAGTTTAACACATTAATACAATTCCCCACATCAATTTCATCTACAACTTCAGCATTCGAATCGATACTGGTTAACTTTTTCAATTTTCCATCCCAACCGCCACTATAAATAGCATCATCAGTACCACATAGCGCATTTATGATCATCTCGTGCACATTATGCTTCACCCAAAGTATCCCGAATTTATAAGTAATACTATTCCAGACCGCATTAATTCCTTTGCCATCTCTTGTCGGGAATATAAGATATCTGCCATGATTATTCTCCTTGGGCCCAACAAATCCAATCGGTGAATTTCCTGGTATCGTAGCTCGTGTCAAATATCGTCCACTTTGTGCTGTCGAATCAATTGATGTTATTACAACATCTTTATCACAGACTGTATAAATTAAATCATCGTACACGGACATTGAACGCACCTCTTCAACCAAATTGTATTTAAATTTAATTTTACCATCAATCCACTTTGTAATAACACCTTTATCGTCACCTGAATACAAAATTTCATCGTAAGTCGATAGGGATTCAATTGAATCGTCACATCGCACTAATTCTTTGCCTTTGGGTGATTCGTTTGGATTCTCAATTACTTTTATGGAACCATCACAGCAGCTCGAATATAAACGACCTTTTGAATCGATCGAAATCGCGAATATATAAGCGACATGGGCAGCTATAGTTTGTTTTAGATTTAAATTTTCATCCCATATCTATACAAATAATAAAGATGGATATTTAATAAAACACAGTAAAAACTAAATATACAAATTCACGTACTTTTATTTTGCCATCACCGCCTCCTGAATAAAGTAATCCATCGTGAAATGTAAAACATGTCACATCACCTTCATGCTTTTCGTCGTCACCGGTCGTTTTATCAATGGTTACTGTCATTTTCAATATTGCCTTTAATTTTCCTAAGACGCTTCACTCAAACACTCTAACTTGATACAAGTTTGAAATATTTTTAATTAGATCTTCTAGTAAGAAAATTGATTTTTTTTTCTACTAAATTTATATAATCACGATTCGTTTTTTAAAAATAGATCCTCGTTTTCATACAAAAAATTATTTTTAAAACATTGCGACGTGAATTTATACAGTACGTAAAGATTATCTGCCGTTGTTGGAATGATTCTATAGAAATTTATTGTATGTTCCAAATTATGGCATAAAATAACTCTTTTAGAGAAAGATATGTGGCATCGTAAATTGTTTTTTTGGGCCTCACGAATTGTAAATGTACTCTTTAATTTAACACAAAACAACTGATCAAACCATTACCCTCTTACTATATTCTTCATTCCCCAAAAAACAAATCGTATCAAATAATCATCAAGTTACATAAACGATAATGCACTCACATGTCTTGAAAATTGTCGAACTTACGTTGTACTTTTGAATCGTATGAAAATAACAGCTGCTTTTTGTAAACAATACAAAAATAAAAGCTTTCTCATTTATTCCTATTGGTTTTTAGACATTTGAGCAAGTGAGATAGACAGCCAGCAATAAAGTAGAATTGAAACAAAAATGTTTTTTAGAGCGGGTCGTGAGAAAAAGTGATGAGCGAGAAATGCTGCCATGGTACAATGATTTAAGGTAAGCTCGATTGTAAAATAAAATATTGTGACTGGAATTAGTTGTGTAAAAATTAAATTAAATTTTTTTCAAATGTAGTTTATCGAATTTTAAAACCAAATTTAAATAGGGAATTTCAAAATTCGAGTGCCATTACCGCAGATATGCTGGTGGTTGTGGGCAGTGGCGTATTGACGGATGAAAAATTAATATAAAAGGAAAAAAAGAAGTACATGGATTGGAAACCAGCCTTATTATTCTCAGCCGGAGTTGGATAGTTCAGTTTGCTACTCAATTCTCATTAATCTCCTATAGCTTTTGCATTTTACCCCGTTTAATAACTACACAATTTACATTATGTATTCGCTCACTCTAATGACTATAACATGCGAACATTATATGTTTATGTTATTGATTTTTCTAGACTAGTCTCTTCTCGCTATTTCCATGTAATTGATCAGACTATATAAAGGCCAAGAACTACATGAAAAATGTGTTTAGTGCTAAAGCTACTTTAAATGTGAAATAGTGAAATTTAAAGTTCTGTTTAAAGATGTCATTGCTACAATTATTATTTGATTTAGCCGATGATCCATTGGAGAATGAATTCGGATATAGAATTTATCCAGATCAATTTATACGACCAACATTGTGTCGACAACGTAATGTAACAGCCGCAAATTTATGGCCAAGACTGTACCCCGGGTTGTGGTTGCCACGAAATAAAAAAACTAAACAAGCTGTCAATTTTAATGAATCGAATGTTGGCAAAAATGGTTTTCAGGTGTGCATGAACGTTCAACATTTTCAACCGAATGAAATAATGGTAAAAACTGTGAATAATACTGTGGTGATCGAAGCCAAACACGATGAAAAAGAGGATGAATTTGGTAAAATATTTCGGCATTTTATTCGACGATATGAGCTTCCAAATGGGTTCGATGTGAATGAAGTGGTATCAACGTTATCGTCGGATGGTGTGCTCACAATTAAAGCTCCACCCATAAATAAAAATATCGATTCAAATGAACGTGTCATTACAATTCAACAGACTGGTCCTGCTCATCTTTCGGTGGCCCCGAATGGAACGGAGCAAGATACAAAAACTGAAGAATAACTTTTATATTTTTAATAATATGTACGAGTATATGTAATCGAAAATAGCTTTTAATAAATTATTTATTGTAATTTTTATGGTTTTGTTTATTTTATATATATCACAAACAATAATTATTATGAAACACGGTATGTTTTACTCATTCCCAAAAATATACGAGCCTAGGAGAAAAATGCGAATAACTCTTGGTTGTTTCAGACGGTTTTGCATGACTAATCCTGTTTGTTGAATTTGAATCACTAGTTCATTTAGCTATAGAAACGTTGAAGAACCTCGACCAACATTTGGACTATTTTTTTCAATATGTCCAGATGGGATGGTTTTTGAATAATTCTGTGATTCCACGTTCGCCCTTCATCGTTGATGAATAATGGTAGTAAAGATAACGACATTTTCGCTGGAATTTTTATACACCAAAAATCCACTAGAATGTTCGAAATTTCGAAATGAGTTTTCCCCCACATTTGTTTGTGTATATTAACCACAGCGACGAAGGGTAAAAAGGTTGATTGCCTCTTTTCTAAGTAATGGTTATTCTAAACGGTGCTGAATGGAGTTAATGAAAATTTTATATTGTATTGGTAATTACAATTAGATATACGTATCGTATGCACATAAGTGGCGATGTGTGCATAAGAATAATAAAACTGCATGTCAGCATGTAAATTGATTTTATATTTCAGACAAACTGGCGATTATAAACTAGTCGTGGTTGTTAAACAGTTCAACCTTTGTACATACAAGTAACTAAATTTCGAAAATGCTATTGATCATTGAAAACTTTGGTCTAATCCATCACACAAAACATTTTAAATATGTACGTAAATATATCAGGTTTTTATTTAAATAAAACAAAATAAGATGCAAGCTTATTTTCGGTATTCCGCGGCCATACCCCCTACTCAATATTATATGTATCAGATTTATTTCCCTCTCATTGCCAATTTATGTTGATTCATACATACTGCAAAATATTTAAACATATACATTCATAATTCATTTTATTACGTTTCAGTTTAATAACACAAACATGAATAGTAAAAATTTGTATTCTCTAGCAACAGCTGATAATAAATACTATAGTAAACAAACCAATGAACTTGATAGTAAAATAAATGAGAATATGTAAACAATTTCCCCTTCTTATTTAACTCATATTACAGTTTCCCGCGGTTTTGCGTCATACATACGCAATATTATATTCTCGAGTTTTCTCGCTCTTTCTACCGTAATTTAGATTTCATATAAATAGCACCCGAATGCGATAAATAGCAATCAGTTCAAAAATAAATGTGAATTAATCAACATCAAATATTAAATACGTACAAAGTAAAGTGAATTCCGTGTAGTACATACATGTACGCAGTATTTTTAAACGTGAAATTAAATTAAAACGAATATGTCGATATTACCATTATTATTGGAATTGGCCGATCATCCATTTGAGGATCGGTTCGGCTATAAAGTATATCCAGGTCAAATAACCCATCCAAGATGCCGGCGTCAACAAAGTTTGAACACATGTTCTCGACCTATCTGTAAACGACAATGGAATCTAAAACCACGCCACCATCACAATAGATGCACAAGAATGGCAAATATGAATTCGAATATCGAGAAAGATGGATTCCAAGTATCGATGGATACAAAAGATTTTGCACCTGAAGAAATCAACGTTAAAACCATTGATAATACAGTTATTATCGAAGGAAGGCATGAGGAGAAAGAAGATGATCATGGTCATATTTCACGACATTTCGTCCGCAAATATACGCTGCCAAAAGAAGTTGATGTACATGATGTAATTTCAACACGTTCGTCCGATGGTTTACTTACTATTAAGGCGCCACCAAAACCTAAACTATCTACGGAACGTGTAATTAAGATTCAACAAACCGGTGAAGTACATCGATTGGAAACGGGAAAGGAGATAGAAAAAGTGGCTACGGAAGAGAAGATGACTGAATAAAATGTCTGAATGTGAATTATCTGGATGTTTTAGTTTATAAGTTTTTTGATAAATTTGCCAAGTGTTGTGCGTAGTGGTAACTGTTAATTAATTATTTATTTAATAAAAACAGCATTTATTTTGTAAAAATTGGATTTTAATTATTTCCCATGAACAGCTGAAAGTTTGTTGTAAATGTTATTTTGAGTTCATCTTGGTTCTGGTTATAATTATATCAGTAGTATATTATTCCTGGTTTGGTTCCAATTCCAAACGACACTGATGCAAGCTGAAGGTCACTTAAATTTGTATTTTTATCTATAATCTTTCCATGTGATTGAAAAGACAACTCTCTTGAAACATATACCGAGCTTAGTGAGAGAAAGACAATGAGAAAATAGAAGAGAACGACTATAAAATGAAAAGACTGTTATTTGTTGATAAAAATTATGTAGAACTAAATTCTAATTTTGGAGATATTTCTAGAATTTTTATTTGTCTAATGCATTTCGTCAGTCAAATGGAAAATGTACTTTAATTAAATGTATTAACGTATGTTGAAACATTAGGTGGAATAGAAAATTGGCGAAAACATGGTCTAGCAGAGGACGTCACTGTCATTTGTAGAATAGCATGCGTTTATGCACGTACTATTTACATTTAGATTTTAATTACTGTAACTGTAGTCACATTGCCCTAAAATGACCTTAATTCGCAATATATCTGCTCTCGTTTTCTATAGTAGTATAAACAAAAATGCTGACGTCATAATTATTCGCCGGTTGTTTATGTTGATATATTTCTATTTTCTTACTACATAACACAACTATGTGTTCAATGTGTACACAATTGTTATTCTCAAATATGTATACATACATAAATACATATGTATATACTATTTGAATTTTCTCGTTCTTTCTACGTCAGAAAAAATTTAACTTCGTCATCGTAGTATAAATTAGTGAATGAATGGGGCAGGCATTCAGTAGGTCTGTAGAAAAATACAATGAAACAAAAATAATTTTACATCAAATAAAATTAATTTTGTGAAATGTTTTTCTTTTACATATTTTGGAAAAGTAAACTAAATGTCGTCATTGAATGATGATGCAATATGTTGGATCCGGTGTGTTGGAACAAATTGACCATCCATGACTATTATACATCTCGAATGTATTTGAAGAATTAACATTTAATACCGGCGATGGACTTTAACGCAATGACCCGAGCGCCCTGTATTTAAGCAGCAAGCAAAAAAAACGTAGCTTGCAAACAAAATGTGGGCAACAAATGGGTAAGGAAACGAAACGATAAGGACTGAAGAATGTTTTGTTACCACTTTTAAGTTTTTAGCACAACAGAACAACTAACATCGTTTTGGATACTCTTGGGACTCGATCGGAATTTTAACCTCATCAAAAAATTTGTAAATCACATTTTGCTCAATATTTCAAAAGGGGAAAATTACCAGCTAACGATTTCTGAATCGTTAATAATGCGAGCACGTCTTGTTGTACTTATTTAATTAATTTATTAAAGAAATCGATTTAGTGCATTACAAATATGATTTCATATGCAAAACAAATAATATATTCAAAATTTAGATTATTGCACAAGATTCAAAATATAAGTATCTCTAAAATCCAATATGGAGGATGAAACAATGTGGCCGAGAAGTACGTTTCCGATAAAAGCTTCATCCAGAAGAAGACAACTCTTTCCAGGGTGCACATTATATATTTTTTTGCACTTTTGCATTTTTGTAGAATAAGGAGGTAAACAAGCCATATTTTCATAGAATGTTATGTTATTATCATAATTCCACCCAGTTTTGTTCAACAGGAATATTAAAGAATTTTTTTTTGTATGATTTCTATTTTATTGATGTGCACCGCGTAATAGGGGTTCCAAATGATTACAGCATATTCCACTTGAGATCTTACAAAAGTGTAATATAATGCACTTATAGTTAGTTTATCCATGAATTCCGCGGTTCACCGCTTGACAAACCTGAGCATGGAGTTAGATATGATGGTTGAAACTAATGTTCTCGACAAATGTGACTCCTAGATCAACAATCTCGCGTACTCTAGGAACGCATCTATGTCATTTATTTTATATGCCGGCCGTAATTATTGGGTACGATGGAACGACATAATTTGACATTTCTTAATGATAAATCTTAGAATATTTGAGTGTTTTATTAACTTGACTATCGATATTATTCATCGATAGATGAAAAAAATAAAGATCAATGGTCCAATATATGATCATTGAGGAACTCCGTATGTCACTTTCATAACGTTGGATTTCTCATTTTAAATAATTACAAACGAGGGAATATAAATTTGTGCAGACATTTGTGAAGCTACAATTAGACAATGTATACATAAAATAGCACGCATCTTGTTCCACTTCGATTTCCCCTCTAAAACATTAGCTTAGTTGCGTACAGATATGTGAAAAACGATTGTATGCCTTTTATCAAACATCGATGAGAAATCATTACTAAATTGTTGGTTAGGACTATTTGACAATGCATTTTTCAGTTTTTATCATACGAACAGATGGCCAAAACAATTTATCTTCTGATATAAAAGTATACAATCAAAATCGAGGTGAATTATCGTATCAAGCTGGCTTCTTTTACTTGGAATTTGAAAGAACAACGATGCTGTTGAAGATTTACACCAGCGACAACGGTATCGATTTAACAATGGAACTCACTCGACCAAATGACCTGTATTTGTTTGTATATGCGTAGTCGAGGTATATAACATCGAAAACCGATCAGAGTTTAACAAAATGTTCGATTTCCAGTCAGATTCCTGGATTATATACCAGATAGAATGACTAATGATCTCGATCTCTATAGACAATTCACATAAATAAAATTATTATGTTGGTATAATGTATATCTTTTGAAGTCTACCAAAGTAT
The DNA here is from genome assembly GCA_951394425.1 of Tipula unca. Taxonomy (NCBI): domain Eukaryota; kingdom Metazoa; phylum Arthropoda; class Insecta; order Diptera; family Tipulidae; genus Tipula; species Tipula unca. The sequence continues at coordinate 108,280,624 of OX596382.1, read as the reverse complement.
GGCATAATAAACATAAAACTGTCATCTAACGTGTTCTTATAAATTATTTTTTTCGCTATTAACCGAAATCTTCATTAAAGACGTAGTATAATGTAAGTTCGAGAATTTGCTAAAATCTGATTAATAAAAACAAAAAATATAAACCCTGAGTATCTTCCTCCTAGCACGTCGTTTTATTTTATCACCACCACTACGGAACGGAAAACACCTACATCTAAATTACGATCATTAAATAATTCACATTTCTTAAAATACTCCGAATGATATACAGCAAATACTTTGAATCAGCTGATTTGATAAAAAAACATTTGAGAAAATATTTTTGGCTCTTAAAGTTTGTATATGTTCTTAGAATAAACTCGACCTTTCCGCAAATTTATGTTTTTTGTATATAATAATTATTTTGAGTTGGTTAAACATCAGTGTTTAGATAAAACTAAATCAAAACAGACATACTAGTATCAACAAAAATAAATTTTTGTAAAGTTTTAAATTTATATATAAATAAACTAAAATCTGAAATGTCGTTAAAATCATTATTATTGAGGTACGCGGATAACGCAAGTTCCATGGATGACGTATTTGATGCATGGGATTCACAAAAAACGAGAAGACGCAGTTTTCAAACACAAGATTTTTGGAACTCATCGTTTTCACAACCAAGATTATGTAGACAAGATTGGGATTTGAAACCACGGCGTGTAAATAAATTTCATCATACATTAGCAAACATTGATAAAGAGGATTTCCAAATTTCAATGGATGTAAAAGATTTTGCTCCTAGTGAAATCACAGTGAAAACATTATATGATACACTTGTGGTGGAGGCAAAACACGAAGAAACGAAAAATGAAAATGGACTATTTTCCCAGCATTTCATCCGTAAATACACATTACCAAAGGAGGTTGATGTGAATGAAGTAAGTTCCTCACTGTCAGCAGACGGTGTACTAACTATTAGAGCACCGTTAAAAGCTAAAGCGATCGAGACAAAAGAAAAGACCGTTCCAATCCCAATTCCTGCTACAGTTGCCGACAAAATGACTGAATAATATTTTAGTGCTTGTATAAACTCATAAATATCAGAGTCGATATAGAGAAGACAAAACACTGTTATGAAAATTGTATGCATAACAAATTTTAAAAATAAACAAATTTTTTAACAACAACAAAAAATATTTTATTTCGTTCAATGGAACATAAACACGAATTGTGTCTTTTTAATATACATACTGATTCGGATTCCATAGTCAACGCTAAAGAATTTATTGAACTAAATTAAGCATGTTAGCCCATCATAAATAAATCATCATATTGTACCGACCACGCAGCAACATTCTGCCTATAGTCAGCTATTTACTATTTTAAAAATACGTTGAATGATAAATCATAATACACTCCGGGAAAGTAGCTGATTCATAAAAAATGAGTCGGTCACTAAAAATTGATCGCTATATATAGTTTTTTGTTTAGTATATAAATTGGATTTTAAGTTGAACGAGCGTCAGTATTGAAATAGACTTAAAACAATTCAGTTCAATAATTTTGAATTACAGTAATATTAAAGTGAATATATATAGTTATTAAAGTATCGAAAATCACAATGAAACTGATGCCGTTAGTATTGAAATTCCCCGACTGGATGTACGAACTCGATAAAAAGTTTGAATCCAAAAGTGCGTGTGCTAACAATTTAAAACCACAACTGGTTAAATACAGACATGAATATGCTAATTGGAGATCAAGTATCGAACAAGATCGTTTAACGCTAACGCTCGATGTAAAAGATTTTGCACCAAGTGAACTAATAGTGAGAACAACCGAAAGTACGATTGTTGTGGAGGGCCGACATTCCAAGAAAGAACATGAGCATAAGAATATTTCGCGGCACTTTATTCGAAAATACATACTGCCAAAAGGAGTTAATGCCAATGATATGACTACAGCATTATCGGCAGATGGTGTACTTACAATTAAAGCACCACCAAAACCACCAGTTCTAGTTCAAAACTCGAACACCGAATCTATAAAAAGATGAAATGACTGAATTATATAATTTTTTTTGTATATATGTATAGATGTATTATTGAGTGTATGCGGGTGAATGTGTTTTGTAAATATTGCGTTAAAATGGGGGACATGTACAGGGTTAAATTAAATTTTTGGTCATTTTATTCGCCATACTAAAATTTGAACTGTGGTCGTAGGTGAATTTGTGCGCATTGAAAAAATATGAAAAGTAACTTGTTCGTACACCAAATGTAAGTGACAACTACATATATAGGTAAATTTGCGTGGCGAGTATATTTACATTACTTTTTGATATTATTACAGGAACAGCTGATTCAAAGAGAATATTTCTAACAATCAAATTCATCTACCACCAATGTGAAATCTATATGAAGATATCAGGAAGCTGTACTGAAAACTAGAGTGTTGAGCCACAAAGTATAGCAGATGGGCACATGGTACAATATAAGAGTTGCCCCATTTATAAGTTAGTGATGAGCTACTGGTTTGGACTCTGATGATTCTTCTTAAAATTATCTGATCTTAAAAATGATGAAATAAAATTGCTAATATTTAATTTATAAAGTGCAATGATATTATATTATTTTTTATTTAATATGTATATATTTATTCAAATTATTTTTAAATTAAACCAAATTTTTTTAATATTTTTGCTAATTTTCTGTTTTTAATTGCTGGCACTGATGAAATTATGTGAATTTTTATGCATTCATTCATTTTCTTGTCGCTATGACTAAATTTTCGATTTAAACTATATACATAGAAGCATTTAGCATTATATGAAGAAATTCTTGGGATTCGTGACCTGGTCTATCAACTCGTATATAGAGCCACTAGTAGTCCGCTTTAACGATTTAGTATGCTATAAAATCAATCATCGATTAGCTTGATGGAAAACAATTGTCCACAAACTCTTATATCAGATCAGAAATGGTCATGCAACTTAAGTTTTCTCAAAGATATCACAATGCATATGAATGGAAAAAAAATGTATTTGTGATCGGGCGAGAATTGAAATCGAAATTGAATCACACTGAGATTAATGTTAGACACCATCGGTCTATAACTATAATTGTGTGAGTCTGCAAACTGATTTGTTACATTCCAAAAACCCGTAATTATTCCCATTTTGATTCTATAATATTTCTCTAAACTGATATCTGTTTTCTTAGACAATCTTCATCAGGATCTCAGGTATTAATTTAAATTTTTTCCAATTGCTAGCAGAACTAGTTCATTATTCAGAAAGGATAAATTCCTGTTTAGTATTTACTCAAGAAGGTCTTGCATAATACAAATCGTATCACATTTGATTTATCTAATCCAAACCCGCTTCTGTACCATGGTCAAATCCCAGAATGCCTTGTCAAAACTGGAGCAAAATTAATGGGTTCTAATTAACTGAAACATGTCCTATTTAAACTTAGAGAACGGTTGTCATAACTAACAATTAACGACGACTTGTATCACAAATGGCTAGTTTAAGATGTCGTTAGATTCTCGGGTTTATATATGTGTGTATTGTATATATAAGATAACAGTTTCTGGGATTTAGAAACAAGTACGTTAAGCTACTAATACAATTAAAGACAATTTCATTCATAACCTCATTTTATTATTAATGCCAGCTTACTTTAATATAATCCTGCGAATATCCAGGGAACTATTGACTTAACCCTACCCTAGCTGGAAGTTATCTTCAAAGGCAGCCTAGAACTCTGCCACATTCCTAGAAAATGCACTGAAGTAAAAGTAATATTTATACCTAAGGGAAAAAGCTCTCACTGCTATCCCAAAGACTTTAGGCCTATAAGCTTATCCTCTTTTCTGCTAAAATCACTGGAAAGACAAATAGAGGCTTACATTAGAGGCTCAATCAAGCCGGGCGAGCTGTCGGGGCTCAACACGCGTACTGTAAGGGACGATCGGCGGAAACAGCTCTCCACTCTCTTATAGGCCCGATTGAGAAATAACTTGAATGGCGGGATATTAAGATACCGCTTGCTTCATGTAAACTGCTGCTTCAGGAAGAAGCCATAAAAGAAACAAACGTCACATCGTCTAACGCCAGTTCGTGTGTAATAACCAGGCAGATCTAGCTTGGACTTGACCGGTAAACTGATATCGCTTCGACGGCACCATATTGGTATGGTCGTGGGAGCTATAACGGGATATTGTCGCATTGGGATACATGCGAGCAGACTGGTCCCTGCCCATGATTTCTGCCGCAGCTGCGGTGATGAGGAGAAAGAGGAAAGTGTGCTCCATCTGTTCTGCACCTGTGCTAGTCTAGCGTACAGCAGAACAACATTTATGGGAACTTCCCCTTTGAACGACCTCACAGATCTTAGTAAGATCGAGATCCGGGACTTTAAATGCTTCTTGGTATGCTCAGGATCGTTTAACGAGTGAAGAGGGGGCACATTGAATGTGGTATATCTACGAATCAATTTTGTATCTATGCTAGTCCTTTAGGACAGCCACCCTTACCTAACCTAACCTTACTTTAAATTTAAATTCATTCAACCACATCCAAGTGCAAGAGGATAACTGTTCACCATACAATCTTTAAAAAAAAAACAGGATATTGGCCTATATAGTCACAGTAGCTCGGAATGATTAGAATACAAGTGAGAAACATTGAATGTATCCAGCACAATGATTCCTCACTAAAAAGAAGTATACTTCATAGGTCTTTTATAGGTGCTGGATGAAAAATATCTCACTAACAAAATGTAAGTATAGTCTCACGAGTGAGGCAATTTTATGTCCACATTTGAATAGACATTTTTGGGTATGCGTCTTCCCTTTTTGTTTTGACCTTTTTGATTAAGAGCGTGCATTATTTGAAAGTAAACGACAAAATCTTAACTGGATGTGTACGTTAATCGACTAATCGATTAAACTAACACTAAACTAAAACAAGTTAGTTAAAAGTCGCTGTGCCACAACTTACACCAAACTGATCTTAAGGTATAAACATAACCTAAGTACAATGACCAAATACATCGACAAAATAAATTTGTCTGCCGGCGATATCGCTTGAGTAACCAGAACAATGGTGGAAAAAGGATTTTGATTCAGTTTGTCTATACATGTGCACATAAAAAATGACAGCCAAAAATATTGTACCATCATAGTGGGCCAGAAAACAGTTGGCACCATCGACAAAATTAGAAATAGATTCTAAAAGTTCGACGATAATGTCGCTGTCAATATACAGACTATGGTTGTGTGAGCATCGCATAATTTCAGTGTATTTTGTCGATGTATCTTTGGTTCTGTTTATACCTTTAATAAAATGCCATATTTTGCTTGCTTTGTTGTTTATTCACAATACAAATGAAAATCCATCGAAAAGTAACCTTGTGAATCGACTTAGCACAATTAGTCGTTAGTTTACAGTTGGTGCCTATTCGAGTATGAGACATTAACATAAGCTTCAATTTTTTTTTAGTTTAGTCAGTTTAGTTGATTGAGGCACACAGCGTTAGACATAAAACTAAAATAAATGTTGGTTGTTGTCGGAAAAATTCACTTTGGTTGAACTCATGTACAAAATCCTCGGTATTGCCACATTATGAATGGTATAGATTGCCAATCTTCATACCTTACTATACAGTATGCTGGTTAGAGATTCGCCAACAAGTTGCAATTTACCGTCAAAAGCCAATTTGTTTTGTGTAGCTGATTCGCACAATTTTTTTGCACAACTTTTTGTGACTCTTGCAAACTTTTTCTTCACTATTTTTTATGATTCTCTAATCAATGAATTGTAATTTCTATTGAAAGACATCTAACCTATATCGATTTTACAAAGTGCCATTCATGCATTTATTTTAAGGAAATTACTAAAATGTTGATTGTAAACATACAAATTAATATTTTTCAGCTCATAAATATTTTTAATCGCACCATCATCACATCACAAGTATAAAGCGCACACCTACTACCTATTTTTACCCATTCATACATGCTAAAAATAGCGCCAATGATCAAACGTTTTTGTTTGCGGCGACATACATTAATGACTGAGAAATTTATTTATAGCTCGCGTTGATTCCGAATGAGGATGCAAACGTAAAGAAATATCGTAGGTGTTAGAACATAAAAAAATTGTTGGCCGTGATCATTCCGGCTGTCGTGAATTTTATATTTTTAGTATATAAACTTGATTTTGGCTGGGAGCAGAGTCAGTGTTCGAATACAAGTGAATGACAACAGTTAAGAGTGGAAATTATTAATTGAGAAACAATCAAATATAAATTAAAAGTGTTTACGTGCAAAAACAACAAGTGATAACAAGATGTCTCTCTTCCCATATTTAATGAAATTCTTTGATAACTCTTGGGACCAGGAATTCAATTACAATTGGTACCCAGAAAGAATTACACGCTCCAGATTTCGACGTCAACATAGTTTGAATTCCTACATACGACCTAGTATGTTCAAAGCGGATTGGGATTTGAAACCATACCTAAATAAATGTCGTCACGTAATCTCCAATTTTACATCAAACTATTACGATAAAGATGGATTTCAAATACGATTGAATGTGAAAAATTTCGAACCAAACGAAGTGAAAGTGCAAATAGTTGGTAATACAATTGTTGTGGAGGGAAAGCATGAGGAAAAACAGGACGAGCATGATCAGATGTATCGTCACTTTGTACGAAAATACTCGCTACCTAGTGGAGTTAATGCAAATGATGTAATTTCAAGCCTTTCATCAGACGGTTTACTTACCATCAAAGCGAGATCAAGTACTGCAAAAACAATCGAATCAAAAGAACGTGTGATTCCTATCCGCCAATCTAATGAAACCAGCAGATTATTACAAAAAGACAAGCTATATGAATCCACAGAACGAGTGATTCCAATTCGTCGCGCTGGTGATGAAACAATTAGATCCCGAACAAAAGCGCATGAGATGGAATTTTTTGAGCGTATAATTCCAATTGAACGAAGTGAAGACACGCTAAAATCTACACGACAAGAAAAACAGTTCGAATCTAAAGAACGAGTGATTCCAATTCGTCAAATTGGCGAATCAAATAAAGCACAACATAAAGAGAAGATCACCGATTATAAAACAGAAGTAATAGTTCCAATTCAACAACAACACAAAGCAACTGATGAATCCTATAAAACATCGTCAAAATCAAATACTTCGGAATCGAAAGAACGTGTTGTTACAATTACACAAATTGGAGATGCAATTAGAGAGAATAGTACACGTGCAAAAGCGGCCGAAACTATAAGACGGGTAATTACAAGCCAAGAAAATATCGGAACCATTGTCGAAGAACCACCAACACCACGACTCCAGTCACAGGAACGTGAAATTCCAGTAATTAATCAAATTACTGAAATTAATGAAGGACCACCAAAACCACCAAGAACATTTGCGTCTCATGAACGTGTCGTTCCAATTTTACAAACGGGCGCATCACATCCAGCAAAGCGAAGTGAAATAAAGTGAACAAAATGACTGATAAATAAATGACAGAATAAATGAGATGAATGCGATTTAATTTAAAATGATGCGCGGATTAGAGAATGAATGTTATTTGTACAAAAAATGTAAATTATTTAATGTTTTTATAAATAAATAAAAAATTTGGAAACCAACACATGCCCTAACATTTTCTTATAAAAAAAACTCGCTTTGGAAATTCCAGTCTGTTGTAAAATATTGTTTGCGAATATTAATGAAAGTTGTTCATTGTATAGGTAGCGGATTGAAACTATAGATATTGTAGTAGAATAGCGTATCCGCGAGGAAATTAAAAAAGTTCTGTTTCACAGAACAATACGAAATCCGAATGAACAGGTGGCAAACATTGAAAACGATAAATAAAATGGCGGCAAGGTTTATTTATGTTTTTTATTGTATATCAATTTATAATTAAAACTTTAATAATTTAATTACAAAATCTTAATTAATGTTTCGTTAACAAATTTTGAATTGTTTAGGAGAATGAATATATATGTATATAAATTTGGTCGAATTGATCGTGTTAGTAGTAAATTTCTTCATTAGGTGTCGTACATTTTATTTGTTTTTCCTCTAGCCACTAAAACGACTCTCCGTAAATCGATCGAACAGCCACTGGAACTATAAGTTTCGATTGGTCGAATTTGAAGTACGTTTCTCATTCGGGATCGGGACACAATCAACTTTAAGTTACTATGTAAAAAACGTTTCACCAAAATCACGCGTTTTTATATAAGCGGGAATGAAACACTAAAATCTGTTTGGGCTAATTTTTTTATTGACAACAACAAAATAATTTCCTTCTAATCAGTCTTTGTTCTGGATTCTGTTCCTTTATATCTTCTTCTGAATCGTGGATATTTGCAAATCGAAGAATTTTGTTAGTGTGCTTTTTTGGAACGGCTGGATTAACAGACGTACATGCCACTATTTTAGTTGGAGATTTAATTATCTCTTCAGTCAGTTGAATTGGAATCACTCGTTCTGTAGGTTCATACACTTTTGGTTCTGATTTGATGACTTCGATAGTCTGTTTAATCGGAACCACTCGTTCTACTGCAGTAGACTCGGTTTTTGAAGATACCTTCGCCGATTTCAATTTTGGTGGTACGTATATCGTGAACAATCCATCAGACGAAAATGTTGTTATATCATCGGTACTAATCGTTGTTGGTAAAATGTATTTTCGAACGAAGTGGCGGGAATTACGCGTATCTACTTTATCTTCATGCTTCCCCTCTACGATTATTGTATTACCAATTGTGGCCACCGTCACTTCACTTGGTTCGAAATTTTTAACGTCAATTGACAGTAAGATGCCATCTTGTTCGATACCTGATACCAAATTAGACAATGCCTCTTTGTAATTATCTAGATGTGATGTGAGTACTGTGTTCGGATCGGACGTCTTCAATAGTAATGGTAATAACGACATATCAATATTTAAAACTAATTATTTTACACTTTATAACAGTTTGAATGCACTTTTATTTCAATACTGATATTTCGTCTGAGCTGTCATCTAAAAATAAAAATGTCGTGAAATAACGATTGCTGTAGAATAGTCGATCGACAATTGTCCGTCTTTTAAGAATTTCAACGCAAAATAATTTTCGGGCTATTTTTAAAATATGTGACACGTATTTAGTAAGTAGGTGTTATTCTTATACGTATATGATGCGATAATGACGATGTGAATATAGAGTGATGAGATTAAAGCTGTGTCTTTTCATTGGGCCATGAAAACATCATTTGGACAGTTTTTTATTTATAACTATAAAATTATTTATTTACAAAAATTTTTAGGATTCTATTCATATACATTCATTCAACCATACATCTCACAATAAATTACGTATTTATATTTTCAGTCACATTTTGGTGAATAACAACAACCCTCTAGGCAGCTATAGGTCTTTCCGTATGATAGCCCTTATCAGTTTGTTGTATTGAAATCATTCGTTCTGTGGTTTTGGTTTCTTTTGATTTTCGTGTTACTTTCGTCATGGTTTCCTCGGTCTCTTGAAGTAAAATTTCTTCTTCGGTCGTCTCGATCGGTCGTGGCTTGGCTGGTGCTTTAATAGTAAGTATTCCATCTGAGGATAGTGATGAATTCACTTCATTTTTATCAATCCCTTTTGGTAACGTGTATTCCCGAATAAAGTATCGGCAAAGATTTCCACGTCTATCCAAATCTTTTCCCTCTACTACGATTGTATTATCGACAATTTTCACGGTCACATCATTTGGATCATAATCCTTGACACTAGTCGTTAAATGGAGTCCTCCTTGTTGTACACTTGATTCTAATATTGATAATGCTTGTCTATATTCATCATAACGTGGCTTCAAAATCCAACCGTGCTTCGCTAATGGATGGGGTGTACCACGGGTTGGTCGTAATAATGCTTGATAATTTGTCATGTTTACTAACAGTTTTAATTGTTTTAACACGTTTTGCTTTAACACTTAATAATCACAAAAATTTTATAGGTAGTAATGATTTTATGAACTGTTTTGATACACTTGTCTCTCAATATTGACTTTGTTCCAACATCAACTCGAGTTTATATACTGTCTAAATATATAACCGTGAAAAATATGCGACTACGCGAAATTCTTTGCGGTGTATAGTACATATATGATAAATTCAATCAGTTGCTTAACTAAAAACTACGTTTCATCACTCGCACTAATTTTAAAAGATGAATTAGTAAAATGGAATGTAGTATGTGGGTGTGTTGGTTAGTAAACATTTCTGTTTATTTATTTTTATTTTTTTCATTTTGTGGAAATTCTTAATCGACCTACACGAAATTTTCTATAATAATTGACCTGGCCAATAAATAAAGCGCTGGTGCAACGTAAAAACATATAATAAATAAAATACTATTCAATTTTGTGAGTCAACTAATCGAATCGTAAACGAATGTATAGCAAATCCAGCCATAGAAATGAGTCATGTCATCTTTCGCCTTCATCAATATCGCCCATTTATTCAACTATACGTGGCGGTATATAGGACCCCTATATGAGAAATGCAAGAGTCAAAAAAAAGTCACTTATAGGCAAAGACAAAAGAGAATGACAACGCAATATGATGATTGCTGTTCGTATCGGAGCTGAACTAAAATTTAAAATCTTTGTACTCAATAGCGTAAGCCTGATCGAAGAACCCTTGATTAATGGATCTAGAATTGAAGCACTCCCAAACAAAACATATTACTTTCATTTAATCTAATTAGATCGGAGTTCTATAGAATGAATTTGCTTTTCGTTGCGGTTTTATTCTTTATGCTGCTGATGACAAAAGCCAATTGTTCAATATTATGCCTCATAACATATTACTCAATTTAAATTACAAATTCATCTCTAAATAGCGAACTGTCAACGAGGCCATAAGCGTAACATGTAAATGAGTTTTCAAACAGGAAAATACTACCACTAATCAGTTCTATTCTGCGTTCTACCAATCCACCTTAAATAAAATTACTGCCTCATGACCTCGTCGATTATCGTGACGAACACGATTCGTTATTTCCGTTGAACCATCTTTTTACTTTGTTACTTATATTTATTTCGCGTACTATATTACATTAAAATCTCAATAATAAATTTACTTTAGTATCGACAGCTGCTGTTTATCTCTCTCGTTTTAATTATAATCAATACGTAAAGTAAAAACGAGTATACAGCTAAACTATAAAAATCGATTATTTTGTTTATGACTCTTTCTAGAAACATACATATTCATAGTGTGAGGAAAAGAGAAAATAGAAATTCCGACTACCGGCTTTTTGTAATTATTGTTGATAAACAACTTTGCTATTTATGTAATATGTATGTACATAACTATTTTTCGAGAATTGTCTAGAAAATTAGTTTTTCGTATAAAATATAAATCATAATTTCGTGTAAATGTGAATATGGTTTAGTATAAAATTAATTGAGCAAATCCATAGGTCTTCTAGAAAATCTCCGTTAGTCTATAAACCATGAACATTATTTTGTATAACATGTATCATTCTCGAATATTTTCGATATTTCTATCCTTATTTTCTAAACACATTAATGTAATAAAAAAAACAGCTGATAAGATTACTTGCGCTCGTTTGTTTTGTTGATTTATTTTCTACACATCTAACTATCTCACTCTCAATATTTTAATGTGTTTGTAGTTTCTCGTTCTTTCTACCCCAGTTTTGTATGCTATATAAGCGCATATTGGACGAGACAAACAATCAGTACAAACCTAAAAGTGGAACAAATTTTATTCATTAAACAAAAAATTAAATTTTGTGAAATTGTTGCAATTGTTGTGAAGTGAAATAAATAGAAAATGTCGTTGCTACCATTATTATTGACCCTCGCCGATGATCCATTGGAAGATGCATTTGGCTACGGATTGCATCCAGAACAATTTTATCATCCTCGTCTACGTCAACAATCCAGTTTGATGAATTCAAATTTATGGCCACGCATTTATCACCGTCAATGGGCTGCACCGCAACGAAACGAACGTTCTAATCAAGCAGCCAATTTAACCAAATCGAATATCGGTAAAGATGGCTTCCAAGTGTGTATGGACGTTCAGCATTTCCAACCAAATGAGATTTCAGTAAAAACAGTTGATAATACAGTTGTGGTCGAAGGTAAACACGAGGAGAAAGAAGATGATCATGGCCATATTTATCGTCATTTTGTACGGCGTTATGAACTACCAAAAGAGTTTGATGTAAAAGACGTGGCCTCATCACTTTCATCGGATGGTGTACTCACAATTAAAGCGCCACCAAAAGCTCAGGCTATTGAATCGAATGAGCGTGTGATTCAAATTCAACAAACGGGACCCGCACATCTTTCGATCAAGTCAAATGAAAAGGAGAAAGTAAAGGAGGCTGGAGAGAAAATGTCTGAATAATTAGCATTAGAAATCATAATTCCTGTTTTAGTTTAGATTTTGTATTTTTTTTTATATACATAATGTTGAAATATCTATAATTTTTGATTTCTAGTTTAAAAAATGAAATAAAAATCATTTTCAGTTCGTATTCCATAAACGATTCTCTTTTACAAATTATTTATTGTATTCACCAATCCCTGTTTGTTTTCTTGATCTACCATCTTCTCATAAATACATACATCATGATACCTGGACTCTTGTTATTCTCTGTTGCGTTTGTTTATAAAAAGTAGTCTTTGCCAAATAGTTTATTCTCGGTCATCATTTTGCCGCTACATAATAATTGACATTCCGACGCCAATGACAAAAACAAAATATATGGGGATAGTAAACAAACTTTATTGTTTCATCTATTTCGTCATAACTTCACAAGACAGTACGCAGTAGCATTACTAATTTGCGAACGAATATTATTAATAGTCTAGAAACAACATCTTGTTGGAAAAATCGTGAAAACAGTTGTTCGTATTTTCACGATTTTATATTTTTTTTTAGCATATAAAACATGTTTTTGAGATGAGAAAATCAGTACTCATAACTAAGTGAATCCAAACAGTTAGAAAATAGTTAAAATCAAAGTGTAAATTCAGTTAACAAAATATTACAAAAATGTCGTTAAAGGAGCTAGTAATGAAATTCGCCGATGAGACGATGAAAGATGTGATTGACAATAGTTCGACAGAAAGTAAACGCGATAAATACAAAGATGCGATATCGAAATTATTGTCAAGTATCGAACATGAAGGAACACTATTACCAACAGGTGCGAAGGATTTTAAATTAACAATCAAACTTACAGACAATACATCTATTGTGGAAGAAACAGATTGGCAGACTGAAGATAATGGTGTAAATGATGAGATCTCATCATCAAAATCAAGTGCAATCGAAACTCAAGAACGAGTCGTGCCAATCCAACAGACTGAAGAAACTACTAAAACACGACCAGACGCAAATGAACGGGTTACTCCAATACATCAGGCTGAAGAAAGGATAGAAACAACGGCCAATGTAAAATTAACTGAGACTAATGAACGAATAGTCCCAGTTGTACTAGCGGACTGAGATGCTGGCACTGAAGGCTGATTTTTATTTTACAAAGTTTTTTTAATAAGGATTGAATGAATAGAATGGAGGGCTGAATGTAATTTGTTATTATATTGGTTTTATAAATACATAAATAAAATTTTGGACACATACATATATAGTCGTTTTATTAGGTTCACAGTTTCATTTTATTTAAAAAGAAGATCTATTCTCTAAACCGATCTGCAGTTGCATTAGTGCTGACATTTGTTTTATAGATGTATGAACCAGGGTGCAAATTCGGAAGTTCCTCATAACTGTATCCCATATTACCAGATAACTTCTAATTATAAAATTATATAATATATTAGTAGTCGAAATAACCATGTACGAGTATATACATAGTTTGTATACATAATTTATAAAAATTCCATTACTCGGGCTCACCCGTCGTATGGCAAACAGTAGGGCTTTCGTTACATATACCATAGCTATAAAAATAATGTAAGGAATACGAATACTACAACAGCCGATACTTCTAGCGTACTTAATTCAGATGACCCATTTATCTAAGGTCTGTCTGTTTATTCAACAACACCACCAAGTGGAAGAATATATTTAAAACAATTAAAAAACATATTTTATCTTTATGAAATAAATCATGATTTATTACATTAATTGACCATTACATTCACTCCATCACACTCATACTCCATGGCTCCTTTGTTTCTACTGGTTGATGTGCCTCACCAGTTTGCAGAACCTGAATTATTCGCTCTGTAGATTCCATTATTTTTGGTTTTGGTGGTGCTTTAATAGTAAGTTCGCCATCAGTCGATAGGGTTATTGTATTATTCATTTGATCTGCTGAGAATAAGTTTTTAAGTATTTTGAGGGATTTGAGAAGTTTTCTAATATTTAAAATAGAGGTGCGAAACTTTTCTAAAATTCATGGCCTAATTTTATAAATTTTTCAAAACTTTTTTATTTCGGAAATTTAGTAAAAAATATTGGTAACTTTTACAAATGTACGAGAAATGAGATAAAATTCAGAATTGATTTGGAATCACGATTATAGGTAATTTCACATCGGACAGGGTTGATATAACATCATTTATATCTACTTCCTTGGGCAGCGTATATTTACGAATAAAATGTCTTGAAACATGGCCATGCTCATCTTCTTTCTCTTCGTGTTTTCCCTCCACAACGAGAGTATTATCAACTGTTTTAACTGAGATTTCATTCGGTGCGAAATCTTTTGTATCCAATGATACTTGAAAACCATCTTTCTCAAAATTACTATTTAAATCGGCTGCATTCATATGTTTGTTGTGCATATAATAATGGGTCTTACAGCATGTCGTCGTTTGCACATTGGCCGAGAGCATGATTTTAAAATTGGCTGATGTCGAGTTCTTGGTTGTTGGATTTTTTCTGGGACCACCATATAACCAAGTGCATCCTCAAATGGATGATTTTCGGCTAATTCAAATAATAGTGGTAATATCGACATATTGATGTAATCTATTTTCTTTATTTCACTTTAAAAACAATTTAATTTAAGTTAACTGTACTACGATTTATAGTTTGTATTGTAATTTGATGCTATCACTCATTCTCTCTGTTCTATTCGCACGATGTTTATATAAAAGTAAAAGTATGAGAGAAAGAACGAGAAGACACTAGAATATTTTGTAATAAATATGAAGATGACGCAGTTAATATGAGAAAAGAGAATATGTATACAAATAATATATAGATAGGAGAATTGTTTACTATTATCAGCTGTTTGTAGAATAAAATTGTACTCTCGTCTGCTGTCATGATTTGATTAGATTATGTAATATGTATGACGTTAAAATGGTAATGATCTCGCAATTTCCAGAAATATTAACCACACATACTAGAAATATTTCATCATCAACTTAATCAATACAGTTTTTTTAATTTCCAAAATACATAGTTTGAATACCTATTTAATATTATACTTAATTAGCGTACTGTATAATTTTAAATTCAAATTATTAATCGAAATATACTATGTATACAGTTAACAATATCTTGTTTGCTCGTCTGTACAATAAAATGTACGTCATACAAAATACAAATCAAATTGATTGTTTTGATATATTTGATTCTTTCTCGAAAAATGTGAAAATGGAAATTAACCGGCCACTATCAACTGGGCAATATTGTTGATAAAATACAAACTATACATTATGACTAGAAATGTTTAGGAAATCGACTTCTCGTATTATATACCAAATCATTGCCCAATAAAAATAATGATTTCCTCCAAGTTGAATAATCATTCAAAATCATTGAAGTACCAAAATTCCAAAAAACGCTAGTTGAATTCCATTATTGAGCACAACTGATTTGATTATTGGAATGATCTAGAAAGCCACCGTTGGTTTACTAATCTTCAATAAAACCTATTGTTATGTGCAGATTCTCGATATTTCCACCCTTATTTTCTCAACATATAAAAACAGCTGACTAAATATTCTCGCCGTTTGTTGATGTTTTATTTGTTCAACCTCTCTCTCTCTCTCTCTCAAATTTTAGCTTTTCGTTATTTCTTCCCCAGTTTTTTATACTATATAAGCGCCCATTGAATGACACGGGAATTCAGTACAAAAATAAACGTAAACCAAGTGTTAAAATTTTGAAACCAAAGATATAAAATAAATTTTGTGAATTTGTTCCATTTTTGTGAAGTGAATATTAAAAAGGAAATGTCGTTGCTACCATTATTAATCAACCTCGCCGATGATCCATTGCAAGATGCATTTGGCTACGGATTGCATCCAGAACAGTTTTATCATCCCCGTCTACGTCAACAATCCAGTTTGATAAATTCAAATTTATGGCCACGCATTTATCACCGTCATTGGGCTGCACCGCATCGAAACGAACGTTCTAATCAATCAGCCAATTTAACCAAATCGAATATTGGTAAAGATGGCTTCCAAGTGTGTATGGACGTGCAACATTTCCAACCAAATGAGATAACCGTAAAGACAGTTGATAATACAGTTGTGGTCGAAGGTAAACACGAGGAGAAAGAAGATGATCATGGCCATATTTACCGTCATTTTGTACGGCGTTATGAACTACCAAAAGAGTTTGATGTAAAAGACGTCGCCTCATCACTATCATCGGATGGTGTACTCACAATTAAAGCTCCACCAAAAGCTCAGCCGATTGAATCGAATGAACGTGTGATTCAAATTCAACAAACGGGACCCGCACATCTTTTGGTCAAGTCAAATGAAAAGGAGAAAGAAAAGGAGGCTGGAGAAAAAATGTCTGAATAATTATAGCATTAGAATTCATAATTGCTGTTTTAAGCTTAAGTAATTGTTTTGTATACATGTTGAAAATAGCTGTCATGAGCAGTTAATGTAATTAATTAATGATTTGTGAAATAAAATCATTGTCACTTTTGTATTCTATAAACTGCGGTTTTGTAAAATTTTGTTTACCCGTTAACATGCCTGTGATGATAATTCTCTTCTAATTTTTCTGATTTTAATGTCTTTGAATCATCGCTCATGAAATACAAATTCAGGAGCTTGACAACTACGTGACTTGGTTTATTAAAGTAGCTTGATAAATTCCAAATTTTCTTTTCATAATTGAACAAACTAAAAATATATTGTTTTCATCAAAACCATCATGAAACCTACGTAATATAGCAAACTTAAATCACTTGCGAACATGTACATATTTTTTGTACATATGGTGATGTAATATTATGTACAATGTATGTAAAAGAAATACCGACAGACACAAATTTGATCGAACACCCAACAGAAGAAATCAATAAAGAAAAGATAAAGGCCACCATCAGGTTTGCAAACTCTAAAGTAGTTTGAGCTAGAACTCAAGACTTGTTGAATAAGCTAGAACTCAAGACTTGTTGAACAGCTTATGAAACTTTCCTTCTCGGATTCAACCAGGTTCATTCAAAACATTTACAAAACAATTTAAGTTTAAAATAAAATATAATTTATTAAATAAACAAATAATTTATTATACATTTGGTCATTCAACTTATTAACTAAATATGTAGATGGAATTTTATTGTTCTGCTGTCTTCTCATCCCTCATCGTCACTTTTTCAGGATCCTTTGTTTTTACTGGTTGGTGTACCTCACCAGTTTGCTGGATCTGAATCACTCGCTCTGTAGATTCTACTATTTTTGGTTTTGGTGGTGCTTTAATAGTAAGTTGGCCATCAGTCGATAGGGTTGATATAACATCATTTATATCTACTTCCTTGGGCAGCGTATATTTACGAATAAAATGTCTGAAAATATGGCCATGCTCATCTTCTTTCTCTTCATGTTTTCCCTCCACAATGATTGTACTATCAACTGTTTTAACTGAGATTTCATTCGGTGCGAAATCTTTTGTGTCCAACGATATTTGAAAACCATCCTTCTCAAAATTTCTATTGAAATCAGACGCATTGCTGCATTTATTGTGCATGCGAATGGGTCTTATTGCACATTGCCGTTTACATATTGGCCGAGAGCATGGTTTCAAACTTTGCTGATGACAACGTCGTGGTTGTACAATTTGTTCTGGAAACACCATATAACCAAATGCATCCTCAAATGGATGATTTTCAGCTAACTCCAATAATAATGGTAATATTGACATATTGTTGTAATTTATTTTCTTTATTTCACTTTTAAAACACTTTAATTTAAATTAACTTTACTACGATTTTTGCTTTGTATTGTAATTTGATTCAAGTTTTTGCTATCACTGATTTTCTCTGTTCTATTCGCACGATATTTATATAAAACCAAAAATATAGGAGAAAGAACGAGAAACCACTAAAATGTAGATAGGTGACGCAATAATATGAGGCAAGAGAACATAAAATATTCATAATAAATGAGGGGAATTTTTTACTGTATGTTATTATTATCAGCTGTTTCTAGAATACAATTTTACATATCATGATTATGACGTTGATGAAATATTATGTAGTATGCGTTGCTCATTTTAACTAGATATTTCGCGAATCTTCTCTCGTACAATCTTGCCGTATATAAATTCGCAATATACTATAATTTTTGATCAGTATCGATCTAACGTTAAACAGAAGATGCTACAATATTGTCAACATTTAAGTGCTGTTGAATTATTAAACATAAAATGTCGATTTTACCATTATTAATGGAGTTTGCTAATGATCCATTGGGAGAAACATTTGGATATCGACTACATCCAGGACAATTTACACGTCGAGTACAACCTAGTTGGATGTCACCACGTGTTTACAGTAGGCACTGGTCGGTACCGACAATGTATGAAAGAAATAAACAACCCGCCACCATAAATAAATCGAATATCGGTAAAGATGGCTTCCAAGTGTGTATGGATGTTAAACATTTTGCTCCAAATGAGATCACAGTGAAAACAGTGGATAATTCAGTTGTTGTAGAAGCAAAGCATGAGGAGAAAGAAGATGAACATGGTCATATTTACCGCCACTTTGTTCGGCGATACGAGCTGCCACAAGAATTTGATGTGCGGGATGTGATATCAGCGCTTTCTTCAGATGGTTTGCTCACAATTAAAGCACCACCGAAAGCCACACCAATCGAATCCAACGAACGGGTAATACAAATTCAGCAAACTGGGCCAGCTTATCTTTCCGTGAAACAAAATGAGCCGGAACAGAAGAAAGCCGACGAGAAAATTTAAATGTCCATTCCAAACCCATCGATACATACACGCTTGTTTATTTTTATGTCTATATTTAATAAAAAAATGTTATTGTTAAAAAAATAGTTTTTATTTGCACTTGAATTCGAACTTGTGATGTTGCTTTCTGGGTCAAGTTTATAATTTTATTGATATCTGAGAGACATAGTCTTTTGTATAAGTGAGGCTTAAGCAATTGAGCATCATTTGGAGGTACAATTAATACGATACTTTAGTATCTTACGCATGTACGTGATACACTTCAAGAATGGTATGTTGACGAAACTATAAGTATGTTGACGAAGCAATCTTTTGAATAATTTAAACTATTTCACGTTTTACGCAAGTATAAGGCTGGGATATTGTAACTCTTATATTTTCGTTAGACATGTAGGTCTCTTTTTCAAGATCAGAATTGTAGTCTATATTACGTATTCAATTCCGTAGTTTATGTGTGCAAATTTATTCTTATAGGCCGAGATCGCAAAAGAGAAACCGTAATTGAATAAACAAAATAGCCAACAGTTTTCCTTTTGGAAAAAGACCATCAATTCGACTATCAAATACCGAAAATTGTGGTGTTCAAAAATTTGCCAGCCCAGTTTCATAAGTAACATTTTATTATGCTCATAAAAAAAATTATAAAACGATTGATTTAAACCAATTTCTCATTAGTCAAGTTACTTGAATTCAATGTCACTTGCAAAACTTGAAGAGAGCTGCACTTGAAATTTGAAATCAAACAAATTAACTTAGATTCAAATTACCTGAACTGAAGTGCATTAATTCAAGTTACTTGACTAATGAGAAAATGGCTTTAAGAAATTGTGTAAATCATTTACCATTACCAGCCAATTTGAGGAAGCACAACTGCAGGTTTTTCTGATTGATCAACTGCATGCTGCACATGTCTAATTTTACGATATCTGTAAAACATGCAGACTTAAATTTGAATACCAAGATGGATACTTAAAATACTGAATTACACCAGTTAATTGAAAAGGTCATATATGTGGTATCATCGATTAATATTGCAGTCAATGTGGACAGAATCAGTTTCTCTGGCGCCGAGGGTGGTATTGGGTTCCCACTCTTCTCTTAATGAGATGAGTGAGCATTTCCACATACGGATATAGTATGGGTGTTCTGATACTTGGACGTCATGGGAAGCTACAGAGCGGATGAATTAGCTCTTTAAAAATAAAAGGTAGACTAACATGTTGCGTACAAAAGTTTGGCCAAAACTTGACTTGAATCGGTCTAATACCTTAATATCCCCACGCGGGGAATTAAGATCGGTTGTGAGGATACTGACAGGAAACAGCCTGTTTCGAAAATTAGCTTTTACAGAAGCTGACTATAGGCGAGGAGGATGAAGCGACTTCGGTTGCAACACAGAAGGCATAAGTGATAATATTTTACTCAATTTTGTACCTCAGCTATCGGTTTATCAACTCAACTCAAGAGAATAACCACATATAGTTTGAGTATATACTCTGAGTAAGTATATGTTAAGATTAATTGAAACTTTAAAACAGTTGAACACAACTTGTTTCAAATACGATTTCATTATAGATTACTTTTCAAATTCATCCTTCATCAATTTCATAAAGTTTTACTTGTCAAGGGGCAAACTATATGAATTGAATATCTTTGGCGTTTAGTATATATGTAGTGAATAAACTACTGTGATTACGTCATAACCTCATGCAAATTTACCTATGTAATCATATTTTAAAAATACCATCCATGATTAATCTACTTCTTTGTTCGCATCATTATTCTATGAACGAAAACTCTTAAGACTCTTATTGATAATCTCAGCCAATGGACGGCGCGAGAGAAATGTTTCTCTTTAAATTTGTAGAACAAATATAATTGCCACGAAAACTTTCGCGTCTAATGACGACATTTCACGGTTTTTTATATTTAGCAATTTAGTATAATATATAAAACCGGATTTTGAATTTTGGAATATTAGTATTAAAACCATAGTGAATCGAAGCAGTTGTTAGTTTATTTATACCCGCACACCAAAAATTAGAACGAAGTAGTTAAACAAGTTAAGTTCGCAGTAAACACAAAGAAAAATGTCGTTATTCCCACTATTAATGAAATTTGCCGATGACTCAATCATGGGGGACTTTGACTATATTCGTTTGTGTCCAGAAGTTACGCCAAGACCAGATTTAAAGTCATTTCTAGATAAATACAATCTAGCAATATCTAGTTTGGAGAAAGATGGATTGCAACTATCAATGAACGTGAAAGATTTCGAGCCAAGAGAACTGTCATTGGTTAGTACAGCCGATAATTCAATAGATGTGGAAAGAAAATGTGACGAAAATAAAGATGAACGAGATAAGATTAAACGGCATTTCGTTCGAGAATACACACTTCCAACGAGGCAGATTGATTTGAAACAGGTGATTTCATCAATGGCAAATTCAAATCCAATTGAAACTCAAATAACGATGGTTCCTATTCAACAAACTGAAGAAAATGATGAAACAGAAGGAAAGTTAATTCGGCGGGACGAGCGATTAGTACCAATTGAATTAGGGAACTGAGAATTATATACTTCTGAAGACTGATTTGTAACTAATTTGTTAAAGATTGAGTAAATGGTGGTTGCATGTTATTTGTAAATTATATACGAGTGTAATGGTTTTATAAATTAATAAATCTATAATTAAATAAATTACAAAGTTTGGTGCTTATTTCTGACTCCTCGGAATTATAAATTATTTCATTATATTGAGTGATATAGAGTTGGAAAATCCCAAGTTTGGATAATTCAAAAAGGTTTTATAAGAAGACCAGATTTCCTATATGAGTTATTGTAACTTATGAACTGCTGATCTATTAATTATGAACACTAAAGAAAATTAGGATATTTTTAAAGTTAAGGAATAAAGTAATTACAAAACATATATATCTTAAATAAATTATGATTTATTACATTAATTAACAATTACATTCGCTCCATCACACTCATACAATTTGTTTTATAACTAGGTGGAATTATATTATTCGGCTATCTTCTCATCATTCCTTGTGGTTACTTTTTCAGGATCCGTTTTCTTTGCTTTTATTGAATGGTGCGCCTCACCAGTCTGTTTAATTTGAATTACTGTAGAATCTCTCATTTTGGATTTTGGTGGTGCTTTAATGGTTAGTTGACCATCAGTCGAAAAGGTTGATATAACATCATTTATATCTACTTCCTTGGGCAGGGTATATTTACGAGTGAAATGTCTGAAATTATGACCATACTCATCTTCCTTCTCTTCATGTTTTCCCTACACAACGAGAGTATTATCAACTGTTTTAACTGAGGCTTCATTCGGTGCGAAATTTTTTGTATCCAATGATACTTGAAAACCATCTTTCTCAAAATTACTATTTAAATCGGCTGCATTCATATGTTTGTTGTGCATATGAATGGGCCTTAAAGCATGTTGTCGTTTGCACATTGGCCGAGAGCATGATTTTAAACTTGGCTGATATCGAGTTCTTCGTTGTTGGATTTTTTCTGGGACCACCATATAACCAAATTCATCCTCAAATGGATCATTTTCGGCTAATTCTAATAATTCAATTTTAAAAACAATTTAATTTAAGTTAACTTTACTACGATTTATAGATTGTATTGTAATTTGATTATTAATTCAAGTTTTAGCTATCACTGATCTCTCTGTTCTATTCGCACGATATTTATTTAAAAGTAAAAGTATGAGAGAAAGAACGAGAAGTCACTAGAATATTTTGTAATAAATATGAAGATGACGCTATTAATAAGAGAAAAAAAAATATGTGTATAAATAATATAGATAGGGGAATTGTTTACTATTGTCAGCTGTTTCTAGAATAAAATTGTACTCTTGTCGGCTGTCATGATTAGTTTATGTATGACGTGGAATAACGTTAAAAGGATTATGATCTCGCAATTTCCAGAAATATTAACCACACATACTAGTAATATTTCATTATTAACTTAATCAATACAGTTTTTTTTAATTACCAAAATACATAGTTTGAATACCTATTACATATTATATTTATTAGGCGTACTGTGTAATTTTTAACTGAAATTACCAATCGAACTATACTACGTCTATAAATACATTTAACATTTATCTCGCTTGCCATCTGTACAATAAAATGTACGTCATTCAAAATATAAATCAAATTGATTGCTTTGATATATTTGACTCTTTCACGGAAAAAAGAAAAAATGGAAATTAATTGGCCACTATCTACTGGGCAATATTGTTAATAAAATACAAGCTATACATTATGACTAGAAATGTCTAGGAAATCGACTTCTCGTATGATATACCAAATCATTGCCCAATAAAAATAACGATTTCCTCCAAGTTGAATAATCATTCAAAATCATTGAAATACTAAAATTCCAAAAAACGCTAGTTGAATTCCATTATTGAGCACAATTGATTGGATTATTGGAATGATCTAGAAAGCCACCGTTGGTTTACTAATCTTCAATGCAACCTATTGTTATGTGCAGATTCTCGATATTTCCGCCTTTATTTTCTCAATATATAAACAAACACATTAAAAACAGTTGACGAAATATTCTTGCCGTTTGTTGATGTTTTATTTGTTCAACCTCTCTCTCTCTCTCAATATTTTATTTTCTCGTTATTTCTTCCCCAGTTTTGTTTACTATATAAGCGCCAATTGAATGACACGGGAATTCAGTACAAAAATAAACGAAAACCAAGTGTTAAAATTTTAAAAGCAAAGAGATAACATAAATTTTGTGAATTTGTTCCATTTGTGTGAAGTGAATATTAAAAAGAAAATGTCGTTGCTACCATTATTAATCAACCTCGCCGATGATCCATTGGAAAATGCATTTGGCAACGGATTGCATCCAGAACAGTTTTATCATCCCCGTCTACGTCAACAATCCAGTTTGATGAATTCAAATTTATGGCCACGCATTTATCACCGTCATTGGGCTGCACCGCATCGAAACGAACGTTCTAATCAAGCAGCCAATTTAACCAAATCGAATATCGGCAAAGATGCCTTCCAAGTGTCTATGAACGTACAACATTTCCAACCAAATGAGATAACAGTAAAAACAGTTGATAATACAGTTGTGGTCGAAGGTAAACACGAGGAGAAAGAAGATGATCATGGCCATATTTATCGTCATTTTGTACGGCGTTATGAACTACCAAAAGAGTTTGATGTAAAAGACGTGGCCTCATCACTATCATCGGATGGTGTACTCACAATTAAAGCTCCACCAAAAGCGCAGGCGATTGAATCGAATGAGCGTGTGATTCAAATTCAACAAACGGGACCTGCACATCTTTCGGTCAAGTCAAATGAAAAGGAGAAAGTAAAGGAGGCTGGAGAAAATATGTCTGAATAATTATCATTAGAAGTCATAATTCCTGTTTTAGTTTAGTTTATGTATTATTTTTGTATACACTCATGTTGAAATATTTGTAAAAAATGAAATAAAATTCATTTTCAGTTCGTATTCCATAAACGATTGTCTATTACAAATTATTGTATTCACCAATCCCTGTTAGTTTTCTTGGTGCTACCATTTACTCATAAATACATAATCATAATATTATCATGATGTCTGGACTCTTGTTATTCTCTATAGTGTTTGTTTACAAAAAGTAGTCTATGCCAAATCTTTTATTCTCGATCATCATTTCGCCGCTACATAATAATTGGCATTCCTACGCCAATGACAAAAACAAAATATTTGGATAGTAACAATAAACATCTATTACGTCATAACCACAAGATAATACGTAGCAGCATTACTAATTTGAGAACGAATATTATTAATAGTCTATAGAAACAACATCTTGTTGGAAAAATCGTGAAAATAGATTTTCGTCACGATTTTATATTTTTTTTTTTAGTATATAAAACATGTTTTTGAGATGAAGAAAAATCAGTACTCATAACTAAGTGAATCCAAACAGTTAGAAAATAGTTAAAATCAAAGTGTAAATTCAGTTAACAAAATATTACAAAAATGTCGTTAAAGGAGCTAGTAATGAAATTCGCCGATGAGACGATGAAAGATGTGATTGACAATAGTTCGACAGAAAGTAAACGCGATAAATACAAAGATGCGATATCGAAATTATTGTCAAGTATCGAACATGAAGGAACACTATTACCAACAGGTGCGAATGATTTTAAATTAACAATCAAAATTACCGATAATACATCTGTTGTGGAAGAAACAGATTGGCAGACTGAAGATAATGGTGTAAATGGTGTGATTTCATCATCAAAATCAAGTGCAATCGAAACTCAAGAACGAGTGGTGCCAATCCAACAGACCGAAGAAACAATTGAAACACGACCAGACACAAATGAGCGAGTTAATGATCCAATTCATCAGGCTGAAGAAAGGATAGAAACAAAGGACCATGTAAAATTAACTGGGACTAATGAACGAATAGTCCAAGTTGAACTGGCGGACTGAGATGCTAGCCCTGAAGGCTGATTTCTTTTTTATAATGTTTTTTTAAATAAGAATTGAATGGAGGACTGAATGTAATTTGTTATTGGTTTTATAAATTAATAAATAAACAAAATCTTACACACATATATAGTCTTTCATATAGTTTTAATAGTTTCACAGTTTCATTTACGAATTTCAGTTTTTATTAAAATCGGCCGGCAACAAATGGAAGAGCTATTCTCTAAACCGATCTGCAGGTGTGTTATATACAAATTCGGAAGTTACCCATAACTGCATACCATATTACCAGATAAGGTCTAATTATAACATTATATACTGTATAGTAGTCGAAATATCCATGTATGTACATATGTATATATGTATATACATAGTTTGCTCTTCGTCGGTATAGTTTCTTATGAATTTTCGAAATGATCTGCCCAAATTGTTCAACCTTCCACAGTTATAACGTGTCGTCAGATTATGTTGTTATGGTTGTTTTAGATTCATGATTGCTCGCCGTTATATTGAATATGTGTGATAATTTATAAAAATTCCATTCCTCGGGCTCAACCGCCGTATGCCAAACAGTAGGAGTCTCGTTGCATATGCATAACTAAAAACACTGTAGGGATTACGAATAATGCAACGCTGATGCATACTCAATTGAGATGACCTCTTTATGTAAGGTCTGACTTTTTTATTCAACAACACCATAAAGTGGAAGATATATTTAACACAATTAAAAAACATATTTTATCTTTATGAAATAAATCATGGTTTATTACATTAATTAACAATTACATTCACTCCTTCACACTCGCACAATTTATTTTCTAATTTTAATATTCAGCTGTCTTCTCTTCACTCATGGTCACGTTCTTTTTACTGGTTGATGCACCTCACCAGTTTGCTGAACCTGAATTACTCGCTCTGTAGATTCTACTGTTTTTGGTTTTGGTGGTGCTTTAATAGTAAGTTGGCCATCAGTCGATAGGGTTGATATAACATCATTTATATCTACTCCCATGGGCAGGGTATATTTACGAATGAAATGTCTGGAAATATGGCCATGCTCATCTTCCTTCTCTTCATGTTTTCCCTCCACAATGATTGTACTATCAACGGTTTTAACTGAGACTTCATTCGGTGCGAAATCTTTTGTGTCCAACGATATTTGAAAACCATCCGTTTCATAATTTCTATTTAAATCAGAAGCATTTCTGCATTTATTGTGCATGCGAGTAGGTCTTACTGCACATTGCCGTTTACATATTGGCCGAGAGCACGGTTTTAAACTTTGCTGATGGCAACGTCTTGGTTGTTCCATTTGTTCTGGAAACACTATATAACCAAATGCATCCTCAAACGGATGATTTTCGACTAACTCCAATAATAATGGTAATATCGACATATTATTGTAATTTGATTTTCTTTATACTTTAAAAACACTTTATTTAAATTAACTTTATGACGATTTATACTTTGTATTGTAATTTGATTATTGATTGAAGTTTTACCTATCACTGATTCTCTCTGTTCTATTCGCACGATATTTATATAAAAGTAAAAGTATGAGAGAAAGAACGAGAAGTCACTAGAATATTTTGTAATAAATATGAAGATGACGCAATTAATATGAGAAAAGAGAACATGTATACAAATAATATAGATAGGGGAATTGTTTACTATTATCAGCTGTTTCTAGAATAAAATTGTACTCTCGTCTGCTGTTATGATTAGATTATGTATGAAATGAAGTTCAAAATGTTCTCGCAATCTTCAGAAAAATTAACCACACGTACTGGAAAATGTTTCGTCATTAGCTTAATCAATATCGTCCGCAAATCTGTTTTCTCACCGTTGTGTTTTTTATAATTATTTGTTAATACATAGTTTAAATACCTATTACATATTACATTTATTAGGGGTACTGTATAATTTTAAACTCAAATTAAATTACTAAACGAACTATACTATGTATACAGTTAACATTGATCTCATCATAAAAAACAAAATATACATTATGACATATTATAATTTTTTGGGAAATGTCTAGATAATCGTATTCTCGTAGGGTATGCCAAAACATTTTCCAATAAAATTAAATTTCCTTCAAATTGAATGTTCATTTATGCATCTAACATTTACAAAACATTGTTTGAATTCCATTATTGAACGCAACTGATTGGAATGTTCTAGAAAGCCACCGTTAGTTTAATTATTTATCTACAATACAGGCTATTGTTATGTGCCGATTCTCGATATTTCCGCCCTTATTTTCTCAACATCTATCATCTATGTACTAAACAAACACATTAAGCGAAATATTCTCGCCGTTTGTTGATATTTGATTCAACCTCACTCTCTCAATATTTTATTTTCTCGTTATTTCTTCCCCAGTTTTGTTTACTATATAAGCGGCAATTGAATGACACGGGAATTCAGTACAAAAATAAACGTAAAACAATTGTTAAAATTTTAAAAGCAAAGTGATAAATAAAACTAATTTTGTGTATTTGTTCCATTTTTGTGAAGTGAATATTAAAAAGGAAATGTCGTTGCTACCATTATTATTCAACCTTGCCGATGATCCATTGGAAGATGCATTTGGCTACGGATTGTATCCAGAACAATTTTGTCTACCTCGCCAATGTCGACAATCTAGTTTGATGAATTCAAATTTATGGCCACGCACTTATTATCGACAATGTGCTGGTCCGCAACAAAACCAAGGATCTAATCAAGCAGCCAATTTAACCAATTCTAACGTTGGTAAAGATGGCTTCCAAGTGTGTATAGGCGTGCAACATTTTCAACCGAATGAAATAACAGTAAAAACAGTTGATAATTATGTTGTAGTCGAAGGTAAACACGAGGAGAAAGAAGATGAACATGGCCACATTTATCGTCGTTTTGTACGCCGTTACGAACTACCAAACGAGTTTGATGTAAAAGACGTAGTCTCATCGCTATCATCGGATGGTGTACTCACAATTAAAGCACCACCAAAAGCGCAGGCGATTGAATCGAATGAGCGTGTGATTCAAATTCATCAAACCGGACCCGCACATATTTCAGTCAAGTCAAATGAAAAGGAGGCTGGAGAAAAAATGTCTGAATAATTATAGCATTAGAATTCATAATTCCTGTTTTAAGTTTTGTATACATGTTGAAAATAGCAGTTAATGTAATTAATTAATGATTAGTGAAATAAAATCATGTCATTTTTGTATTCCATAAACATGCGGTTTTGTAAAATTATTTTGTAACTTGTATTTTTGTATTTTGTAAATTATTTTGTTTGTTGTTCTAACATGTCGTGATGATAATTCTCTTCTAGGTTTTCTGATTTTCATGTCTTTGAATCATCGCTCATGAAATACAAATTTAGGAGCTTGAGAACTACGAGACTTTGTTTATTAAAAGTAGTTTGATAAATTCCAAATTTTCTTTTCATGATTGCCACGAATTTGCCAATGCCAATAACCTAGTTGAACAAACCTTCATAATATAGCAAACTTAAATCTTTTGCGAACATGTACATATTTTTTGTACATAGTTATGTAATATTATGTAAAAGAAATACCGACAGATATACATTTGATTCAACACCCAACAGAAGAAATCAATAAACCAAAAACCAATAATTATCTAGGAGATATAACGAAAATAAAGGTAAGGGCCACCATCAGATTAGTAATTTTCTTTATAAAGTTTTGTTAAGGATATTAATTTGTATGAGATTTATATAATAGTTCAAAATATATTTATTAATAATGATGGAAGAAGATAGATTCAATATTGCGATCTTGGCCTTCTGCCAACAGATGAGTTTTCAAACTAAAGTAGTTTGAGCTAGAACTCAGTGCTGGGATGTTCTATCATCACTTCGATTCACTTCGATTCGCTTCGATAGACATTTGTGTCTCTTTTTTTACGAACAAAATTGTGCTCCATTCCGTTTTTTAAATTACGTTTTGTCTATTGCGATCTCAGCCTGCTAGAATAAATTTACAAACTATCTCTTTTTCCTCTTTTCACTTGCCATCGAAAATAAAAATATTGGTGATATTTTATCGAATGAATTTAAAGAAATAGAATCGAGTAGGCTTCATTCAAAACTTTTAAGTTTAAAATAAAATATGATTTATTAAATAAACTAATTTATTATACATTAAGTTATCATTCAACTTATTAACTAAATAGATGGAACTATATTGTTCAGCTGCCTTCTTCATCACTCATGGTCACTTTTTCGGGTTCCTTTGTTTTTACTGATTGATGTACCTCACCAGTTTGCTTGATCTGAATCACTCGCTCTGTAGATTCTACTATTTTTGGTTTTGGTGGTGCTTTAATTATAAGTTGGCCATCACTCGATAAGGTTGATATAACATCATTTATATCTACTTCCTTGGGCAGGGTATATTTACGAATGAAATGTCTAGAAATATGCCCGTGCTCATCTTCTTTCTCTTCGTGTTTTCCCTCCACAACGATTGTGCTATCAACTGTTTTAACTGAGATTTCATTCGGTGCGAAATCTTTTGTGTCCAACGATACTTGAAAACCATCCTTCTCAAAATTTCTATTTAAATCAGACGCATTTCTGCATTTATTGTGCATGTGAGTGGGTCTTACTGCACATTGCCGTTTACATATTGGCCGGGAGCATGGTTTCAACTTTTGCTGATGGCAACGTCTTGGTTGTTGAATTTGTTCTGGAAACACCATATAACCAAATGCATCCTCAAATGGATGATTTTCGGCTACCTCCAATAATAATGGTAATATTGACATATTGTTATAATTTATTTTCTTTATTTCACTTTAAAAACACTTTAATAAATTAACTTTACTACGATTTATACTTTGTATTGTAATTTGATTCAAGTTTTAGCTATCACTGATTCTCTCTGTTCTATTCGCACGAT
The DNA here is from genome assembly GCA_951394425.1 of Tipula unca. Classification (NCBI taxonomy): domain Eukaryota; kingdom Metazoa; phylum Arthropoda; class Insecta; order Diptera; family Tipulidae; genus Tipula; species Tipula unca. The sequence goes on along the minus strand of OX596382.1, from coordinate 108,249,965 downwards.
ATTTATATAAAATCAAAAATATCGGAGAAAGAACGAGAAATCACTAGAATGCAAATAGGTGACGCAATAATATGAGTCAAGAGAACATAAAATATTCATTAATAAATGAGGGGAATTTTTTACTATATGTTATTATTATCAGCTGTTACAAGATTATGACTTTGATGAAATATTATGTAGCATTATTCGTTGCTCATTTTAACTAGACATTTCGCGAATTTTCTCTCGTACTGTCTTGCCGGATATAAATTCGCAATTTACGAGAATTTTTATCAGTATCGATTTAAACGTGAAACAGTAGAAGTTTGAATATTGAGAAAATTTAAGTGTTACAGAATTATTAAACATAAAATGGCGATTTTACCATTATTATTGAAGCTTGCTGATGATCGAATGGGAGAAACATTTGGATATCGACTACATCCAGGATAATTTACAGCTCGAGGACATCCTAGTTGGATGCCACCGCGTGTTTACAGTAGACATTGGTCGGTACCGACAGTATGTGAAAGAAATAAACAATCCGCCACCATAAATAAATCGAATAACGGGAAAGATAGCTTCCAAGTGTGGATGTCCAACATTTTGCTCCAATTGAAATCGCAATGAAAACGGTGGATAATTCAGTTGTTGTGGATGCAAAACATGAGAAGGAGGATGAGCATGGTCATATTTATCGTCACTTTGTTCGGCGATACGATCAGGGGGCCTATTATGATATTTTCGATAGCGTTTTTTTCTCGATATTATCGAAAATGGTCTATTGTGAAATTTTTATAAAATAATTTCATAATAGGCTATTTTCGATAATATCGAGAAAAAAACGTTATCGAAAATACCATAATAGGCCCCCTGCCAAAAGAATTTGATGTGCGGGATCTCAACACTTTCTTCAGATGGTGTGCTGACAATTAAAGCACCACCGAAAGCCAAACCAATCGAATCCAACGAACGTGTCATACAAATTCAGCAAACTGGACCAGCTCATTTTTCCGTGAAACAAAATGAACCAGAAAAGAAAGCCGACGAGAAGGCGGAAGAAAAAATTTAAATATCCACTCTAGACTGCCCATCGATTAATAATAATTAATAAATAATTGTTTCAATAATTTTTATTTGCGTTACAAAAAAATAAAAATGTCAAAATATGGTAATTAAATTTGTGTTCATTAGCAAATTAAGTCACTTATTAATTTTGAATTTTGATTTCCGAGACTCCGGTCCACTCCTCATTTAATTTAACTTCACAACCTAAATCACGCAAGGCCGATTTAATATCTTGAGCAATACTAGGATGCTTCTTCATTGCTGTATGCAATATATCTTCGACACCCTGAAATTAGGTTATTCGGAACAATTTTTAAATGTTTAAAATATACATAATTCGATTTACTTACAATCGCGACAAAAACTTGTGTTTGATCCTTTAAACGCGATACAATATTCCTAATAGCCCACGCCCCATTTCGTTGCACTTTGGCAGATCCTTCATGAATTTTCAGTGCTTCCAAAATAGTATCGGCAATTCCTACATCGATAAGTGCCTGTGCATTTTCCTTCACACGAAGACTCACCGTGGATATACAACCCAGTGCTACTTTAGCAAAATTCTCATTGCCCTTGAACCGATTTAAAGAATTTTCAATTAACGGGGCTGCACCCTGTTGTATAATATTAACTTTAACCGTATCATTTCCAGCAAGAGCTTTTAATAGTTTTAAAGCCTCCCGATTCAATTTCATTGAGTCGTGGAATGTTGTCATTGATTCAATCGTATATTTCAATCCATCGGCTTTTTCCACCACCAAACAAAATTCATTTCGAACAGTTAATGCCGCAATTGTAACGAATAGGTTCATTAGTACATCCTCGTCATTCTTGAATTCTGAAAATTCATAAAAATTAGAAATTGATTTGGTTTTGAAATATAGAATTATAGAATAGCCATACTTTCTATTAATTTCGTTATATCCTCCAACATCTCAGCTGAAATGGTACGAGCATGCTCATGCGCCTTTCCAAATTCTACTCGAATATCATCGTCCAACGTTAAATAACGTAAAACAGTGCAAGTTTCTATGATGATATCCCGCTCATCACGCGCAATTAGCGGTTTTAAGTCAGCCACAAACTCTTCGCTCATAATGGTTTGCCGATTGTTTTCGTGTAAAATACAAGCTTTCTGGAACCATATTAAACTGGTGCACACAATATCAGTTGCTGGGTCCTTTAGCAGCTTCCGTACGATTGGAAGCCATTTTACTTGAAAGATATCGGGATATTTATCGGTTAGAGAAGTTTGTGCTAGCAGCGAATAAAGTAGCGTCTGTGAATTAATAGAATTTTATAACGTTTTGGAATATTTATCTGAAAATACTAACATCATGGTCATCCGACTTGGTCAATATATCACATATTATATCGGCGGCACCCTCTTTCGCCGCTAGAAGTCGATGTGGAATACTCTGAAATTTTATTAGTAGTAAATCATTTAATTATGAATACCAAACCAACTCTACCCTACCTTATCGCATTGAGCCTTCACAATTTTCAGTGATTCAATCACATTCGTATTCGCCTTCAAGCTATTAATTGCCTCAGTTAATATAGGTATCCCAGTCTCCTCATTCACCTCAAGGTCTTTTATAATATTCCCCAAATTTATGCCCTGAGCCTCAAACTGCTTTATAGTCTCATCCCGTGCCTCTTGCAAACTCATCGAGAATACTTCGACATTTTCTTTAATCGTCTCATTGAATGTTTCTTGTGTGATAATTTTCACCATTTTTAAAAATCCTTTCGAATATTTTATATGTTAACCGAAATACTATATGCACTTTTCTCAATTATTTATTAGGCGAAAAAAACAAAATTGGAAACAAAAGACAAGACAACTTTTTTTTTTATGGGTGTGATGATTTAAAATCTACTTTACAGTTATCTTATTTCGAACACTTATTACTTCGTTACAACTAGATTTTTATAAATTATATATATTCAATTTTAATAAATTATGTCAATGTAATTTTAGGAATGAATCATAATAATCTTAATACATAAATTTGTATTTCTAAACGCAGATGTTCTGTTTACAAACCAGTCAAATATTAATTTTTGACAGAAAAATTTAGGTATTGTTGCTTATTTAAAAAAAAAAGGGTATAGGATAAAATATCGCCACATTAATGCCTACAGTGGGTAACATCGCAATTATTTGTAAGTGACGTTTCGAGGTTTACGAGCGCGATTATAAACTATGTTTTTCTTAAATCTGAGACTTACAAACTGCAGATTGGATAAATCTCAAAATACTGTGTATTAGTTATACATAAATGTTTCTAAATTCTGACGATGTTTAAAGTCTTAGTAAATGTTAAATATAGGAAAACTGGCACTTTTCCCATTACATCAAATTCGGGTTTTATTTGACCAAATAGGCTAAAAATAACCAATGAAAATCGAGTTATCCATGATGGGTTGGTAGATATTTAAAAATATAATTTTTCAAACAATCGAAAAATTTTCTCATTTTAGACCAGTTATGAAAATAATTAGTTGTATGTGATGTGGGCAAATTAATCGTCACCCTTATTTTACATATCGTGCCACCTGTTAGAAAAATACAAGTCAGACGTAAACATAAATCTCAAGTACTCTTCCACCAGAATCTGTAAGTTTAATGACATCACTGTCAAAAAAAGTGATAGTATAAATTGTGCTTTGAGCACACGTCTTAATTTTTTTTGTAATTTCTATTTAATTAAATTGAATGGAAATATTTATATAAAAAAATTAGAAATTGTTGTACAGATTATTTGTTAATTTATATTATTATTTCGAATCAACATAAAAACTCAGTACCATGGCGGACGATTGGGGTAAGTAAAAAAGTATGAAAATGTGTGTTTCAATCTGGTGTATGGTAACGAGCGTAAAACGTTAAAATTCCAGAACAAATTGCAGACGACAAACAGATTGTAGTGCCAGCAATTAAACCAAATGTGAATAAATGGGATGGTGAGGACGAAGAAGATGATGTAAAAGTGAGTATTATTTTTTGAACAAAATGTTCATACCCCAGGGGAAATTTTTTTTTCTCATATTATGACAAAGTAGGGTTATGTGTGTCAATTGTACTTGGTGTCAACACGTATGTAAAAAATGAATAAAATTTTATTTTATTTTGTTCTGTTTCTTATTTTTCCAGGAAAGTTGGGAGGAAGAAGAAGAAGAGAAAAAGGATGAGGAAAAGAAAGATGCTGTTGCGGTTAAAACGAAACCGAAAAAAAGTCTTGCGGAAAAGATTGCCGAAAAAGAGAAACTAAAACAAGAAGAGATGGAAAGAAAGCGAAAATTACTAGAAGAAGAAGAGGATGATGATTTAACTCCAGAAGAACGCATGGCCGAGAAATTACGATTACAGAAATTACAAGAGGAAGCTGATCTCAAAACAGCACTAGAAACATTGGGCATAACAGATAAATCTTCGACCGGAATTGATGCAATGAATCCAACAACTAAGACCGAATTTACAGATTTTTCAGATGCCATTAGCAAAAAAGTATCACAATTTAAAATTCATAGCGAATATCCCGTATTTGTAGAAGAATTAGTTCGAAATATTTGTGCACATTGTAGGTTATTCGAGTGAAAACATAAAATTTATTTTTAGAAATTATTTAACCTTCATAGTTTCATCGTATTAATAATATTTTCTTTTTAGTAAATAGTACGGATTTGAGAAAGGTCAAAGGAACTCTAGACAATTTATATTTGGAAAAGCAAAAATTGGAAAAGGCACAGACTAAAAAGGGCAAATCAAAAGGAAAAGCAGGATTACGCGTTGAACGAAATGATGTAAGTCTACATAATATATGCATTCCTATTATCTTTATTATCTTAACGATTTTTACAGGCAACAAATGCCGAAGAGTATGGTTACGCGGATTATGATTACGACGATTTCATGTAACAGTCAATGATAATTAAAATTATTAACACAAATTGTATGTAAAAACCAACAAACAAACAATATTAATTGATTATACATTTTTTTTCCATAATATTCATTTTTTTATTATTTTAGTTGTTTTGTTAATAGAATACACAATAATATGTAATGTGTAAACGCTATATTATTTATAAATTTTACATATTTTGTTTGTAAGAATAATTTGTAAATTTGACGTTTTTCAACGAACGTTAACATGGCAAAAATAACAATTTTCTTTATACTTACCTTTAAGCATCTATGAGAATAAAATCGGAACCTAACATAAAAACTACATTATCGACTTTGTTTTTATTTTCGTCATGAAGCGAAGTCTCAGAAACCGAAATGTCAAAAATTAGAAAAGAAGTGCAATCCCATTTAAAGTAGAGTCGATTGCTACATTACAAGATAAAAGGAAAAAATATTTTTTTACGTGTCAAGTTTACATAGTTTTAATCAATTAAAATAATAATTTAAGTTTTTATCTCATTATGTTATTCTGAAATAGAATAGAACCGTGAAAATGTTAGTTACAGATGTTATTGAAGATAATTCCTTGCATTTGTATAATGTAAAACATGAATTGTTCGATGGTGAGTGCGACACATGATTTTTATTATTGCGTATATCACAGATTTATTGACTTGTCCAAATCTAAATTTATCTACTTGAAATAAAGAAAACAAAGCTAGTATAATAGCTTAAGAAGTGAACAAATGTGATTGCAAAATTATTAGTAGTATGATTCATCATAAATTGTGTTTTCCTTATTGTATATACCTCTATGATTTGTTGTTGTTTTTGTCTCGTTTGTTTATATCTTGTATTTGATATTGTGGATGTAGTTCTATTGATTTCTTCGCTTCTCCATAATCTTTGGTTTATTTACTCTTATGTTGTGTATATGAAGTGCCGGTGTACAAATAAGAATTTATTTTTATTTAATTATAGTAAATAAAAAGTTTTATTGTTAATTTAATAAAACAAAATGAACTATGCTGAAGATAGTCAATGTGTGGTTGCCATATCAGAACTACAATTGATAAAAGTGAGTTGTAAAATTGCCATTCAATTAAAAATTGTTGATGTGGCGAATGCCGGCTTATAATATTCGTTGGAGTTATTGTTAGCTGTTTTGCTGATCTATAAAGTTATGTTCGTGCATTATAGAATACGTGTATCATTGAAAATTCATGATATATGATAATAATGTTTTATAATCAAAGCCTACTTATGTAATACAATTTGTGTTCCATTATCATTATCATTAAATTACCTTATAAGTACTCTTGCTTTGTGTGTAATTGTAATGCCACATGTGTATAGTGAATTGTAAATCAAAAATTTTGATATGTATGTAGTGTTTTCATTTTGATCTTCATTTTTCATTTTTATTTTGTACCATTTAGATTTTTATTGTTTTCGTTTGCACTTTAGATTTTAATGGTTGCGTACAAAATTAGATTTAATTTTTATAAATAAGTAATCATTGATTTTATATTTTGTTGATTTTTGTTTTTAAAATAAAAAAATCAGAGTTCGATTGTTAGCAGACCGAAAAAGCTGTGTGTTACCAAATTTAATTAAATAAAATTAAAGTTAATTGTAAACCTAATTCACTTAATATTGTAAAGTATAGATATATAAAATTGTGAATAAAAACATAACATTCGACATTTTTGAAATATATCTGCATATGGAATTGTACAATGTAAATAAATAAACCAAAAGAAAACTTGTAAAGATTCAAGTGATATACAGTATCATCTCATCATATTTAATGGGGAACTACAACCTTACCCATAGGGGGAGTATTTGTAGTGTTTTCATTTTGATCTTCATTTTTCATTTTTATTTTGTACCATTTAGATTTTTATTGTTTTCGTTTACACTTTAGATTTTAATGGTTGCGTACAAAATTAGATTTAATTTTTATAAATAAGTAATCATTGATTTTATATTTTGTTGATTTTTGTTTTTAATATAAAAAAATCAGAGTTCGATTGTTAGCAGACCGAAAAAGCTGTGTGTTACCAAATTTAATTAAATAAAATTAAAGTTAATTGTAAACCTAATTCACTTAATATTGTAAAGTATAGATATATAAAATTGTGAATAAAAACATAACATTCGACATTTTTGAAATATATCTGCATATGGAATTGTACAATGTAAATAAATAAACCAAAAGAAAACTTGTAAAGATTCAAGTGATATACAGTATCATCATATTTAATGGGGAACTACAACCTTACCCATATGTATGTAGATGTATATATAAATATATACTTAATACCCTTGAGAGTGTAGCTTAAAATTCTGCGAATCGAGCAAATGATAGAGATTATATTACATGAAATCACGTAGATATATAGATATGTCCATGTTTGCTTGGAATTATTGTATCCAGCTTCACATGCCACCTGTTATGTACCTCCACATTCAGTTATTTTATTGTTTAAGTTCCACTACAAAGTGTATGCCCACATTGTGGTTTATGGTAAAGTGATTGTCCACGTTTCAGCCTAAATAAAACTCCAATAAAAGAAGAGATTGATTGACAAGAAATTACTTACAAGTTGAGAAAATCCAAGCTATCAGTATTGGGAATTCCAAGAGCATCGTATTGATAAATAATCTTTTGTAGTTTCATTTGAATCACGTACGAGTACCTAAATAAGTTCTACAATTTCTATATGTAATTATGTATATAATCATCTTTGCTATTCGGTAACAACTTTATTTCACCAGTTCAATGATTACGTCCTTAAAGCGATGACTTTCAATATTTGATAACCACCACATAATAGTACATACATAAGTATACAATTGGTTCGACGAATGATCGTGAAACTGACAGAATAAGGCTGGTTACGTCACTAATTTTTTGTCGAATAATTTATCAAAATTTCAATATATATTAAGAATTGGTTCCAAATATAGAAAATGAATCTTTAACTTTTATTTGATGATAAAATATTTTTTAAAATTTTGAACTCCAAAAACCCCAAAAATTGCAATGCTTTCATATTTCCAAAACTAAATTTGAGAGAACTGCAAAAGCGGATAGCCGTACCTAGATTAATATTATTTTACGCTTCGATTTAGGGTATTAATTGGAGCTGACGAGGCTCGAGTGCAGCCTAATCTTTCTGTTAGAAAGTTCTTACCTGAAGTGACACACTTCGCTACGGTTATTAATATATTTTGTCGAATGCTTAGTTGTTAGTATAGTAAGGTTTATATAAAAAACGAATATATTTATGCAACATATTATCATTTTTCTTACAGGGATGTAATTATTCGGAATTCGGCTATTCTCCAAAGAAATTTCAATGTTTCAATGGCCCTACTAGGTATTACGAAACGAAACGAAAATTAAATCCGAAATATAATATAAATTAGTACTAGGCAACATTTTTAAATCGGATCGCAGTTCAAATTCGGATTGCACTAAGGCAATTAATTTTTATTTATTAATATTTGTTGTGTCGATGAAATTAATGTTGTATTTTATTTGATGTTTTAAGTATAACGAAGAATGTATATTATATAGCTAATTACTTATGTATGTACACGTATATGTGTATAGGGTGATACATTAAGACTACAGATTTTCTTAATCAAATACTTGGGCTCTCTTATCACTCACGGTAACAGTGTCGGTGAGGATATTAAAGAGCGGCTGGCATGTATCCTCTAAGGCTACTGCTAAAATCTAAAAACCTACCAAATGCCGTGAAGGTGAGGCTTTACAAACGTATGGATGTTGGACGCTGACGGACGAGTACGAAAGATGGCTCCTTACTTTTGAGAGAAGAATCATGCGTAAGTTGGTACGGTCCCGTTCTGCGTGCGGATCCGGAACGAATTGTGCATCGATCTCTGAAAAGAGAGCCACCATACGGTAGGCGCAGAGGTCGTTGCAAGCAACGATGGTTCCACTGTGTGAAAACCAAGCTCAGGATTGAAATCGCTGGAGTCACATTGTTGACACAACAAGAGGCCAGTAATTAATTAATTAATTAATATTTGGTTATTATTATTATGTAGTATAGGTGTTTGTTCACATTTTTCGGATGTATGGTAAATTCTTCATGTTTGTTTAGAAGAACTATATTTACTTTTAAACATTCAATTTAAATTTGTTATCCGTATATGATTGGGCAGTATCCGGAACAAAGTATAGTTCGGAAAAAATATTTTACATAAGGCACGTAGTGAACAGTTGAATAACAATAACATGTTTAATAGATTAGATACATATATGCGTATGAGTAATAGTTTTAAGTTAGCTAATATTAAAATCGTGGATTCATTATAATTTTTTTTGTACGCAACGCAGTCTTTAAATTAAATCATATCAGACTTTCATATTTGAGCTAATATTCTTTTTCAATATTTTGCACGCCTTAGGCTAATTTATGATTTTTAAATTCTGTATATGGAACATAATGACAGACTTTCAATAATGTAGTTCAAATGGCGAACAAATTATTTTATTATAGAACGTTAGTGTGTTGAAAATGTAACGCCCCTCATTTAAACGTAACTCAATTGGACGCGACATGTGGTTGAAGAAGAAATGATATAAAGAAAGCTAACTAAATGCGGAATCACATTTAATAGTTGTCGTTTAAAGTTAGTATAATAATGTTGTAATGAATAAATAAATATATATAAGCAATATTGCTTAATTGTAAATTTTAAAATAAAGTTTATTTCTCTGTGTAAATAATAATAATAAACGCTAAGTGGTTTAAAATGTTGATTAGTCATGTAGTTTTACTGTTATTTTTATAAATATCTTTTTAAACGTGAGGCTCACTGTTCGATAATTTCATTGATTAATTTGCTTAAAACCCGCGAATTTATAATATGCGTAACCAACTGTAACCAACTTAATTATGAAGTGTAATTTATATAGTGATTGTGTACTATACTATCATGAATAATGGTGCAGATCTTGAATGTGTTGTTATTAACTTATTCGATCTGGATTACCTTGGTAAAGGTGAGCGTGTTCAAAGTGCTTAACCAAATAATTCGGCAGATCCTTTGAATTGAAGCAATCATGATTTATTTAAAAAAAGTAAATTTACTTAATCGAAAGTAAAAACTTGTATAGCCGCAACAGTTGTTAAAATGTATTTAAATTAATATAAAAATTTATTGAAATTCTTGAAATGAAGGTCAGGTTCGACTTAAGATACTGGTTATACGAAGTTGTAGTATTATATTATATCGGTGTAAAATTTTAAAATCATGGATTCAGACTTATGGTCTATTAAATATGTATTACATAAATAAATAATTATGTAATGGCTAATAACGGACAATTTATTATTTCAAGTGATAAGATATGTAGTAGCAGCATAAATTTAAAATTAGTTGAACACCAACATTTTCGTATAATTCCGATTTGGTTCGCATCACACACATGCATTTAACTAATATAAAATATACAAATTCAAATATATTACGTTTATTTATCACATATTGTTTCATTTCACTTGTTCGCGGCACTCTCGTTATCACTAACATATTTTTTTTTATATTTAGAGCTACACGTTTTCATATTTGTATGTGTATATATAAATGGTAAAACGAAGTAAAAGAGGCAATGAACTTATCATGTCGCGCAAAGTGTTAATATATAGTTTAGAATAGTTTTGTGTGTAGAGAAATTATGATCAATAAGATGAATTTGATAATTTGTTGTGATATTGGCATGTTTTGATTTACGTTAAATTATTTTTTTCTTGTGAATACTTGGAAAGGTCGTTGTCTCGTTATTTGTGGTATTACGATGTTCGTTTTAATTTATTTGAATATTCTTTAAAATATTTAAATGCGTCGTTCTAAAAATCAACTCGAAAACCTGTTGCTCTTTTGGTTAGGTACATTTTGGCCACTGTCACTCAACGTTCGGATATTAAATGTATGAATTATGTATGCCGTTTGACTGGTTTAGTAGATTATCTTTGAGTTAAAACGAATATTTTTCGCGAATTATTGCATTGTTTTAACATTTAAGTAACATATTTTTGTGGGGGGAAATCCAATTTCGTAACTCAAAATGACTAAATCTAGTACTTAGTATGACTATGCTCATGGTCGAGTCATCTTGTAGTTAACTTTGATTTAAAGACGAGTTCTCTTGTTTATCCTATTTGCCGCAGAGTGAAGTCGTAGTCGAGTCGAAACTGGGTTGAACACGAGCTATAAACGGCATTTATAAAACAATTTTATTTCAAAATTTAGAACATACATGTCCGTACTCTCGACACGAAATTTCGACCGATAATGGTGAGAGGATAATGTAATTTGCAATTGCTCCCGATTTTAGAGTACCAAGCATATTCTTCCTTCACAAATAGATCCATTTGGAGACATAAAGATCCTCGGGAAAACTTTCACAGCCAAATTGGCCATGTGTTAGTTTTTGAAGGGCGGGTTCGGGATGTGCAGGATATGTGAGAACTTATCGGTCAACACGTCGGTTCTCAGTGCTGCTGAACATATTTTAGGTATAGTGAACATCAGACCGAAGAATGATCGGTTTGACGACGAGTGTCGTCTTGCAGTCGTGCAACAAAATATAGCCCTTAGTAAAGTGCAACAGCGTCTCACAATCGTGAGGAAAAACAAGACTGCTCTTGGTAGAAGGGCAGCTAAGCGTGGAAGGTCAGGGTTCTCAAAGCACAACAACTCAGCAACGAGCGCAGTTCGCGTAAATTCTTTAAAGGAATTACCTGATTGCACCATATGTTCAGGTCTAAATCAACCGCTATTCGGGACCGGAGTGGAAACCTCTGTGTCAATATTGACGCAGTAATTTACGAATGGAATGGACACTTTACTGCTCTGTTTGATGCTCTTCATACGTCACAGACTGTATTTGAGTCACAAACTGCGGAGATATGTATTGATGACCCATCCTATGATAAATTCACTAAGGCCATGTAGAGATTAAAACGAAACCGTTCATCTGGGATGTACTGCATTAATGCGCAGCTCTTGAAGTTTGGTGGGGATAATTTGTTGAACTGTCTTTTCGACCTTATTCGATTAGTATAGCGTAGCGGATTTATGCCTGACGAATGGAAAGGGGCAGCGATATGCCCCATCTTCAAGCAGGAAAATCGCTTGAGGTATGAGAATTACCGACATATAGCTCTCTTTTGCATAGCATACAAGCTACCATCCTACATTATATTGGATAGAATCACTCCTCTGGCGGAGCGCTTGGTTAAAATTTCGTTCGAATCGATCAGTCACTGATCAAATCTTTTCGCTGCGAATAATTCAATCTAAATATTACGAGACATCCATTCCCGTACATAAGGTGTTCCTGGATTTCAAGGAAGCATATTACTCGATCAATCAAGAGAGTATATGGTCTGCCTTAGAATACCTAGGGATGCCAACAAAATTGGTTCGTTTAAGAGAATGACAGTGACGTAGTTTCAATGCTGTGTTAAAGTTGAGAATAAGCTATTGAGAATTTCGACAGTTAACTGGGGTGTTCGAAGGTATGCTCTGGTCTCCGATTCTCTTTAATCTTAAAACTGAAACACCTCAGCGCAACATCTTGTATCGCCAGTCCATTCAGGTGCTTGCGTATGCGGATGACATATGAGTGAGTGGACTGAATAGCAACAGAGTGAAGGAAATACTTGATCCGCCTGTTGAGATTTCAGCTCTTGTTGTACTTCACATCCGGAAAGAATTGTACAGCGATCTCTGAAAGGAGAGCCACCATATGGTAGGCGCATAGGTCGTTGTAAGGGACGATGGCTCCACGGTGTAGAGAACGACTTGGCTTCTTCAGATTCTTGTCTAAGTTAGTATGAAGACCAAGCTTAGGATCGAAACCGATTGTTGGCTCAGTAATTTATTAATTTAAACATTTATTTTAGAAAAAAACAGTTAAACTGTGTGCATTAAAAACAGACATACAAAAAATTGAAAATGGTAGTACATAATAATGCTTCGTCTTTGGAGCAGGACTATGAGTTACCTAGGTTGAACTCCAAACATAAACGTACTATCTGTCGAATGTAAAAGTACGAAACGGGGCTATTGTGGAAATGTAATTGTGCTAACGTAGAAATGACGTCTAAAATGTGCTACAATTGGTTTGGTTGTGTTACAGAAATGTCAAAATCCTGCATTAGTCTAGTTAAAAGAAAATCCCCTACATTGAATCCGCGACGCTCGAATCAACAATATTATTTTACGAAAATTAAAATAAAATACGCTAAATAACTAGAAATCTTGCTTAAAAAACCATTAATGCCTTTATTATATAAATCAATAGCTGGAGGGAACAAAAAAAATTATTACTAAAAAGACTTACCTTTTCCATAAAAGGTAATACTTTTCAGTATAACTTTTACTGACTTTGAAATGAATAATAGGTACCGTTTACTGATTAGACTCTACTGGAAAATTCTAAGATACTACTAATTAGAATTTACTAATTTACTCATAACTATGTTCAATAAGTACGAGCTCAACAAAAGTTATGAACGATATAATGTGCGTTTCTTGACACCAAAAGCAACATTTTGTTTTCAAAAGAAAACAAGTTTAATTTACATTTGTTGGGCCTAAATTAGGTTTATGTATTAGTTAAAATTGGATTTTCCAACAGAATAATGGTTCAAAATATCAGTATTAACACTTGTCATGGAATAGTTCTTATAGAGCGTTCCTAAATAATTGAATTTCGTTTTCATACAGTCTGGATTTGAATCCGAAATTAGAACATTGTTGTAAAATCTTAAATAAGATGAGTAATTAAAAATGATCTAGAATGAGCATTAAAAAGCACGCCTGAAGAAACTTCCTGGTTAATAAATTTGATACCAGGAAGAATGGAAGCTGTGCTAGACCAGAACTCTCCCACATAATACTTAATCCATAATCATTGAATCTTTCAAGTTGTTATCTTTTTGTTGGGTCCATTTCCCGATGCTCACAATAATTTTTGCCCCGGCCATCCTGATAAAAAACCGTTTTGAAACTAAAACTCAAGTTGACGTGTATGCAACCTTATAAATCTTCAAGTATTTATTTCAAAGTTATGTTTTAACTTCTTCACCAAGTAAATACATGAAAACGCTCATAAGAAAATAGTTGCAAAAGCAGAAGTTAAAGTGACCCCACTTAATGAGATCTCTAGCATCTAGTATAATTCAATTATTTAGCAATTCAAAATTTTGAATTAGGCCCAATGAGTTAAATCTAAAATCAAATTCATTTTCAATAGCGTTAAATTCATTATGGCATTCAAATATTGAACGGTACGAGTATCGAATTCTGCAACTCTTTCGACTGGTCTTATTCTAAATCTATTATAAATTGTATAATTTTGTAGCAAATTAATTAAAGGACGCATCCTCGACCGGATAGCAATCAAATTATTTGCTGCTGATTATCACAATTTGCTGCTGATTATTAATTCTACCATGCAAATATGAAATACTATCATTTTCGAATTTTTGTTTGGTTTTGCGATTATATAGTAAAAAATAATGAAAAAGATTGCTATCATTTATTCAGGTAGTAAAGAAAATTAAATCTCTTACTTCAAGGATGTATCCCTAATGGAATATATTATGATTTAAATTGGAATTGTATGAACCTATTGGTTTAATATAAAAAAATGTGCCAATAGAGTAGAATCGAGCTGTTATAATGTATCTACTCATATGAAAATAATGTTAATAAAATTACAGCTAAGAATGTCATAATATTTACATTATAAATGAATTACATTTATTATCAGCAAGTAAATGTGGAATTAAACATGCATATGTGTTATATGTGAATAAAACAAGGTTTCAGTTTTTTTTGTAGCTTGCATATCGTTCAGATTGTTGATTGCAGTTTAACACAGAAATGCAGTTAAGGCATGTGAAATATAATTTGAGTTAATTTGATTTTTTTTTTTTACAGATGATGAATTCTTATCATCGCTGGATATGGAAACCGACATTCCTATGACATTACAAAATGACATAGATTTTTCGGTATTCCAACCAGACTTCAATAATTCATCGCTGAGTTCAACATCATCAGTCACCACATACACCGACAATGATTTCATGTCATCCTCATCACCAGTATTATCTGGCTTTGAAGATATCAAAACAGAAGCACATGAAACAAATACATTTGATGGATTCGTTAATCCTGACGACTTTATCAGTGATATATTTAAACATGAAATAAAATCCGAAATAAATTCACCGCTGCGAAATACCCCATCTCCATCGGGAAGTTCTGGTTCGTCAGAATGTAATGGATATTTTAGTATAATAAATAACAATAGGAATGTAGTACAAAATAGTTCAGTGAACACAACACAAAATTTAAGCACAATTAATGTGCTTGATACGCCACCAATTTCACCGCCTACGATTCACCAAACAAACCCAACAACAGCGCCTACAAATTTATTAAATAAACCAAATATAATATCGCCCATATCACCTCAGCCGATTATTTTAAATTCAGCCACAACAACCGGGTATAAAGTGGTGCAAGGTACGTTAATCCCGATAAACACAATCCCCATGCAGAATTCCGATTTAGCAGGAATGAATACATCAAAGAAAATAAAAATCCAACCAAAACCAGCTCTTATGCTTAACAATGGTACAAAAACAATTGGAAACATATCGAAACCGAATAGTAATAAAAAAACTGTTATACTATCAGCCCAAGATTTTTCTGCCCTCGTTAATAACATGAAAAACGCAAAAAATGGTTCGTCATTCGACTCCAAATCGATTATTCTACAAACTACACCGGTCGTTAAAAAAGAACCCATTGTATTACCAAAGACGACTATATGTCAGCCTATATTGAGTAAAAATAAATTTCCAACGCCAATTTCAACTGTAAATTCCTTGACTAGTAATCTAGGGTCAACGACAACGCATACATTTGCACCACCGAAACCAAAACTGCGCATGAATAATGAAATAGATGAGCGGGTATTTAAAAAGCAGCAGCGAATGATTAAAAATCGTGAATCGGCTTGTCTATCGCGTAAAAAGAAGAAGGAATATGTAACCTCGCTGGAGAATCAGATAACGGATTTACAAAAGGAGAATACCCAGCTCAGAACAGATAATTTCTCATTGCGTGAACAATTGCGTACACTTAATGCGACAGTTTGTCATTGTAAAAGGCTGGGCAGCATACTAAATACGAATGTATCCACACCTTCGATTAAAAAAAGCACTGCATTTTTATTAGCTATGGTCTTT
The DNA here is from genome assembly GCA_951394425.1 of Tipula unca. NCBI lineage: Eukaryota > Metazoa > Arthropoda > Insecta > Diptera > Tipulidae > Tipula > Tipula unca. Next base: position 108,233,687 of record OX596382.1, on the reverse strand, counting down.
ATGGTTACGTTAAATATTGGTCCGTTAACTGGTTATTTAAATTCTGCCACATCTGATACATCATTAGTTTCGGAATCATCAATATCAGTAGTGCATCGAAGCCGTGGATTATTATGGGTCAACGAAAATGTCCTCAATACGTCATCTGAATACGAGGCCGAATCGAATGATGATAAAACGAATATATATCCAATTTGTCCAATGGACGTAAATCAAACCGAAAGTATACGATTAGCTAGTGAATTGCGCCGTTGGATCGGTGAACCAGAATTTTTCAATTTAAGTGCAAAGGCTAACGAAAAAATTGATAATAAATTTGATGTAAAATCACTACCGGAATTATTTACGGCTGATAAAATTAAAAATTATTTACTACGAAATCGGAAATTAATTAAACGGAATACAAAAAAAACAAAGCCGGTTAAAAAAGCAGTTTCAAGCGACTTTAATAATGATATTCAACCATATCAAGCAACCAAACATATTCAAGTATTCGATCCGATTAATTATGCAGAAAAGTATGCTGAATTTTTTGAGGAGATACGGCGTCGTGACGATACATTCTATGTGGTTAGTTTTAGCGGCGATCACTTGTTGTTACCGGCGCTTGCGCATAATAAAACTTTACGGCCGAAAATGTCTCTAATGCTGCCCGCTTTAACTATTAATGGTAAGAGTTAATTTAAACAATATAATAATATGATAGACAGCTTCAGAATTTAGTAGTTTTTATAAAGACTTCCTTTTGATATATGTTTTTGTTAATTAAAGTTACTAGTTTAAAAATTGTATAAACTTTTAACTTAATCTTAAATATTTTTAACTATTTACACAAATTTATTTGATTCAAATAAGTGGCAGCCTAAAATGCCTAAAATGTGGCGGAATTGTCCTATTTTTTATTAATATCAGTATTTCTAGAGCTTGCCAATTTATCGAATAGTTTTATAGTGTTGAACTGGGTTTGAATTAATTATATTTGTCTGAGGAGAATTCAATATTCTTGAATGGTTTAGCCTTAACTAGAAATCCTATGGCCGATAAATAAATTAACATAAAGATATTAAAGTTGAAATTTTTCTTTTACATCGTCCTTGAATTTCCCAACAAAACATTTCTTAACATATTTTTCGCTTCATTTTCAGATTCATTCTCGAGTGACTTTATCACGTTAATGCAAATCGATTGTGAAGTAATCAATACGTCCATGCTACGGGTACGCGAAAAATATATTCCCGACAATCTAAAACAACAACAAAAGACTAACAATGAAAAATCGAGCACCGATGAAACGGTTACAAATAAACGGGTGGTTCGAAATAATGAAACCCTTAATGAAAAATTTTCAAATCAACGAAATGTAGAAAATGGAAATGAGAATGCCTTCATTCAAAATTATAAACCATATTTTATTGATAAGCCATTGGAAGGAGGTGATGGACGAGGAAAAGTGGATAATGATTTTCATCCCTAATACGTGCAGGGATCTAGTACAAAACGAAAGTGATACTTGCATTTAAGGTTATATAATATTATACAAATAGAAAAACTTAGTTTATTCGTGCAATTAATAAAAGAAAATATTGTATTAAAATTAATATATACACAATAATCTATTTTTAAATAAAATAAATTTTCATAATTTTTACTACTATTTCTTAAGTTAATTATTAAATTATATATATGATACGACATACGATTAAGTTAATTATTAAATTTAATAAATTATAATATATGATATAGGGAAAAATGTGTTTGGTTTTTTAAACATGTTTCGGTTTTTATTTTAAAATTACATAATGTAGTTTAATTTAATAGTTTTATAGTATACTTAGTATTAAATTAATTTTTATTTATGGTTTTTCATTTTAAAAACAATTAGACTACCGAAATTAAAATTTATGATTTTATAAATCTTAAAATTAAACGGAAATTAATCTAATTAATATTATATTATATTGACTAAACTTTTATGAAAAAATAAAAAAATGATCAAATATATAATCAAACAGGAGGGGTATTTAATTTAATTACGCCACATTCTTGAAATCTGGAAGTGTTACATTTACATATAATTCTTTGGTCATAGTCATCATACCAACTGGGTCCATCTAATTTTTCTCATCTACTCAATTATTAAATTTGATTGAAATTATTTCATTAACTCGTCTAAAATTGCAAAATACGTCTTTCAATTTGAAATAGACTTTATTCTGGCTCTTGACCCACGTCTTATAATATATCCACTTTTTCATATTTGGCCGTAAATCCAAAGGTCAAAGAGAATTTGTATAATTATAATCCATTCCGTTTTATACAATAAAAATATTTGATTGCAATTTGTAGTTTATTGTAGTTTGGAAACAAACCTTAAATTTAATAGGCAAAAATAGTTTGTCGTAGTGTCTATGGTTGTGCAGTCAACAAATTATTGGCTGTCATAATTTACCTATACTAATTTCATTATGTCCTGTTCCTGTAGTTTCCACAGAAAAATGCAGCAAATTTGAAAATATTTCTAGAAATTTTTATATTACAATAATCTATATAATTTGATTTTTAACAAACAGACAAATTCATTCATAAAATATACATGGAATCAAAATCGAAGTACCCCTTTAGTTTTTCAATCAGCTTTTATTCGTTCTTCATCTGTAAGTGGTTCTTTTTCATCAGACACTTGTTTCGCTTTCGGCTTGAATACACACTTTCCACCGGTACAGTCGAATGGAAATTCTGCTTTATTTTTCACGACATTACCCTGTTCATCTGTTTTTTCGCCCCATGGATTCCAATATCGTTGCAATATTGGCAGAAAGATCGGTTGAAGAAATTTGTGCCATATATATAGAAGAACAGGAATCAATATGCATGGTATGCAAACCATTTTATGACTATACAATTAATATCGTTTTGGTGCTGAAGCTGACTGATTATAGATGCGTATTTATTAATTCAATTTATAAGGCCTTCCTTGCCGCCGAGATCGAAAACACAATAACAATAGTTGACAATTTTTCTTAATTTAAATTTAAATGTTAATTGATGGCCCTGGAAAATAATAATTTTTATTTAACTTTCTTGATAGATTTTGTAAAAAAATTATAACAATCGAAAATATAAAATGTCACAGCTATTTTGACAATTATTTATTGGTATAATAAATTTGGTATAATAATTTTGGATAGTATAGTATAAAGTATAAAAATCACAAGAACGTGAGAAGAAAATATGGCACAAAAAAAATAAATTAACACCTTTCACCGTTCACTCATCGTCGGTCTCGGTATCGGACATCGAGTGTCGCGCGTATTAAAGCTTAGCCCAATGTTACCGTAACGTGATTCTCCTTATTAACCAGTACATTAGGTGGGATATATGGTTTACCAATAGTATTTTTAGATTAGTATTTTTGGCCTTCTACATAGTATATTTTTAAATGTAAAATTGGATTCATAGGCAAAACCTCTTCAATTTTCATTAATTTAAGCAACGACTGGAATTAAGTAAAACACTACGAGTTTTTGATTTACTTCAAAATTTATTAATATAATTTTTTAAAACTTAAAAACTTTCCAAAATATAAAATAAAATAAAACCTTAAAAATATTCTCATAGTCCTTTAAACGAGCGCAGGTCAATTAGATAAATACCATTATTTAAATTCCATTATGTGGCTGGAGTTGTTGTTAATGGTATAGGATTTTGTGAAACTTCAGTTGTAGTTGATGCTGTTTCCGAAATGGAATTCTCTTTGATTGCCAGCCACGGTAATCGTTTATTTAATTCAATACGATATCTTGGATGGCTAATCGCGTAGACGTACGGGTCCAAACAAGCAACAAATTTACATGCACATGCTGGTATCATTGTTATGCCTGGGGTCAGTAAACTTTGATTGCCAAAAGCACCGATAAGTGCTAATACTGCATACGGTGTCCAAGATGCCACGAAAAGAAAACAAATTGTAATTGCTGCCTTGGCAATTTTTATTTCGGCCGATTGGCTTTGTTGTGTCTGATTGGAACGGAGCGATTCAACGTTCATTTTTTTTGCTTGTTCTCGCAGATTTTTTTCATGTTGCACAACATTACTTACAATTTGTGAATAATAATAAATTATCATTGTCATTGGAATCACATAGCTAAATGTGAATATTGTTCCGACGAACATTTTATTGTCGAATGTATCAGTTAAGTAGTCGAATGTGCACGATGTTAAGTAACCCTCTGAAATAAAAGAAGATACATTATTAGTAGATTATCTAATTAACTAATTTCAGTTCCTAAACCATGAATGTTACACCCAACGTTAAATTTGAAACCATCAGTTTGCAAGCTTCATTTGTTGAAACGCTCAATAAAAATTTATTGGGTGTAGTATGTTTAAAGGGAATCTTGTATCATGAATCTCAGTTCAAAAATCAAAAGTACAACATCGCATTGATCACGATTTCTTATCCATTTAGGCCTTTATCTCTACTTATCTAATCGAAAGCTAATAAATATAGGAATGAAAAACTAAATACATACATACATACTCATGTATAAAATAAATCCTAATATAGTTCAATGCCCTGAAATTATGGTTATATGATTTCTTTTATGTTTACATGATGATTTAAAGATAGATAATTTAATTTTATGTACATACAAGCAAATAACTTATAATGTAAGTTATTTGCATTGATTTTTATGAAATTGTGTGCCTTTATACTATTAGAAAGAAACCTTAAAACCGAAGTTTTATATAAATCGATAATTAGGTAAAAAACAAACACATAAACATCGAAACCACCCTATATATCATAAATCCGCTCCGCTTTGTACAAAACAAAAGACGAGTTGCATGTAATCACATTTCAAAATGATTTGTTATTCTTTTTTTTTGTTTTCTTTTATTTTACTTTTTATAATGGCTGTCTCTTCGACTATTTCGTAGTGCGTTGTGAATTTCCAATTTTCGTTAACGTTAATTTCGCTAATTATTTTAGTTTTTCAAATACAAACAAATAATTGTTCTATACTTATCTATTAATTTAATATATAGTGAATAAATAATTTAATTTTGTGGTATTATACATACGTGTGAAACAAATTTTTGTTTCAAGTCAGTTTCAATATTACAAGAAGGGGCACACAAATCGCGTTAATATTTTTTTAATTAAATAAAATTTGTGGGATACTGAAATGTCTAATTTAAATTGCGATATGTATAATATTCATAATACTAATAAAATTAAACGAAAAAGTTAAACATAAAATTTATGTTGTGTGAATTTTTGTCTGTGTTACACAAAATTTCGTTTACGAGCTCAGAGCTGGACACAAAAAATGTCGTATTTTGTGTGATCTCATATATGAGGAATAAAATCAAATAGAATCATTGGTAAACATTAATTATTACATTAAAGTAAATAATTTAAATAAAATATTTAATTTTAGTTTTGATAAAAAATAAAAATAAATTAAATAAATCATGCCTAATAAAACAACAAATATAAAACGTCGCGAAGCACCAAATGCATCATCATCGAGTTCGTCCTTGTCGTCATCGAGTGGTGGTGATGGCAGCAGCACATCTGCCGATCTAGCTTCATTATTCGAGTGTCCTGTTTGTTTTGACTATGTACTGCCGCCAATATTACAATGTCATAGTGGTCATTTGGTATGCTCTAGCTGCCGTTCTAAATTATCATGTTGCCCCACATGTCGTGGCGCTCTAGGAAATATACGAAATTTGGCCATGGAGAAAGTTGCATCAAATGTGAAATTTCCGTGTAAACATAGCAGCTATGGATGTACGGCAACTTTAGTGTATACAGAGAAACCGGATCACGAGGATACATGCGAATTTCGTCCATATTTGTGTCCATGCCCGGGCGCATCATGCAAATGGCAGGGCTCATTAGAATTGGTAATGCCACATTTAATGATGTCGCACAAAAGTATTACTACCTTACAAGGTGAAGATATTGTATTCCTTGCGACTGATATTAATTTGCCTGGTGCAGTTGATTGGGTAATGATGCAATCTTGTTTCGGTCATCATTTCATGTTAGTTCTAGAGAAACAGGAGAAATTCGATGGACATCAACAATTTTTTGCGATCGTACAGCTAATAGGAACCCGCAAGGAAGCTGAAAATTTTGCCTATCGTCTAGAACTGAACGGACATCGTAGACGTTTAACATGGGAAGCTATGCCACGGTCAATACACGAGGGTGTTTCCAATGCAATATTAAATTCTGATTGCCTTGTATTTGATACAGCTATAGCACAATTATTTGCCGACAACGGTAATCTGGGAATTAATGTTACCATATCGGTTGTATAATTCAGAATATTTGTAATTTTATAGTTAACATACTATTATTCTTTTGAAATCTCCTTTTCCATTACTACTATTATTATTTACTACATTTTTTTTTAATTTTATAAATCTGTGAACTAATTTAATTCGTTTTTTTATAATTTAATCTCAATTGAAATGTAACCAATAAAATTTAATGCCAATTAGAAGAAAATTGTTGAATTGATTTTGGTTTTTTAGGATAGAAATTAGAAAAGTCAATTGTAGCAAAATTTCGTTAAGGGGAGCTATTCTCTAACGAAATTAGAAAGCCCTATTTGTACCAATTTCTTGAATTAAAATGGGTACAGAATCTCTAGAAATTTTATCGTGTAGATTTTGCTACATTATCCAAAAAAAAAAGCACACAAAATTCAAACATTCTAGAATTAAATTTTTAATAAAAATTAGAAATTACTAATTACTTTATTATTATAAAACTAAATACTTATTATATTGTAAAGACAACAAAATGAAATTTAAATTAATTAATAAAATGTAAAGACTTAAATGTAATTTTATTATTTTATTTTTTATTGAAAATGGATATTAAATCATTAAATAACTTTTATTTTAGTTTTTTTTTATAAATTTCATTTTCTATTAAATTAGTATACCATACTACTACTATAGTTTACTATTAGGGGTGAAGAGAAGAATTTATTTTTTTATATTTTTCGGGCTGTGTAGATAACGAAATGCTTTTTTATTCTTAAAATTAATAAATTATTGATTTGTGAGTGTATAATAAATAATTTTTTATTATTGATAATAATCAGTTTGATTTTATGGCTGTAAATGAGTTCTCATACTACGAATGCTCGTTTCGAACCAATTAAGGTAATTTAATTGTCTATGTTCTTTTTTGAGTTTGGCTTTGTTAACTCTGTAGTAACTAGTAAACATCGAATATATTGAATCGTAAGTAAACCCTCTAATAATTCAAAATTATCATCTACATTATCAAATTCATTAGAATAGAATTTAAAACTTAAATCATGCCAGTTAATAACAATATTTAGTCTACCATTCAATTTGACTGCAGCACAAAACTGATCAGGATTAAAATTAACGTTTAACTAAATTTCTTAATATTATGAATTTCTCTGTGAATTTTCCAGTTGAAGAGGCATAAACATAATAAAAAAAACTATTAAACTGAAATTGCATCAAATGAAATTCTGTTCTAACAAATAATTAATTATTAATACCCTGTAAACGTATGAAATATTCAGTTATCCTGGATTTAGAATTAAAATGATTTTTAATATGTACGCCTAATATCAATAATATTATTTGTTTGCTGACTTCGACTCAAATCCAAACAACTAATCAAAACTCGATTTTGTTTTACGAGAATTAACAACATAATTGTAACAACTAATAATCATAAAACAGTTTTTAAATGGGGTTTACTGTGTCAACAATTTGGCTCCAACGGTTTCGATTCTGAGCATGGTCTTCATACTGTCTTAGACAATCTTAAGAAGCCAAGTCGTTCTTCGAACCATCGTCGCTTGGGGATCCACTGCGGATTAGCAGAACACGGCCGAGCCAGCGTACTCGCTGAGATCTTACTTCATGTGCAATATCGGGGCGCTTCTGATCTCTGATCTCGATATTGTACAGAGCTCGGTATGCACCAACTACTTCGCCATTTGGGTCGTAAATCACACGCACGATTCTTCTATTAAATGTAGGATTCTTCTATCAAATGTGTCAGCCGCACTTTAATATCCTCCTCCACATTGTTTGTCCCTATAACCAGAGATCATGTATTTCGTTTTGGGCTCATTGATCTGGAGTCCAACAGAAGCTGAAAATTCTACAAGCAGATATTTCCTTCCATCCGTTCCCTATTCAGTCCAATCACGCATATGTTATCTGCATATGCAAAATTGGACTGGGGATACAAGATGTTGCGCTGAGGTGTTTCAGTTTTACGAAAGTTCTAATCCAACATGAGATTAAAGAGTATCGGGAATAGAGCATCTTCCTGCCGAACACGCGAGTTGATTGCAAAAATTCTCGATTTCCTGTTTTAAAATTTAATACAGCGTTGTGTGCTTGACTGCGTCACTGTTTTACACAATTGTACCAATTTTGTTGGCATTTCTAGGTATTCCAGGGCAGACCACAAACTATCTCTCAATTGATCGAGTCATAGGCCTGCCGGTAATCCAAGAACACCTGATGTACAGAGATGCGTGCGTCTCATAGTATGTATTTAGATAGAATCATCATCAGCGAAAAGACCTGCTCAGTGACTGATTGATTCGAACGAAACCCTCTTGATAGTCATCAACCAGGCCCTCCGCTAGAGGGGTGAATCTATCTAATATAATATAGAACAGTATAACTTTTATGCTGTGCAAAGGAAGGCTGTATCATAAAAATTCTCACACTTCAAGCGATCTCCCTACTTGACGATAGGGTACATCGCACTTTCCCTTCGCCAGGCATAACTTCGCTTCGTCGTACTAATCGAATAAGGTCGAAAATACAGTTCCACAGTTCCCTCCGAATATCAAGAGGCCCAATTAATGCAGTCCACTCCAAATGAGCGGTTTCGTTTTAATCTCTGCATGGTCCCAATGAATTCCTCATGGGATGGATCCTCAATGCAAATCTTCGTAGTCTTCCTTGACATAGAAAGTATAAACAAGCTTTGTAAAATGTAAGCACTAAATTTAAAATTATTGATCATGAATTTAAAAAAAAACGAAAAGATAAATATATAAGTATGATAATATTTTATAAGTTATACCCAGTTTATTAAATCTGGGGGCTTGCGGTACCACTGTGACTTAAATATTCCTGCCAGCACTAATTTGTATATAAAATACTTAAAATGTGAATGTTTATTTTAAAATTATCACGAAATCATCCCTACATAATGATATACAAATGGTGCTAACGAATACTGATTTTAGTCTCATCCAATTTTATTAGATCGATTGAATATACCAGTGTTATCTCATTTATTTAATAATAAAGATCGATGCAAACAATTTAAAAAATCCCCGTTTTTTTCTATATTAATTCTAATTTTATATTGACTATTCACCCAATATGTATGCAGAAGAAATTAAAATTACGAAAACAGCAGTCTCGAAAAATTCCAAATATATTTTTAAGCTTACCTGGTGTAAAACGTCCCCATATTTCCAATAAAGGCATTACAGCCCATGGAATTGTATATCCCCAAATTATTGTTGTCATGAACAAAGCTTTGGTATGTGTTAGCTTTCCATCAAATGGTCTCGTAATTGTATTATAACTATAATGAATCACAAATCATGTTTTATTATATTAAAAAATTGTAACATATCCAAATAATAGATTGTCTTACCGATCGTATGCTATGCATGCATTTGTCATGCCAGCACCAATACCAGATATAGAGCCAAGGAACGCAAAAATTTGACAACCAAGGAAGCCGGAAGCGAAGCCTCTATTAAATGAGTTATAAATGAAAATTGGTGTTTTTATCATCATCACAAAATCACAGATCGCTAAATTTACAACAAATACATTTGATGGTGTTCTCAATGGCTTAGCCCTAGATAATAAAAATAAATAAATAAAACATTTAGGTACAAGTTAAGTCTACTATACATTTATAAAACCGATATTTTTTAAGAAACTTACGCTGAAAACACCCAAATTACTAAACCATTTCCTACTAACGACACTATTGTAAAAAATATATAAAGTAATCCCAATAAATAATGTAGAGAAGCCTCAGGTTCTGGATACGACAACCAATGTTCTGGTATATGTATTAGTTCATGTTTTGGTACATTCCACCCGAGTAATCGGGTTTCACTGGCTAATCGTGCTTCTGGCCGTAGCACCGTAAGATTACCATTTGGATCAACATCTCTTAAGAAAAAACTCATTAAATTAAATTTTAATTCGTTTGCAAGTAATTTAAAAATAAAGGAAATTATAAAATAAACACTTCTTGTCCTAGACACCGCACGAACTGTGTCAACTGACCATTTTATTTAAATGAATTAAAAGTCTTTATATACAATAATTTAAATAGACCAAATTTGCATTAACTAGCAAATAAATTGATTGATCAATAAAATACGAGAGTAATTCAATTACACGTGAATTAATTGAATTTTATTTTTATTTATTTAATTATATTAAATAAAATAACAATTAATCCTGAATTTATATTGCTTCCTTTATTGTGCGATATTACTGATGTATTTAAAACAGATTTTAGTTTAGGTAAGACAATTTGTGTTGATGACGAAATATAATTTTTACTCAATGTAATGATTAAAACGATGTAAGATAGTTTATCGAATCAGTATGGATAGAACTTATTCGCGTTTGATTGTATTCACTAATTACGCCGCAAAAGACATATATTTATCTATTTCGGTTGCATGGTTCAACACCACGACATGTTCTCAGAAACACTTTTTTTGTGGATATACGTGGATATGCGTCAATTTATTTTTGATTTATTTGTTTTTTTTATGCACAGATTCACATGCCAGCCTGTATTGACCTGGAAGATGGATCGGTCCATGTTCTACATTCCAACAGAGGGTTGTTTTAAATTTAATCATCGCTCTTATATTCGGGAGATGAAATATCTTTCTTGCATCTCAAGAAATTTCGTCTCTGTTGGAATTGAAGAACTCGGTACCTCTTGATCAAACGTCACAGACTCACAGCTTTAACCACTGTGCTATTTGCTTGGTCAGCTTTAACCACTGCACTATTTGCTCGGATATTGCAAAATTTATTTTCAGACCATTCCTCCATTATCCTTAGCCAACTTGTTGTATAAAATAGTGGGTTTTAGTCCCGGGTAATAATTTCATTTACCATATTATTGACCGAATTTCTCCAACATGTAACGATTGCAATTGGATAATTTTAATTGGTTTTTTTGTTTATAGTATAGTTTGACGCCACAATAATATCTGAAATACTCCCATATTTTAGACTTAATCCTAAATTCAAGCAACGCTGAATTATATACTTTTCTATTATACACAGAATACTCTCTCATCAACCGCCTGTTTGTTATTTATATTAAATAAATTCAATGAAGATATTTACAAATCTCTGCATATATTTGAGAACCAAGTATTTAGATAAGTTGAAAAGTTCGTAAAACTTCAAATGAAATGTTTAGATGAATTTCTAATCAATTTTTACCTCACATAAACTTCACAGTTTTTTTATTGGGCACTTTGATACGAGTATTACGATTAAATTAATGCTTAGCAATAATACCCTATGTCACATATATAGATCATAGCCAGCCCTAAATCGTAATGTAAGAGGCTATGAGTATTTTAATGGTCACACATTTTGTGAATGTTTTAATATACTGCTCGTAATTAATAAAATAATTAGCGGCGAATTGACCTTGGGATCGCAATGTGATAGAAGCGGAAATAAATACGGAAATAAATTAATAAGGTAGAATAGTTGAATTGAAATTCAAATTTACGAACTTAGGCATAAAATTAAAGAGTTGACACATGAATTATTTGAGAAGGCATATACGGTTCAAATATCGATTTTTATAAGAAACCACCATTTTAGCTTCATGGAATTTTGCTGTGTATTTTGGTTTATTCCTATAATCCGTCTATTTTGTTTTGATAACTGATTTTAAACTCGACAGCGAAATTAACAGTATTAACAGTACAGTACAGTTTACCGAGTTTGGATTGGGAACTAAAGGGTTCGAATTCCAACAGAGGCGGGATACAAAATGGATTTTTCATCTCCCGATTATGATCGGTGATTAAATTCAAAACATCTATGACCCTCTGTTGGAATGTAGAACTCATGGGCCTAACTATCGTTCGTGTTAGTACAGGCTACATGAATAGAGATACTGTTAAGCTTTCAAAGGACAATAAATCCACTAGGCGCCGAACAGTCTCTAATTAATGTATGTATGTGTTGGTGTTTGTTTAAAAAAAAAAGAATAGTGCTTTATATGATTAGATGAATCATTCTTTGACAAAAGGGCTTACTACACCCGCCCATTTCACTCTAGTTATGGAGATTACTATATCAACGTGGCATGAAAATAATTAAAATTAAGAATACAGAGAAACTGTTGTCCATTCAATACATTTAGATTAAAATGGCTGGTTTTCAATTTATACAAGTATAAATCTGCAGGTTAACGTGCAATTCTCAAACATTTGTTCATTACAGTAGCATTAAAGTATATGTGCAATTGAACTAACCAAATTCCGGGGAATAAAATAAGAAAATCAATTACTGTCCTGGCAAGAGACACTTACTCCAGAATACTAATCTGTAGTAGTGTCGTTGTATAAATTGAAACGACCTTACACCAGCCGATAAAGAAAATACCAAGTAATTAAACTAAGGTTTTAATTATGTCAGCCTATTTTCTATATATGATTCGATTCATGATCCCCATCACTTGAATTTATGAAGGCTGAAAAGTATAAGCAAATCGTAGTGATGCTCCAATAACTGCATCCTACCTGGTCATCGTAAATGTGCGGAGTACGCTAAAGTTCCCCACATCCTCGAAGTGGAAATTAGAAATAAATACTCTTGACTTACCTTACTTTTTTTTAATTAGGAAGATATGAAATGGGGAGGTTTTTAGACGAGGTAATAAGTAGTCTCTCGGATCGTTATTTAATACTTCCTTTTGATCAAATTGAAATAAATCATAAAATTAAGATTGCTTTATAGATTGCATCGTTGAGATTCATCATAGTTTAGTTTAATACTATTGTATAAAATCATTAATTATAGAAAGGCCGTCCTCTTGAACTGTTTTCTCCAATTCCTCGCACGTCTTAATTTACATATCAAATTTTATATCCAATGAAACATCAAAAACTCTCGTTCGAATTCGACGATTATATTTAAGAAGATTCTACTTGCAGATAGAAAAGTCACTATTGAAAATCTAGAGAAGCCTGCAGATGCTTCATTGGGAATCCATTATTCAGAAAACAACATCCAATAATAGAAATTAAGAATCATCCCTTTTACGAAAAATCAGGCCCGTATATATTGAAACTGGTAAATGGTTAGAAACTGTATATATAGAAACTGGTAAAAGGTCAAGAGATATGCTACGGTCGATGAACGACGGTTTTTTCTCTATAAGTTTAAGAGACCATATCCAGGTAAAAACGAGTCCTGAAAATGGTATGCAGAGTCTTATAAAGTGGTTTGGTTATATATTAAGGCCAACTGTTACCTTATATGCAGTAAAACAACTTTAGGGACCGCCTCAAATTGGAGTTTTGTCTCTCCTCTTCCAAGTGATGTTTTGTAGTGGACTCATTAATAATAATAACATAATAACCATTTTTACTATGAGGTATTATGTACTATAGTAATAACGTCATAAATAATAGACTATCTTAGTTAAATATATAAATTTCATAATTTTGGTGTAAATTATAAGGTGTAATTAGGCCTACATATTTATAACAACTATTAATTATATGGGTCATATAACAACTATTAATTATATGGTAAGTTATATATTTTTAATTATTTCGAAAATCAAAATATAACTCACTACAATCAATCAATTTATTGTTGTTAATATTTGTATTTATTTAATCTCAAGTGATTTGAAAATAATTCAACCTTAATGATATATTATCGTTAATTCGTATTTATATAAAATTGATTTTATTGCGGTGTATAACGGGAGTCCAAACAAATGCTGAACGAAAAACAATTGTACATATTTAATTTTCCTGAATTAATTGGTATTTAATGCGGTTTAAATTCGATATCGATTCTATATGCCAATTACATAATATTGAGATGTACATGAGGCGCCAACCCCATACATTTGAGCATAACTAATCTCGGCCACCGTGCAGTATCGACCTCAACCCCAACACTATTTATGTATAATTTGCTTCGGAGCAAAACATTTATCGAGGTGTAAGAAGATATAAGACGAGGAGATTGATGGAACAATTCACAAAGCTTGGAATGACATCCAACAGCCTTTAATGGACTTTCTTTTGTGTTCGATATTAACCCATGGACAGCAAGATAATTAACTTTTTGGTTCCAAAAAATTTATTTTGATCAATGTTCGTTGGTTTGGATTATTACCGCATCTCTAGCAGCGCTTAAAAGACTAATAAGATCATGTGCTCCGAAATGCGCAGCGCGATCAAACTACATATATACATATGTTATATGTATAATAAATCCAAGAATTATTATAATAATAATAATATAACAGTTTTTAAAGGCCATTACTGGCCCCTTGCTATATCAACAATTTGACTCCAACGGTTTCGATCCTGAGAATCTGAAGAAGCCAAGTCGTTCTCTACACCGTGGAGCCATCGTCGCCTGCAACGACCTCTGCGCCTACCATATGGTGGCTCCCCTTTCAGAGATCGGAGCACAATTCGTTCCGGATCAACACGCAGAACTGAGCCAGCGTACTCGCTGAGATTTTATTTCATGTACAATATCGGGGATCTTCATCAGATCTCTGATCTCGAAATTGTACAGAACTCGATATGTGCCGTCTATTTCGCGTTTTGGTCCGTAAATCACACGCATGACTCTTCTCTCAAATGTAAGGAGCCATCTCTCGCACTCATCCGTCAGCGCCCAACTTTCACATCTAAACATAACAACGGGGCTGATCAACAATTTGTAAAGCTTCAGCTTCACGGCACTTGATAGGTGCTTATATTTTAGCAGTGGCCTTAGAGGATACAACTCATGGCTGCCAGCCGCACTTTAATATCCACATCCACACTGTTATCGTGAGTGATAAGAGACCCCACATATTTGAACCTCCTCACTCCTTCAAACGTGTAGTGGCCACAACTTAAATCTGGTGTGCCATTGTCCTTATAACCTGAGATCATGTATTTTCTTTTGGACTCATTGATCTGGAGTCCAACAGAAGTTGAAAACTCTACAAGCGGATCAAGAATTTTCTTGACTCCGTTGCTATTCAGTCCAATCACGCATATGTTATCAGCATATGCAAGCACCTCATTGGACTGGCGATATAAGAAGTTGTTCTGAGGTGTTTGAGTTTTTCGTAAGATGTACTCCAACATGAGATTGAAGAGTATCGGGGACAGAGCATCTCCCTGCCGAACACCCGAGCTAACTGCAAAAACTCTTGATAGCCTGTTCTCAACTTTAACACAGCATTAAGACTGACGTATCACTATCATTCTACACAACCGTACCATTTTTGTTGGCATACCTCTCTCGATTGATGGAGTCATAGGCCTGCCGAAAATACAGGAACACCTGATGTACGGGGATGAAAGTCTCATAATATTTAGGTAGAATCATCCGCAGCGAAAAGACCTGATCAGTACAACCAAAAAAATAATTCTCAATAACATTGCTGTTATACGAACCGCAACATCAAATTCTATGAAAAATGTACTAACAACTGCATAACGCTGACATTTTAACTGAATATTGATAATTTCGTATGTTGTCAATCTACATGAATTTATGCGATTTATTACTAACGGTAAGCTTAACTGCATTTTGTGATAGCTTAATTTTTTCAGTTATTAATCTAATAGGTTTTGCAATCGATCAAACTCATTTCGCGGTTACACAACCGCACAATTTTATTATATTCAACGCATTTTGACTAATTTTATATAAAACTCGATCTTGTTAAAATATTATATATATAGTTATCGCTGATCGAGTCGGACGAAATCTTCCTTGATATTCACCAATCCGGCCCTCCGCTAGAGAGGTGACTCTATCCAATATAATGTAGGACAGTTACTTATATGCTGTGCAAAGGAGAGCTATACCGCGATAATTCTCACACTTCCAGCGGTCTCCCTTCTTGAAGATGGGGCATATCGCGACCACTTTCCATTCGTCAGGCATTACTTCGGTTCGCCATACTAATCGAATAAGGTCGAAAGACAGTTTCACAAAGTATCCCCTCCGAATATCAAGAGCTTCGTATTAATGCAGTCCACTCCAGGTGAGCGGTTTAGTTTTAGTCTTTACATGGCCCTAGTGAATTCCTCATATGGGATGGATCCTCAATGCAAATTTCCGCAGTCTGTATTTAAGGTGAATCAACTACAGTCTGTAACGCATGATGATCAACGAGCAGGTCGGTAAAAGTGTCCATGCGTCGAGTTCTGCGTCGATGTTGACACAGAGGTTTCCATTCCGGTCCCGAATGGCAGTTGACGCAGGCTTGAAAGTATGGTGCAATCCAGTAATTCCTTTGAAGAAATTACGTGGACTGCGCTCATTGCTGAGTTGTTGTACTTTCAGAACCTCGGCCTTCCACCATTGTCGCTTTTTCCGTCTATAAAGCCAGCTGCCAAGTAAGAGTAGCCTTGTTTTTCCTAGCGATTGTGAGATGTTGTTGCACTTCACTATGGGCTATATTTTGCTGCCCAACTGCAACACGACACTCGTCATCAAACCAATCATTCTTGGGTCTGACTTGCAATATACCTAAAGTCTGTTGAGCGGCACTGACAACCGAAGTTTTCCTAGACAGAGTTCACATAGTTAGAGTGGTAGTTATAACTCCCTCAATGTTGTCGTTGACAAGATCCTAATATCGTTTCTTTTGATCTTCATTTATCAGACCTTCACAGTCGCAACGTTTCATGCATTTCGCTGTGTTCCCGGACCTGTATGAAAACTTCCATCTGGCTTTCGACCAAATAATGATCGCTGCCTACGTATTTGATTGCTGACCGATAAGTTCTCCCATTCTGCACAAACTGAGCTCGCCCTTTTGAAATTAACACGTGGTCAATTTGGCTGCGGGAAATTTTTCGAGGATGGATCCATGTCTCTAAATGTATCTGTTTGTGAGGGGAAAATGTGCTTGTTACTCTAAGATCGTGAGCAATTGCAAAGTACATCATTCTTTCACAATTATCGGTCGCAGTTCCGTGTCGGGAGTACGGACCTATGTTTTCCCACAGTTCGGTCTGATTTCTGCCAGCTCTAGCATTGAAGTCCCCAATTACCATTCTAACATCGTGTTCGGGTATAGATCCCATCAGATCGTCCAAGTCATTGTAAAATGAGTCTTTATCTTGGGGCTGGCTGACTTCTGTGGGCGCATGTACAAAAATTAACGACAGGTTAGCTAACTTCATGCGCAAGCGAAGCTTACACAATCGGTTATTGAGTGCTTGGAAATCCAAAACAAGAATTAAAGATTTCCCCGCCGCAAAATTTCTCCGCCGCAGTTTGTAGGAGGGAAGGAAACAAAGAAAGAATCAAGAGCAAAGAATTAAAGTGTGGAACCACACATTGGCATGAAAATAATTGATATATTTTGTAAAACCAAAAATAATAATATTTTCCGCGAGAGGAGCTTAGCCTACTTTTACAATCGTCAATTTATTGTCTATGCTCTATGAATGTAGTAAAAATATCGCTTTATACTAGCATAGAAAAAACTGTAAATAGATTTCTCATATTTTTATTTGCACTGCGTATGAGCGAGAAAAAATATTTTGGCTATGATTTGATATATGTCACCACGAACTAGTAGCGCCATTTTTTCAAAGGTGGAAATTTTTTAAAATAAATATCGTGCTACTTTAATCAAGGTGGGAAATTTTGAAATTAAAAATGTATAATATTTATAGAAATTTCCGCTTTTGGAATTAATGCAGTATATATTTTCGCTGTATTGCTTAATAATAAAAATAAATTTATTTATATTTCACAGTGTGCTTAATACGTTTTTTTAATTTTTTTTAAGAAAAAATCGACAGTGTACAATATGCATAAGAGGAATTTCGGATGAAATGTACATATTGTTATATTGTAATAAAATATTATGTATATATATATATTTATCTTAATAATAAAGTTGTCTACATAAATTTTTTATTTTTGTATATGATAGACCACGGAAACCGTTTTTTCATTAGATTATAAACTGAAAAATTTGGTACATACGTGTAGATTTTGGGCAGAAGGGACCAATGCTAAGCGGCTTTGAGGAGTTCCCTATTTTAGTATGCGTTTAAATGGTAATAATATTTTGTTATGGACTATAAATAAATTTACAAGTAATTTAAGAAAATTTAATTGTAATATTTCAGTTATGAAACTACAACAAATTAGATTCATATATTTACAACGAATTAAATTCATCTTAAAATTACATATGTATACAACGAATTAAATTATAAATAAAAATCAATAAATTAAATGTACCTGCGTTAATTAGAAGTATTTTATACTCGCGAAGCGAGTATAAAATACTTCTAATTAACGCAAAACCGAAAAATTTGGTACATACGTGTAGATTTTGGGCAGAAGGGTCCAATGCTAAGCGGCTTTGAGGAGTTCCCAATTTTAGTATGCGTTTAAATGGTAATAATATTTTGTTATGGACTATAAATAAATTTACAAGTAATTTAAGAAAATTTAATTGTAATATTTCAGTTAAGAAACTACAACGAATTAGATTCATATATTTACAACGAATTAAATTCATCTTAAAATTAGATATGTATACAACGAATTAAATTATAAATAAAAATCAATAAATTACATGTACCTGCGTTAATTAGAAGTATTTTATACTTCTATAAAATACTTCTAATTAACGCAAAACCGAAAAATTTGGTACATACGTGTAGATTTTGGGCAGAAGGGTCCAATGCTAAGCGGCTTTGAGGAGTTCCCAATTTTAGTATGTGTTTAAATGGTACTAAAATTTGAATTTCAATCGATAATTGGGTACATACGTGTAGATTTTTGGCAGAAGGGTCCAATGCTAAGCGGCTTTGAGGAGTTCCCAATTTTAGTATGTGTTTAAATGGTACTAAAATTTGAATTTCAACCGATAATTTGGTAGGGTCCAATGCTAAGCGGCTTTGAGGAGTTCTCAATTTTAGTATGAGTTTGAATGTTAATAATAATATTGAATATCAACGGAAAAAATCTTTTCTGAAAGATTTAATATAAACCGAAAATATTGATATTCACATACCCGCATACATTGCTTGCAAAATGGGCCAAGCTATGGCCGAGTTGAAATCTATATATATTGCCTTAATTTTTAAGAAAATTGCAAGTAATAAAAAAACCCATAGATTAATCGTAAATAAAATTTAATATTTAATCACAAAATTTAATCTACAATTGTTCAAAAACTATGATCCGTTTGCGTTTGGGTATAAGGAATCGAGATATTCTGCGCGTACTGCATTGAATTTGGGACTGATAATTAATAAATAAGAATCACAAACAAAAAACGTTTTATTTATTATTACATATTGACAACAGGCAAAAGTCGATATTTAAGGCAATGAGAATGTCATATCGTCGGTAAAAGAAAATCGAGATGATGCCTATTAAAAATATAATTTATATTATAAAAAAAACAAATACTTCAATCTTACATTTCAGATTTGACAGATAAAACTATGTACATATTTTTACAATTTTTTATCCTAGATTCAAATCATTATTTTATCCGGGTAACAAACCAAGTGTTATATTAAGCGGTTATCTAAGACACTAACCGCTATAGTTTAAAAAAAATCAATATATACAGTATACAAAGTGGCGCCACCGTCGAAAAACGATGGTGACATATATCAAATCTGTTCCGTGATTTGTGTGGTATTGACTATGGTGTAAGTAATAAATAATTATACATAATAAGATTTGAACTTCAATACAAAAAACGCACCTTGGTAAAATTTCTCACTAATCTGCTTATGTTTTATTATAAAAATAAATCATAAATGTCAAACTGCGTGTTTATTCGCTTCAAAATATTTCCGCTACGTGCAGTCCGTGATGCTCCAATCTTCAATAAATAATTTGTAGTTGATTTTCAATCTGCCTTCACAAGTGCTTAGGTTCGTGTCCATGCTTTAATAAAATACTCGTGGCTGCTTTTTATAAAATGTAAGAGCAACTGCGAGCAGTTTATTTTAAGCAAAGAAACAAACCTAAGTACGTATAAGTACTTCTGGCGGTCCGATTGGAAATCCACTAATAAGTTATGTTTACATGTATGTAAATAGGAAACCACAATTATTTGTAGGAACACACTTTTTAACTCAATTTTTTTGTATTGAAGGACTGAGTGAGAATCAATCCCTCGGCCTTAAAATTAAATTATAAATTTTACAAAGCTACATTTTTATTAACGAAATTAATTAAAATTTTAGGTTAAATTTTACCGCTTTATATATTATAAAATTATGTTTCTAGGGTAAGATGTTTGACACCCCATTAAAAAATAATGTGAAAAATAATAAAGAGTGTACCATGTGTGTTCGATTGTTTTTACTCAAAAATAGTTATGATACACATTAATTAAATTCATAATAGCTAAGTACTTGAATAAAATTTCGAAAATGGTATTTTAAATATTTAATTGATAAATAAGTAAGGTAGTTTATAGTTGATTATTATTATATTATTATCGATTATAAAGTATAGTGGTACTCAAAACGTTTAGTATTGTGTTTGTGACCTAAAAAACAATATGGATTCTCGGAGTGATATCGAGACAACTTTGTATGCGATGGTACATCATAGTGTCGGTAATTTAGCTGGAAATCAAATGAATTTACCACCATTTGGACAGCAATTGGACCAAATAAGTCCAAATTTTCAACTAAGCAATGTGTTTCAAAATAATCAAGCGTTTAATAATCAACCCCGTCCCCGTAACATGGGAGAATCAAGGTATTGGCGTCATCCGACAACTAATAATTTTAATTATGAATTCAATAATAGACATGTTCATAATCAAAGAGCTGTAATGGGATTCGAACAGAGAATGATGAATGAACCAAATATTCCATCCGGTAACCGACCAAGGATTTTTAATTCGTACACCCCATATTTAAGCTATTCAAATAACAATAGTAATGGTCAGAGTAACAACCGACATTTTTCCAATAATCAACCTCAACAGAATAAAACTCGAGGACACTTCAATAATCGGAATAATAATCGAAATAACAATCGGAACAACCAAAATAATAACCGAAACAACTCAAATTTATCAAAAGAGCAGAGGGTCGGTAAGTATGTCACGAAGAAGCAGCGGATTGATACGATAAAACAGAAATTTGAATTAAATAAACTAAATATAAAAATACCAAGCGTTAAAAATTTGGCCGCGAATATAACACCGAAAGAAACGGTGATATTATCATCATCCGATGAAGATAACGAGGAGGTAATTGAAGTACCGGTTCCATCGCCACCAATGGTTTGTATCGATGACAGTGAAAATGAAGATGAAACAAATGTTTTCGCAATGCCAAATGTTCCATCATGCAGTGGATTACATAGAAATAAGCCCGGGCGCCCATGTTCACCAACCAATTCAGTTGTTTCAGATGATTTTATAATTCAAAATGATCGTTGTCGTATAAATACGGAAAACATTAACATAACAGAAGATGATGAAATACAGTGCAGGCAACCAACAGTAGGAAGTATATTAAATACATCAACTACGATAAATTCACCATCTAGTAATCATGATATAAATCAAGAAAGCTCGCTTAATGACGAGTTACAAGTTGAAGATTCCTTACAATCCAAAGATGATACCTTTGTTACCCCGAAAAAGGTAACACGTTATCTAGTAGCCGACACATCGATCCGTCAAACTGACTTATATGAATCTGCTGAAAGTTCAGATATTCCCGAAAGTATATATTCTCGCCTAGAGGTTAATAATAAAAAAGCAAACTCGAATAACCAAGATGATTCTATTGAATCTGACACTATCGGATCAACGAATAGTGAAAATCGCATAAAAAAATTGCGTAAACGTAAATCGTCTGGAGGTAATAAGAGTTCCGAATATGCGTCATCTAATGACGAAAATGACGAACGGGAGGAAGGACATGCGTCTGTTATAAATCGTGATAAAACTTACTCGCCATTCATAGTGCGCGGGTCGGCTGTTGAAAGTTATGCAAAAGATGGAAAATTATCAACACCTCGGATCAAAACTAAACAAAAGCGGCAAAAATTTAATTCGATTAATCAATCGGACGATGATTTTATATCAACTCTTTCAAATATATGTTGCAGTGAGAATGAAAAAGAGCCAGAAATTTCTGCCAAAGATTTGATTGCAAATATTGATCTTTCGAATGATGAGCGGAAAAAAAGTACCCAAATAGTTTTAGAAGCGGATTCAATACCAATGGAGCAAGATGTTGACGATCATAATAATCCAACTGTCTCGAATACTTTAGATGATGAAAATATTATTATGGTCGATGATGATTCGAAAAAAGATGATTCAGTTGTAATTTTAAATGAGAGTGATTTGGGTAAAATAAGCATGTCCAAAAAACGAAGAAAAATTTCCTTGGTCGATGAATTTAACGACGATGAAATCGGATGGAATACAGAAATGCGGAATTTTTATAAAGAGTCATGGGGTGGGGAAAATTTTGATTTGACTGAAGTTCAATCGAAAATGAAAGGTAAGTACATACATTAATGTGGTCATTGGTTTCGTTTATTTTGTAATTAGATAGTTTTCTTCTGTTAACAGTGGTAACACACGATCTAAGAATTTTTCCTAATTTTACTTTATAATTTTGAAAATGTCATATATTTCTAAACAACATTTTATAATGTTTACATAGTTGCTTTCATTTATCTGTCCTTAATTCAGGTAAGTATGCGCATTTGATTCTAGCAAGTATAGCATTTTGTTTGTTATATACATACATACTTCCATAGGATTGTATCAATGAAAAATAGTTTTCCTTTTTAGATATTTACAAAAAATTCTTCTGGCTCCTTTTGTGATTCTGCGAATTAAATATATTCTAACCAGACCAAATTTATGTGAAGAACGGTACCTACTAGCATTTAATTTATGCTTCGATTTAATAGGTTTTATTAAAATTTAATCACAAATAATGTGAAAAATCAATTTTTGTTCGAATTTGTTATTATTTTCCAAATTTGCTAGTTATTAAATTCATTAATTTGTTGTTATTTGTAATTCTTTGTTGAAAATTTATTGCTAAATATTTTCTAATATTAACAGCATGTTTAAGGTATACATATATGTACATATCTAATTACATAAAATCAGAAAAATATTTTCATTAATTTTCACAACATTTTAAGTTCGGGTTCTTCCAAGAACCATTACCTAATATTCCTTTACATATTTCAATTACTGTTGGCGCAGTTATTGTGGTTTTATAGTGGATTGTCCTGGTAATGTTTTGTTGCAGTGGTTGTGTAATTTTTCCAGTTTGTTCAGCTGACAAGGTTCTGTTTATCATAAAACTGGGCGAACATGATTTTTTTACAGCATGGGTATCTCTTAATAGCTTTTCGAACTCATTGCACGGTGTCTCTTGTATTAGAAAAATAAGTTTTGTTTATCTTATGGTCTATTTTGATTACTTATTAAATGGTTCTAATTTTAACTTATCTTTAATTGTTTGCTAATTTATCAATATTTTTGCGTGCAAATTACTATCTATCAATTTTAGTAAATAGATTTTGTGTTTGAATTAAGTTCATATTCATCCTCGGATTTCGAAATCGATAATAATTTTTGGACTCTGGTTTTCAATTGATTTTGAAATGTAAAAAACTTCAAAAAT
Source organism: Tipula unca (assembly GCA_951394425.1). Taxonomy (NCBI): domain Eukaryota; kingdom Metazoa; phylum Arthropoda; class Insecta; order Diptera; family Tipulidae; genus Tipula; species Tipula unca. The sequence goes on along the minus strand of OX596382.1, from coordinate 108,209,697 downwards.
ATAAAATCTGCCGATATTTTGTATTAAAAATATTGTTATTTCAATTTCGAAGTTATGCACGATTATCAATTATTTTGTTATTCGGTATTCCATTACTTAAACCCTATGGTGGGCTAATATATAATTTGGAATTAGGAGTCCATCATGCGAGTATGTCGGTTTTGTAAACTACAGCTTTGGTAACATAGCAAACAGTTAAAGGTAAGTTAAAAATAAAAACAGCACTTCATAAATAAAATATATGTACCATAAAATAAATGTCACTCATTCTTTTTAAGCACACCATACTATTAGTTCGGACACTATCAGTTGTCCATATAAAAGAATATCAATAGCCCAAATGAAAATATTTCTAAAATGGGTGAAGCTGAAGCAATTAACTATCGAAACTGTTGGAGACAAATCGATACAAATTACGACTGAAATATTAAATTGATAGAAAATATGATTGAAAAGATGAACTGAGAAGCAATACCAAATAAATGGAGCCTGGCTGATAATGCACAAGAAAAACTATGTTTATTTTCTCCATAATGCTCAACCCGATGAGAATGAAGAGTTATTTAATGGAAGCCGTGAACGTATACAAACTATATAATTGAAATTTTAGAACAGTGCAATAGTGCATAAATTCAATCACTACCGATTGTTGATATTTCGTACTTCGTATAATGAGCAAATTAACTGTAGCAATCACTAACGGCAAAATCCAATATGTTAAACAATTAAGTATTTTAAAATCAATAATTCTTAATTATAATTAATTAATTAATAAGTTCTTAATTTCGATTATTCATTTGCCAATGGAACCGTTTTCAGCTTTTTTTACAAGTTTGGTTATTTGTTTACAAATTTGTTGGGGTGTCTGACCTTTTATCATTTCATTTTTTTTTGTCAATACTAGGTAGTTGTTCCAATGGAACCAAATAGTATGTATTGCCATATCACTTTGTATTATCACGTTACCTAACCTATCATCACGTTTAACTTCATCGCGATTCACTGATATTCTCATAATTTTAAAATTCCAGTATTTCTCGTGAGATATATTTATATTTTTAATTTTTAATTGTTGTTTTTAAAAAATAGATGTTGGAGGAGGTATGTTATATCCACTATCTTCGAGAATAATTATATAATTTATACTTTCTTATTTAAGGTTCACCATCGTTATGGCGTATTCGAAATGATGATAAATTTCCAGTTGCAAGATATGGAAAAACCAACAAAATTCGTTGTTTGAATTGTAGCGAGATTGGTCATATTCGAGCTAGATGTCCGCAACCTCGCAAAAAACCTATATGTCGAATGTGCGGTTCACAAGAACACAAGGAGCCGAGATGTATCAATAAAATTTGTTTAAAAGTAAGAAAAACATTTTTAGTTTGCAAAATGGCATATTATTATTTGTATTTGTTCCAGTGTGGCTCACCAAATATAGTCTTTTCAGCGGCATGTAATCAATGTCGTTTTCAAAATAACTCGCGATGTGGTGTGTGCAGATTAAAAGGTCATATTTCGCAATATTGTCCTGATACATGGAGACGGTATCATTCTACAGTAAGTTTTAATTTTAGACATCGTGTTAAGGTATAGTAATTTTTTAAAAATGTTTTTACAGACGAGCGATCATACCCCGCTGCAAAACAAAGTCGAATATTCAAAAGTGAAATATTGCCCAACATGTGGTGGAAAAGGGCATTGGGCCGAGTCATGTGATAGCGCTATTCGATTTTTAGATGCTCCGGCTGCAACGTCTCGGATTATAACCCACACGCCTGCGTATCCAATAAATAAAAACGCACCAAAAACTAGTTCACCAAATAAGAATTTACTCCAAGCATCGCTCATTAAAGAACCGCAATGTGCGGCGATAAAATTACAAAAATACGTCTCTCTCGATAAGAAAACTTATTACGGCCGATTTGTGAACGCTATGGAAAATCAAGCCAATAAAAAGAAACTAAATAGATCAATTAGGAAGAAGAATAATATGTTATTGAATCCGTTTTCTAAATTTTCACAATCATTTTCTACTGGCAATGAAACAAATATAGAAAATTTTAGTTTTTCCGAGGAAATGGAAAAGTTGGATACGTTGCGAAATGATACAAGCCAAAGTTTTAAGTTGGATTTCCTAATGCCTAATAAACCAGCGGAAAATTTACCGTCAACAACTGCCACTGCTGTTAGTGATAAACCAGTTATTGCTGTGGCTGAAGAAAAATCTGACTCAAATTATAGTTTTTCTGAGTTTTATGATAAAGGCGAGGAACAAACCAACGAGCCACCGAAAGAAATAACTCAGAACATAAAAAAACAAAATCCAATCATAAATGAAACACCTAAAAAAATTGGTCGAAATGATCATATGGTAGAACAGGACTATATATCATTAACGCTAAATGACGATGTCGAAAATATTACGGATAAATTGCAAAGTTCATCAGATCAATGTCAAGTAGTTTTAAACGTAAGTGAAGATACCCCCAGCTCGGAAAGTAAATGTACGGCGAAAATTTATCTAACCAAACAAGATAGTCAATTGTTATTATCCAGCTCGGGTCAGGATATTATAAGCTCGCTATGCGCCAAATATAAAGTGATGGTAAAAATGGAATGGCAGTCAAGAGGAAATGTTCTCAATATAACAGGTTTACCATCGGAGCAGAATTCATTTCATACAGATTTTGTGAACCATATTCAAGAATCGCGTAAACAACAGAAACGGAAACAATTGGAGCAATCGTTACAGGTTCCTAAACACAAAAAACCACTTATTAAATTTATCGATAATTTATTTTCCATGCTGAAAATCAATTTAGGCGATGTAAATCAAGTATTTCGAAAGATGACCTACAATGAAACACTCAATTCGCGAAATGGTCAAAAGATGGCAGATCGGTCGCGGCGCGTATTAAATATGATCCTGTTTGGCCAGACGGGTTTACGCGAAGGTAAAGAACATTTAAACGCACTCAAAAATATTTTGGCCCAATTAAAAAGCGAGGAAGATATTCCAATCACAAATGAATTCCGGAATGAATTATTTTGCCATGTGAAGTATATTTTTACACCATTCGAACATCCCAACTATAATGGCGCAATAAAAGATTATTACAATTTGAAATATATTGCTACCGAAGAAAAGGATAAATCGGAGCCACGTCTTATACCAAATCCTTTGGCTATTGCAAACATGTTAGAGTATCCAACTATTTCGACGGCAAAAGAAGCTAGTATTGAACTCCCTGAAAATACTATTGCCTCCGATGAGTGGTCGCTCAAGTGTAAAGAGCTGGTTGACCTATGTCGTACACTGCTTCAAAGTGATGAGTGTAATGCTAAAATAATCAGCAAGTTGGATCGTGTGTACGATAAGGCGCTTAAAAGAGAACTCAACTATTTAGATTATCAGGCATTGCAGAAGATAATGAGCAAAATTCAAGCCAAGTCGATGTTGTTAACCTAAACTTTTGTTTTCTGTTTTTAGTCAGAATTCTATATTTTTTTGTTACTATGATAGTCTTCAATGAAGACGTTTTACGCTGAATTAAAATTACATGGTAAATAATTTTATATATATTTACTTTTTCGGTTACATAAATATAGGGCACTGTTTACTCAGGCTCAGTTTACTTGAAGTAGAATATGCCTCAATTAAAGAATTAAAATACCTATCTGAAATATAAACTATATTCTAATGTATCTAGTAATTTTATAAATATCAATACTGGTTGAGAGTTGTAGGTAAGTATGATAAGTATCGCGGCAAGAAAGTAAGTGTATACATCTAAAGTTTGTATTAAATATATTAATTTTAGGATATAGGCTGCTGCTCTACGAAATTTGTTGACGGGCGATGGTTATTAAATCAATTTAAACATTTGTCTTGAATTATCTTTTGTTTTATAGTTTTTACTTGCAACTTAACGTGCACGCGGCTCCGTTGATCATTTTTACGAATAAAATAATACAGTCCAAGTTAGAAGGAAAGCTTCAAGGGAATTTTAAAAATATTCTCCTACGATCAATAACCCTGATGAGCAATTTACGTAGTATGCAGCAATAAAATATTTTTGCAGTTTTATCAGTTTCTTTCACCCTTCTTAAATAAATTAATTAACTAAATGCGTTAAAAGTGTCTGTATTTGGTTCCATAAAATTGTAATGTGATTAAAGTTGGTTTATGCATGAAATTGCCTAGAACATTAATATAGTGTGATTTCACCAGATGTCAGACACTGCGTTAAAAAGCCAAAACTTTATTTGCCTTTTAACGCGGTGTCTGACATCTGGAGTCCCGTACTGACGATTAACGATAACATTACAACCCGTGAAACCTAGAGGCTAGATAGTTTTGGCAAAATTCTTGTGTATATACGGTGTTGAATATTAAATTACAACCTAAGGTAAATCTCGAGTAAAAACATACTAATTTATAACAGTAATACTGGCCGCACATACTTGTTGCTATAGCGGTAAATTGTGTCATATTGCTTATTGGTTAGTAATTCAGTATAAGGATAAGCTGTATGAAAGTCGTTCGGTGATTGCGATAAAGTAAAAGTTGTTTATAAAAGTGTTTGCTAATATATTATTTCAAAAAAAAAATGGAAATGTCGCAATTAAATCTGTCCGTTTATCAAAAGTTCATTCCTTCGTGTGAAGATTTCAGAATGATTATGGACAATCTAAAAGTAAATACGAATTTTATTCAGCGACAGATAAATGATCTGCTCGATGTGATGAATCAAATCAAATATTTAAGTGCGATTCAGGATAACGCTAAAAAACATTTAAATGATAATCTAAATTATAATGGCTACACGGAGTCTGTTTCAGTCGATGAATCGGTAAATCAAACTGAGCGGGCTGTTAATTGCGATGAAGCTGAAAAATGTAGAGACATCCAGAATATAGCCCCCAAATGTACGAGTGACCAGCAGCATAGTACTGTTCTAACACGACGTCCACGTTTTATGACTGATGCAATCCGTCAACTAATTGAAGTGCGCAATCGATTTACTTTTGCTTTAAGATTGTATCCCGATAGTAAATATCTGAAATCGCAAGTTAGATTTTATGAGTTAGCGGTAAATAAAGCCGTGCGTAGACGCGAATTTCAATTATATTCAAGGAATCTACGTTATAAATCATCCAACACCATAATTCCCCCAGAGCCGTCTGCAAGCAGTTCTACAATCAAAATTCCGCCAGAGCCGCCTACTAGTAATTCTTCAGATGTTGCAATTACTAGCAAAAAAAGGCTATCGTCTCGTTCATTACGAAAGGCGCCCAAACCAAAAAAAGAAACAAAATAATTTATAACCCAAAATTTTCATTCTAAAAATGGATTACATTTTTAACTTTTATATTTTTGCTTATGGTTACTGAATTTTATATTTTATTTGAGTTATGAATAAACTAATGGATTTGTTTTATCAATATAAAATTTATTATCGTGTATTCTGAATCAATGAATAAATAATTGGTGACTAATTTCCAATTGGAAACTAAAATAGAACTTCTACGGAATTTTGCCTTAATACGATTCATTTGTTATTTTATTTTCATTACGTTGCCTAGTCTGATATTTGACATTTGTATTTAGAAGTAGCTAATCTACGTGTCCACAATTTTACGTGAGGATTAATATTTTCTATTATTTTAGAAAATGAATGTAAGTCGTCTATTGTGTAATAGAATAATAAACCAATTCTTATGTTTTAAAAAACATTTTTTACTGTCTTCAGGAACAAGATATACCGATTGATATACACACCGGGAAATTACAAGAATGGTTGGTAAGTCGACGTATTGTCCAAAAAAATTGGCACACAGCTGTTCCTGATATTCGAGATAAAATCAATAATGCTATTAAAGATATGCCCGAAGATGAGTCTCTAGTGAAACTATTATCAGGTGCTCATATAAATTATTTCCATTGTTTACAAATTATCGATATATTAAAAAGAACCGAGGTCGAATCAAAAAATGTCTTTGGTGTGTACAAAAGCCAGCGCATGAAAGATTGGCAAGAAGTGATACGATTATACGAACGGGATAGCCTTTATTTGGCTGAGGCGGCTCAAATCTTGGTACGAAATATCCAATATGAAATTCCTAGTTTGAAAAAACAAATTACGAAATTTGAACAACTAAGTGATGAGGCGGATAAAAAGGTTCACGATCTGTTAAAATCTGAGACTGTGATCAAATCAGAATACACTCAACTGTGTCAACAATTAGGGATTGAAGGGCGATCAATTAAATCAGAATTACTCGAAAAATTAAACGATCTACCAGGAATTTATAATAAAATCGCACAATTATTTCCATCACTGAACAAATCTGTAAATTTATATACCGAATTTGCTGGATCAAAAGATGCATTAGGAATAATACGCCATATATCTTCGTTCGGGAACACTACCATTTATCAGTTTCTATATTCTGAAGCGCCAACCGATATTGAGGAGCCCGAGCTAAAGATTAATGTGAACGAGGATAAGGATGAAAACAATGCAATCGATTTTGGTGATGAGATTAATTTTGATGACATAAAAATTGAAGATGTTAATTTAGAGGTAGGCGACATCGATTGGGGTAATGTTGACGATGAAGTTGATTATGGTGATCAAATCGATTTGGATGTAAATTTAGAAGAAAGTGGAATTGTGGTGGAAGAAGATGGACATACAGGTGGTATAGCTAAAGGCGATGAGGCGTACAGATTACTAGACTTTCCAGAGTATCGTGATCGTATTATAGACGAACTTATGGAATTAGAGTCATTCCTTAAAATGCGTTTATACGAGTTATCAACATCAAATAATTCATCAATTATAGCCGTCTCATTACTGGAAGCATACTCAGAACACAGCGTTGAAAATGTCGAAGAAATGTTACAAAGCGTCGATGTTGTCTTGAGCCAAATTTATGAACCCCTTGTCCAACATTTGCATCAAATTAAACATTCGTCTAACTACGTCAACATCTTGGTCGATAAACTAAAACAAAAATTGAAAGCGGTCGACAAGATTAAGGCTTATGTCGAGGTGCTCAAAGAAAAATCTAAGGATTTGATCAAACAGGCTAAAGAATTACGGCCCACACAAAACAAAATTATTGATCAAACTAAATTGCTGCAGGACCAAATCGAACGGGACATATCGAAACGTTATAAAAATCGTGTAGTCAATTTAATGGGTGGTGTGAATACAATTTAAAATGAATTAATATAAACTTTAATTGAAATTCGAATTTTTATTTATTTTAACTCTCCACTCGCATATATCGTTACTTTTTGATTTGGGGTCCCGGTCTTGGTACCACATTTTTCAATTTTTCGCACTACATCGACTCCACTAATCACGTGCCCGAATACTACGTGCTTCCCATCCAACCAGTTTGTTCTGTAAATATAAAAGAAAATGTAAATAAAACTATTTTGATTTTATTTGGATTTTGTACAGACTTTGATGTGCATATAAAAAATTGTGAACCGTTTGTATTAGGCCCTGAATTTGCCATGGACAGTGTTCCGAAGCCTGTGTGCTTTAAATCAAAATTTTCATCAGCAAATTTCCGACCATAAATAGATTTTCCGCCTGTTCCATTATTATTTGTGAAATCTCCTCCTTGGCACATGAATTCCGGAATTACCCTATGAAACGTACTACCTTTGTACCCAAAACCTTGTTCGCCCGTGCATAAAGCACGAAAATTTTCAGCAGTTTTTGGAACAACATCCGCCCTCAGTACCATAACAATACGCCCGACGTCACTACTGCCCATTTTAATGTCGAAATATACTTGTGGATTACGTTTTTCTTCGGGTTGTTCAACAATTGTTTCATTGGTCGATATAGTATCAGCTTCTTCTGGATTACCGCCTTCATTTTCTGCCAGTGTGGCACCAGCATGCTTCTGTAACCAAGCATCCTCAGCCCATACCGGACGATTACTACCTTCTTTAATCCTCTGTGGTTTGGCCAAGTTCACTCGTATTGTACGGCCATACAGTTCAGCATCGTTCATGTTATCGATAGCGGCTGCTGCATCTTCGGCCGTTTCAAATTCAACGAATGCAAATCCCCGATGTTTCTGTGTTTCATAATCGATTGGCATTTGTATATCAACCAAATCACCGAATGGTATGAATGCATCGTTTATTAATTTTTCAGTTACTTCTTCCGCCAATCCACCTACGTATATCGTCCTTTTATCACTAGCCATGCTTCCTTTTGATTTAAAAACAAAAATATAATACAGATGGTTAAAACGTATAAAATGTTGTTTATTTTTTTGCTGAAATGTCATTCATTTTTGACAGCCGCATTGTGTATCTTTTGACTTCTCCACATTATAAATATTTGGCAAATTTATTGGTTATGTAGGAAACAAAATCGCACGGGATTTTAGCGCACGTTCTCGAAAACGTCGTCATGGTTCGATCACAAATTTTAAAGCTGTACAAAAAAGAAATTTACTAATTGAAGTAATGAGTTTTAATAACAAAATTATTAAACGTCAAACGTTAATTTCTATTTTTCTGCGGCGATGCCTAAAGTGTAAATTGCGTATTACAAAAATGTGTAAATACTCTGCTTAGTCTGTTTATTTGTCTAACGCATGATGACAACAGGTTCTAACTTTGTGCTTCCCTCAAGAGCGCTCGACGAATTAGTCTCAAGTCGGCTAAAGGCATCGAAGATTCTACCATTTCAACAACCATTTCTTCTCCCAGAAAACCATTTATATATTTTCCTAAAACTTCAACGTTTTAACTTCTTCAAGAATTTAACTCAATTTGGAATGGTAATGTACCCATCCTTTGTATTTTATATGCTTTTCTATATGTAATGGGTACAACAGGGGCCATCAGTTTTACAGAACTGCGTATAATGATCATGTCATATATTACCCGCGCAGGTATGTTGCACAAGGGATTGTCATTTCTCTCGTTGTCTCAAACCACATCTTTATTCTGGATGTTAGCATTCATCTATTACACGTTTAGTATAATAAAGAAATAGAATTGAATTTGGTACAATTCTTACTATTTCGAGAAAAAATAAATATCGTTAAACAATGAAAAATTAATTATAAAATTTGACACAAACAAAAAAATGCGTCTAATAGTTGTAGCTCAAACAGTTGTAGCCAGTGCGCTCTATTTTCGAATAGTAAAACTAAAGTTAGTTACATGTAGACATCTAACGCGTTTGCAGATATAATTTTTTTTACTGTTTTTCTTGAGTAATATTGAAATAATTTTATACATTTTTTTCTCAGATTAATAAATAGATTTGCGTTTGCTACAAATTATTTCGTTCTGCGTAAATGATTATAGAATTAATTTAATAAACTAATAACAGTTTAACCAGTGTTTCTTAACCTGATTTTGCCGAAGGCCCACTTTCAGTTATTGAGTACCTGGCGACTGATGGGAATTTGCTAGTTTTTTAATATTTGGTTTCAATTTTGTTAAGCATAAACGAAGGTCCCCGCTCCTCATAATGTCAAGACGGTTACGACTTTTTGAGAGTAAAAATAGAACTCGATTAAATCCAGATTCTACTAGATACGATGTAGGAAATGTCATATCAAATAGTTTTGCTTTCTCCCAAAGTAGCGGACATTTCTCTGCAAATTCCCTGTTCATCCAAAATTGTGACTTATTTGTGAACAATAGTTGAGCCGAAAAATCATTTTGTAACTCAATAAGGGTTCTTGTAATAATAAGTCCACTTTACATGCATCTACCGCAAATGGATCTATCACCCAGTCAGGAATATTCATATCTAAGAAATCTTTAAATCGTTATTGCTATCCTCAATTAAATTTTGTAAACGTGCAAAATATAAACAAAAATAAAAAATTCAGGATGATGCTGAACGTCATCGCTGAGAGTAGCTAATAACGGAAACTGCATAAATTCACGTCGGCCAATATTATTCAAAAATAGTTTTCTAATAAAAGTAATAGTGACTTCTTTGCAAGATATGAGATTACTATCTTTTCCTTGCATCATAGTTTGTTCAACAAATCTAGTTTTTCATAAATGTCTGATAAATGGAATATATCGAACTTTGATGCTATTATTTGTACTTTAAGCGAGTTATCATTGAGAAAGGGTACAATGCTATCCCAGAGAGTAACAACACGAATAAGGCAATTACCTTTTGAGAGCAATTGAACTTCGGTGTGCAGTAACAGGCGTTCAAACTGTTCATAATTTCCTTGGCATAATTGTCGAAACATACGACTGTGTAATGTATTGAATTTAATATAATTGACGGCTTTATTACAATAGAGTGCGCTCTAGGGCACGCGAACGTCCTCCGAATTTTTTGCAACCAAGTGTTGTCGGTGCACAACACAATGTATACACAAAACATGAGGCACTTCTCGTTTTAAATGAGCAATGAAACCTCGATATTTATACCTACCATCGCAGCGCACCATCGGTGACACATGACGAGATTATATTTTGCAATGGAGGACTTTTTTGTTTAAAGTAAGTCTTAACTTCCTGAAAGATTGCCTCACGTTTAGTGTTTGTTTTGAGCGACCGGGCAAAAAGCATTAATTAGATTCAATAAGCATTAATTACAAAAAACAGAATTTACAACAGGCGCTGTAGGCATTATTAATGATTCTCCTATGGTATGTGGTTTACTAGGGTTCCTATTCCTGAATACGATACGTATCGTTGTTCGATACGAAAATGCAATACGAAACGAAAATAAATTGGTATTTCTGAATTCGAATGGTTCATAGACAATCATAGTTATACCTCTACGGATTTCAAACCTTTAGTATATGTTTTTGACGTTTGAATATAAAAATACGTAGTTTCTATTTGGTTGTTTGTGTCATAACCAGGGATTGGCGTTTACGCGTCATCTATTATTTTCTACATTGACGTGTCGACAACCCGTAGATATCGTCAACAACGTAGATAACGTCGATAATGCGGACAATTCCTAGAGTGGTTGTGTCAATTAGTTCTAAACTAAAGGGTGACCAAATTTCTTTAGGAACAATGCGTTATTGGTGATAGTTTTATAGAATGTCCGTCAATGCATTTAAATCTCTTTTCAAAAAGAGCGGAATTTAAAACTAATCGTGCTCAGAGACTATGAATCTACTTCAGCTATATGTTTATCCATTACAAAATTATTAAATTTACCCAAAACAACGATATATAGCGTTATATAGAGTGGAACCCTCTTTTAACAGTGGAACGGTATATAGAACAGCTCGCAGAAAAATCGGAAAAATGGTCACAAAAAATCATACGACAAGGTTATAACTTTCATTAAAAATAATCCGGGGAAGTTAAACTATGACGCCATAAAATTTAACACCCCCCACTCCATGGTAAAACGAATTCGAGTTCAGGAAGGCTATAAGTTCTACCAAGTTATTAAAAAGCCAAATCGTTCAGATAACCAAACCTTGTTCATGTATATAAAAACCAACAACTTTTCTATATTATTGTGGCAGGATTATACTGTCCACCAAGACATTCTATTAAAAACAAACAATACTCAGAGTTCTTCAAGCGTCTGGGGAAAAGGTTCATAATAGGTGGTGACTTCAATGCGAATAATACCCTCTGGGGTTCTAGATTAACTACAACTAAAGGAAAAGAATTACTGATTGCCATTAAAGAAAATGGATGTGAATCCATTTCAACTGGAAACCCAACATATTCGCCAACTGACCCACGATAAATACCTGACCTGATCGATTTTTTTACTGTGGTTCGCCTAGAAAATCGCATCAAGCATCATTGACTGGAACGGCAGTTTTATAATTTTAGAGAACATTTTGATTCAACTCAGCTTCTGTTAAAAACTTTCCCCAAGTTTCTCAATTCAAATGGAAAGTATAAAAGATTTGCATAATATCAAATACATATACGGTGTTGTGCGAGGTAGTAGAGTGATTGACTTTGGATTTGTGGACCACGGTTCGAGTCACATTAGCAGACGGTATTATTTTAATTTAATTTCTTTTGTATTCAAATTGGTTCAACACACAGCTTCTGTTAAACATTTTCATATTTTTCAAGTAGTGGCATGTATACAAGGTGGGTATATAGCGATGGTGAAATAAACGCAGAGTCCATTACCTTTGCTAAATTTTTCTATTGACAGACATAAAAGATTTGTATAGAATGAAATAAATATGCGGCGGTGGTCCAGTAAGCAAAGTCAGTGTCTTTGGATTTATGGAACTAAGTTCGATTCTCGATTGAGCCAAACATTTTTTGATTTAATTTCTCCTGTCAAATTGGTTATGGTGAAATAAAATTACTCAAATTGAACTCAGCTTCTGTTCAAAACTTCAATCAATATTCTCCACGTAAAAGTGGCAAATAAAAAAGATGGGTATAGAGCGGTAATGAAATTGTACGGCGATGGTCAAATAAGCAGAGTCCATTGCCGTTGCTAAAATTTTTCAATATTTTTATTCAAATGGCGCAGCTTAAACGATAGGAATATCACTATTTATAAGTATGGCGGTGGCTCGGTGGTAAAAGAAGCTGTGTGATTGTATTGTAATCATGACTAGTTCAAGCCTCAATATATATTTTTAATTTAATTGCAAATCGGTCATTTTTAAATGAAAAAGCGATATTTTGTTGCTCAACTGCAAGAAGACACTCGCCATGAAACCAATTATTCTTGGGACTGCTTTTCACTATACCCACAGTCTGTCGAGCAGCAATGACAACCGAAGGTTTCAGTACCTCCCAGGCAAAGTTCACACATCCTGGACAACCCGAGCCCGCCCTTTTGAAACTAACACATAGCCAATTTGGCTGCGGGAAGTTCCGCGAGGATGTATCCATATCTCTAGATGTATCTGTTTGTGAGGGAAGAACGTGCTTGCTACTCTAAGATCATGAGTCATTGCAAAGTACATCATTCTCTCACAATTATCGGTCGTAATTTCGTGTCGCGAATACGGACCTATGTTTTCACACAAGTCGGTCTGATTTCTGCCAGCTCTAGCATTAAAGTCCCCACTTACCATTCTAACATCGTGTTCTGGTATAGATCTCATCAGATCGTCCAAGTCATTCTAAAATGAGTCTTTATCTTGGGGCTGGCTGACTTCGGTGGGCGCATGTCCACAAATTATCGACACAATCGATTATTGACTGCTGGGAACTCCAAAGCAGCGTTCTTTACCTGCGGCCCAAGAAGAAATCTAGCTCCTAGATTTCCGAGGTCATCTCCACTGTAGAGCCGATCCTAAATCTCGTATCCGGGTACTTGAGCGGGGGCCCGGTGTTTTTTTGGCGGTATCCATTTTTCTTTTTGTTGACTTTGTAAACGTTGATTATTTTACGGATGCGGGTCGTCAGCCCAGCGATCCAACCGTTTAGTCGCCTCCTACGACAACCAAAAGATACTGTGGTGGTATTCTTGGGAAACATGTTCGTGCAATTTAGATTTACGAGACATCTACTTTAGATACTTTGTCAATAAAAATTCGATGTACTATGTGGGCGCCGTTTGGATACTATACCGCAGTTTCTTTAAGTAAACTATTGCTTTATTCTTCTTATCCTTATGGATTGTCTCCAAATGCGCCCGTAACTTACACTAGAAAGTGTTGTTAAACATATCAGGCATTGTGGCCGTCTTTTGTTTTGTGGTAATCGAATAAAAATATATGCAAGATACTCAATGGAATGTTGCTGACCTTTTTTCTTCGATGTAGTAGCCATTACTAGTTGAAAACAATGATAATATGAAAATACGCACACTACACTAGTATATGTCCATTTCAAAATAACCCAACTTTATTAATTCCCTGCGGCATTATTTTATTTTTAATTTTTTTTTTTTTATAATTAACACACAACAAAATTAGTCCATAAGAATATAAATAAGAATATAAAAAAATATGTGAATACGACTGGCCAATTAGGGAGTTGCTGGGCACATAATTCTCTACTTATTCAAAATTTTCATGGCATGTTTAAGCGTTCCAAGGCCCTCTAAATTTATGAATTTGGCATATGGCTCCTCATATTATATAGTATGCCTTCCTAGCGGGCCGTATGGCATCCGTTGAGAAACACTGGTTTAAACCATTAAAAACATATAGATGATAAAAATCGTTTTAATTAATGCGTAGTTAATGGACGCTGATCATACTCCACTTTTTTTATTTTATTAAAAAACGGTTGGAACCTACAGAGGTTCCGCACTCAATGCAACAATGGGCCCATGGTGCAAACCTTGAGGATCTATCCTAACTCGCATAAGCGCACTGCAGTCTTAGCAAACTGTAAACGTTTGAACCAAGAGATGGATAATAACTGATCTACGTTCAAAGATCCGTACGAGAACATTTGGGATCTGGCTTCGACAAAGACCGGACAGCTGCAAAGGTAGTGTAGACAGTCGTCCATTTCCTCCAGACAGTCCTCACAAAGATCATCCTGCTCTATATAGTCTCATGCGTTGGAGATGGACATTGGAAACGTCTATGGCCCGTAATAAGTGCAACCAGAATTCTGAGTTGGCTCTTTTTTAAGGATAACACATATTTAGTGACCCTCACGTTAGGTTCAATGATTAATCGTTTTGCCTTTCGACAGCTAGGTGTAGAACGCCACTTCTGTGCCAGTTCAAGTAAAGCGAACATTTTAATAGCTTCCTTACCATCGTTGAAGAATATGGCTGGCTCGGGACCACAAAATTTACTGCGCGTTCAAGCTTTCGCTAAAAAGTCAGCAACCTCATTTCCCACAACTCCACAATGAGCAGGCACATGACCGTTAATTACGGATTAGAGCAAAGGAGATTAATGAAGTGTTTGCACTCTTTGACCAGTTTAGATGTGTAATTAAAGGGGTTTTCAGGGTATTGAGCACGGCTTTACTAGCCGTTATTATAGATAATAATATCCTTGCCTAAATCACTAAACTTAAACGCCTCAACTGCATTATGGGTTGAATTCAGCTTGAAAAACCTTGAAGTGTTTACCCAGACTACCCGAGAATCTGAGCCCATACTTTGGACAAAAGAAACCATACCCGGCACTGGCTTCTGAATGAGAGCCATCCGCAAAAAAACTATCGACTCGGACAACTGTCGATAAAAATACTGAGGGAGTCACAGTTCTCTCGAGGGGAAAACGACGGAGAATGAATTGGTGAAGTTAAATTCTTAAATTTGTGGCTTAAACTTATTAAGAATCTGTCTATGCCCTGTACAAGTTCCGAAGGCATTCCATGCCCCACCAAGAATGTGAGACTGCAATTAGAATAAACTCCATAGCAAGAAGGGGAGTAGACGACATAGCTCCGGTTATAGCCCTACAGGCTGTTATCTGCGGTCCATGCAGCCTTGCTACAGAAGACGTCAGTTTAACAAGTGGCCACCATGCAGCTGCTGCATACGACAGTAATTTAAAACCAGTGATTTGTAGATGAATAACATCATTTTAGTGGTCAGACCCCAGAAATTTCCAAAGACCCTTCTGCATTGCCCAAAGATAGCAATCGCCTTTTGTAGCTTATAATCGCAAGGTGAAATTTCCAGGAGAGTTTACTATAACTATAAAACAATGCCTAGGTGTTTGACGTGCTCTGTCCTTGTAATTGTTCTACCAAATAGAGTGTGAACAGATATATTTACACTGTCTCTACGTCTGGAAAACACAACCAGATCAGTTTTCAAGGGATTGACGGGCACCTCCTTTTCAAGACACCAAACTTCCATTATATTAAGGGCGTTCTGCATCAGTTCAGATAAGACGTACATATATTTAACAGAAACTGTCATCCGCTTATCTTTGCACGATGAACCCAGATCACTGCAATTTAACAAGTAATTCATCGATAACCATGAGCCTCAGCAAGGGTGAGAGTACTCCTCCTTGCGGGCTGCCTTTGGCTACTTTGACAAACACTGATGAACCATCTATTTATTATTATTATTATTAAAGTTGGCAGGAACACAAGCAGGTTCCGCACTCAATGCCACTCTGATGGTGCAAACCGAGGATTCTATCACAATTCGCAAATGCGCTCGGCTGCTTTGGCTAACTGTAACAGCTTAAACCAGGGTAGGGATGACAATTGACCTACATTTAAAGATCTATGATTAAGAAATCGGGACCTAACTACCTCGAAAGCGGGACAGCCATAGACGAAGTGAATGCTGTCATCGTCATCTTCAAGACAGTTGTCACACAAGGAATCTTGAAGAAGTCCCATTCTTTGTAAATGGAATGTAAAACGACCATGGTCGGTCAGAATAGCAACCAGAACTCTCAGTTGGCCTTTCTTCAAAGATAGAGCAAACTTTGTGAGCTTCAGATTAGGTTCACAAATGAAGTACTTAGCCAGTCGGCATGTAGTAGAAGCTAGCCAATTACGCCTAACCTGCAGAAAAATGTACTTCTTAATAGCTTCTTTACCACAATTAAAGGTCAGGGGCACTGCCGGTTCAGGTTTAATGAATTTCATAGTTGAGCCTGTTCTCACTAAAACATCAGCTATCTGATTACCATCAATGCCACAATGAGCCGGAACCCACATAACTCTGACACGATTATTAAAGCAAAGGACATTAATAAAATGTTTACAGTCCTTGACCAGTTTGGAAGTTATCATAGTATTTCGTAATGAATTGAACACAGGTTTACTATCACTGCATGGTTAGGTTAGGTTAGGTTATGGTGGCCGTCCTAAAGGACTAGCATAGACACAAAATTGGTCCGTAGCTGTACCACATTCGAGTTTTCTCCTCTTCACTCGCTGAACCATCGTGAGCTTACCAAGAAGCGTTTAAAGTCCCGGATCCCGATCTTACTAAGATCCGTGAGGTCGTTCAAAGGGGAAGTCCCCATAAATTTTGTTCTGCTGTACGCTAGACCAGGACAGGTGCAGAGCAGATGGAGCACATTTTCCTCCTCCTCCTCATCACCACAGCTGCGGCAGAAATCGTGGGCTGGGACACCCAGTCTGCGCGCATGTATCCCAATGAGACAATGTCCCGTTATAGCTCCCACGACCATACCAATATGGTGTCGTCGAAGCGATATCAGTTGGTCTGATCTAGACCGGTCAAGACCAGGCCAGATCTGCCTGGTTATTACACACGAACTGGCGTTAGACCATCTGACGTTCGTTTCTTTTATAGCTTCTTCCAGAAGCAACTGTTTACATGAAGCAAGCGGTATCTTTATATCCCGCCTGCTTTGGGTTATTAGGCGTGCTGTACCCTTGCGGGCCAACTCATCTGCCTTTACATTCCCTGCGATATTGAAATGCCCTGGCACCCACGTCAAGCGGATGTTGAACTGATCAGCCATCTCATTTAAAGATGCCAGACAGTTCTGGGCTACTTTCGACGTCAGGGAGTATGATTGTAGCGTTTTAATAGCAGCCATGCTGTCCGTAAAAATGCGAATATCCCTCGTAGATATTACATTATACTTCAACCAGTCCATGACTTCCATTATCGCAATCAGTTCAGGTTGAAAAACGCTGCAAAAGTCGGGAAGACGAAAAGAGAGGTTAACCCCTAGTGCCTCACAGAATACCCCGCAGCCAACCCCTTTATCCCTTTTTGAGCCATCCGTGAAGAAGCTTAGCGCCTCATTGTCCATAACCGTTTCGTTCACCCAGTCCTCTCTGGTGGGAAACTCAGTTTGGAATCTCACCTCAGCAGATGGCAAGGGAATAGCGTAGTCGGTAGCTTCCGGAATACCCCTGTTGCATAGGATAGACGAGTGCCCTGAAGAGAGGAGAGAGATGAAAGAGAATCTCCAGAGCTTGAGTAGGTGTGCTCCTGAGAGCCCCACTTATACACAAGCAGGCCGTTCTTTGGACTTTCATCAATAGTTTAAGGTTGGCCATAATTTTTAACGCTGGCCACCAGACGACAACCCCATACAGCAGTATAGGTTTGACCACTGAAACGTAAAGCCAGTGTACTATGTGGGGCTCCATACCCCATCTCTTTCCAATGGCATTTTTACAGGAGTAGAGCGCTATAGTAGCTTTCTTTACTCTCTCTACGATGTTTGGTTTCCAGCTTAGCTTGCTATCCAAAAGAAGTCCTAGGTATTTTGCTCTATCCGTAAAGATCAAGCGAGTACCATTTAATGTTGGCGGGTCCCACTGAGGAAGCTTGTGCTTCCTGGTAAAGAGGACCAGCTCTGTTTTCTGTGGGTTAGCGTTCAGTCCGCAGCCGCGTGCCCACTCAGAGAGGTAGCCAAGCGCGCACTGCATGCGCTCACTCAGCGTACTAGGATATTTACCGAAGACCGCAATAGCAACGTCATCCGCGTAAGCAACCACCTTGAAGCCTTGCCCTTCCAGGTTTAGTAACAGGTCATTTATGACCTAGTTCCAAAGAAGGGGCGATAAAACCCCACCTTGAGGTGTCCCTCTGCTCACGTATCTGGCGGCAGACGTCCCACCCAGATAAGCTGTCACGATCCTGCCTCTAAGCATATGATCTATCCAGCCTCTGAGTGACCCGTCTACCCCCAGACACGCAAGGGCCCCAGTGATTGCCCCCGGTCTGACGTTGCTAAAGGCCCCCTCTATATCCAGGAAGGTTACCATTGAATATTCTTTATATTCAAGTGATTTCTCAATCGGGCCAATAAGGGAGTGGAGAGCTGTTTCTACCGATCGTCCCTTACGGTATGCGTGTTGAGATTCCGACAGCTCGCCCGGCTTGATTGAGCCTCTAATGTGAGCCTCTATTAGTCTTTCCAGTGTTTTCAACAGAAAAGAAGATAAGCTTATAGGCCTAAAGTCTTTGGGATAGCAGTGAGAGCTTTTTCCCGCCTTAGGTATAAATATTACTTTTATTTCACTCCACTTCCTAGGAATGTGACAGAGTTCCAGGATGCCTTTGAAGATAACTTCCAGCCAGGGCAGGGTTAAGTCAATAGTTCGCTGGATATCCGCAGGGATAATGCCATCAGGCCCTGCCGACTTGTATGGCTTAAAGCTGTTTATTGCCCATAGGATATTCCGCCTGCTTACTATATGGCTTACGGAGTTTACACCCCTATTTATCATGGGTCCCTCCGGAGCTAGTACCGAGCACTCCGGGAAGTGCGTTTCTAGTAATAGCTCCAGGGATTCCTCACTACATGTAGTCCATGAACCATCCGGTCGTTGTAGATAACTCGGGATGGAAGGACTAGAACAAAGTACTTTGCGTAGCCTGGCCGCCTCCGAGGACTCCTGTATATTGCCACAGTAGAGTTTCCAAGCCCTCGTTTTGGCTGCTCTCAGCTCGTACTTATAGGTTTTGAGGACTTCCTTGTAACAGTCCCAGTCTGCAGCAGCATTTGTGTTCTTCGCTTTCTTGAACAGTCTCCTGCATTTCATACGAGTACCTTGGAGGTCCTTCGACCACCAGGGTGGCCGAGATTTACCCAAGGGTCTACTGATAGGACATGCACCTAACATGGCCTTGTTAAAAGCATCAGATAGCTTGGCTTCTAGAGCATCAAGCTCCTGTGTAGATGCAGGAGGTTTTGGAACCGATACCGGTAATAAGTTACCCAGAATGGTTCTGAAACAATCCCAATCAGTTTTCCTCCTATTCCTGAAGGGTGGTTTGCTAGTGGGTTTTGTATCCACTTCGTATTGGAGATAACAATGGTCAGAAAAGGAATGGTCTTCGGACACTTTCCAGTTCAATACCCTCTCCTTAATAAAATCCGAGACAAGTGTGATATCCAGCACTTCTTGTCTATTTTTAGTAATAAAGGTTGGCTTGCACCCGATATTACATATATTTAGGTTAGTACTTAAAATAAAATCAAGGAGTAACTCACCTCGCCTGTTGATATTTGTACTTCCACAGATTGAGTGATGCGCATTAGCATCACTGCCCATGATGACTCCTACTTTTCGTTTTTGAGCCTCCATTATTGCACTAACCAACCTACCTGGTGGTATGTTTTCCTCCTCGTACGGTAGGTAGGCCGATATTAGCCAGAGATTTTGCCCATCCATCTCGATGCTAGCCACCACTACATCAGCGTTGCTGTAATTAAGTAGTATAAAAATATTCAGATTATTTCTAGCGAGAATGCAGGAACGTATCTTACCTTCATTCTTCGCATGTAGTATTTTATATTTGGAAGTTCTGAGGCCCAGCACCCGGTCACCATTGACCCAAGGTTCCTGAACCAGAACAACATCAATGAACTCAGATTCCATTTTGAGCAGGAGGGCCGCCGAGGCGGCTTTAGAGTGATGGAGGTTGATCTGAAGGATCTTAAGCATTAGATATTGCTTACCTCCACCACTGTTGAATCAGAATCTTCTGACGTCGGTTCGTCCGGTAGGAGCGCACAGCGTAGTCCCAATGATCTCGATATCTCCGAGTCCAGGGATAGTGTCTCCTGAGCGTCTTCCGGGATGCTTTGGACATCTGGGTCACCAGCAATAGGCGGGACACCACTAGTGGCTTCCCCACCTGCTGCAGTTGCCCCAGGTCTGTCAGCCTCATCGCGCTTATAGATTTTGAGCGTAATCGCTCCAAATCCATAGCTGACCAGGCCTCCAGATTTTGCCAAAGCACCCACGGATTCTCTGTTGATGATTATGACGGCCGATCTGTGATCTGTTTCCGCCTTAACCTCATCTAACCTAGCAATCTTCCAGGTGGCCGTTGGCAGATCCGGATTGCTGATTTTCAACATTTCCAGGATCTCGTGCCCTTGGCCTGCAGGGAATTTCTTCCCTAGTCACCACTGCTAGTTTGGCCCCCGGCCTGACTTCCCCCAGGCTGCCGATCGCCTTTTTATAGAGGGTCACAGACCTCTCATCGGCACAGGCAGTCAGTTTTACGTGACCCCGGTGCCACCCTCCGTCTCGGCAGGATGGAGCAGGTCCTGGGTTCTCCCTCATGATTTTTAGGAAGATGGCGGCTAAGGCCTTCTCCACCTTCCTCCAGTTAAGGGTCGTAATGCTCCCATCTTCTTGTGCCCTGTCAACGACTGCCATGATCAGGTGATCCTTTAGCACCTCGTTGAAGGGCCTGGTAACATTGTCCGGAACCCGTTTCTTTTTAGCCTCCGTAGGCGGTTCATCATCAGATCTCTGCCTTTTCGGCTGTGAGATCACAACGGAACCCTCCTGCTTTGGCTCAGTGATACGTCTTGCCCACGCAAGTGTATCCTTGTCTCTATCCGTTCTCTGCTCCAACGGAATGTTACAGATCTTAGAGATCATGCGCCAGGCTCTCTTCCTGGTCTGATAGTTTGACACTGATGGAGGGCCAGCATTCGTGCCTTTGCCCTTTGGTTTCGAGGGGCCAGCCTCATTCGGTCTTATGCCCCTAATTGCACGTTGGAGACCGGGCCTAAAGGCCGATGTCTCCGCAGTACTAGATTCCGGTTTTTTAAGAGCACCGGTCTCTTCTTGTTTTTTGTCTGGATCTTCCATAATAGGTCCCACGAGTAGCGGAGAAAGGAGGTCCACCTGTACAGAGATCCGTAATACACAGGTAAGGCTACATGATCCGGAGGGCGCCAAGTATCCGGATACACCGTTAGAGACTGGGCTAGTTTTTAGACTGGGCCCCCAGCCTGGCCGGTTATTAGCACGGTACGATTAACACCTTAACCCGGCCCAGTTATTTAGCGCCGTGTTTTCGCCTAGTACACCACATGGTGTAGTAGTTGCCCGGTGGTCACCACGGGGAGGTAACACGCACACTTGTGGAAGCTGCAAGATACGGAGCTGGCAACAAGTGCCAACTTGATTCCCCCAGACAGCTTCTCACCAGACCATCACTGCATAGAATAATGTCTTTTCCGGAAACAGCGATGTTTTTTTTTTTTTTTTTTTTTTAAAACGACTTGGCATAGACACTTTTACGGTCCATAGCCTTACCTTACATTCATAAAACATTCATTCAATCCATTCATTCATCCCATTCACACAAGTACAGTATACCACCTGCGCATTGCATAGCTCCATGTCACCCTGTACAGTGACATGGAAGATGGGTCGGCCCATGAGTTCTACATTCCAACAGAGGGTCATAGATATTTTCAATTTAATCACCGATCGTATTCGGGAGATGAAAAATCCCTTTTGCATCCCGCCTCTGTTGGGATTCGAACCCGGTACCTCCCGGTACAGCGATGTTAGAAGCGTCAATCGCAAAACGTGTAAGTGCAATCAGCTCCGCTTGGAATACCGTGCAGTTCCGGCCTAGACTCCCACATGATTGTAGGTCATGTGTAGGATAATAGGTTCCGAAACCTGCACCAAAATTAGAGTGAGATCCGTCAGCGAAAAACACAGGCGACTGAACCACCCACAGTCATTGAATTCTTGAGACAACCACTAGTTCCTTGCTGGATAAACTATCGAGAAAGAGATATCGAAGCAGAATTCTGGCAACATTTTGTCATTAACCAAATTAATTTCTGGTATATATGAGTTGAATAAATTGTAGATTAGTCTATGCCCTGTGGTCAGGTATTGGTGCGTTTCACGCACCAATACACCGCAGGCGAAAGGCAGCGGAGCATGCTGTGCCTAGGATGACCGGCTGCAGGGGGCAGAAATAAGATTGCCTGCAAAGCAAGTATAGAAGACGAGAACATAGCACCCGTAATGGCTGGACAAGCCATACCTTGTATGCTATTAAGCTTCGCAATGACAGAACCTGACTGAACCACAGGCCACCAAACAACAGACGCGTAAGATAGCATAGATAAAGCTTGAGATTTGTAAATAAACATCAGCATTTTGAGGGTCTGACCCCACAACTTCCCAAATGCTCTTCTACACTGCCAGAAAATGGAAGTGACCTTTTGCAGTTTAATCTCAATATGAGATTTCCAGGAGAGTTTATTGTCCAGAATGACACCCAGATGCTTTACTGTGTCGGATCTAGCGATCGTTTCTCCAAAAAGAGAAGGAGCAGATAGCACTCCAGTATTCCTACGTCTGGTGAAGACTATCAGACTAGTTTTCGATGCATTAACGTACAATCCCTTCTCTAGACTCCACATTACTACAACTTGCAGAGCTCGTTCCGTTAAGTCTGTTAGTACATTAAGGAATTTACCCTGAACCAGAACGACTATGTCATCAGCATAACTCTGAGCACTGAAACCGGATTGCTGTAGTTTTACAAGTAATTCGTCAATAACTAACAGCCACAGGAGAGATGACACGACACCTCCTTGTGGGCTACCTACAGTTACTTTAAACGAAATGGAAAGGGAGCAATGCGCGACCACAGCAAAGATCCAATCCAAGTAACAATGGTTTGGTCAATTCCAAAATTTGAGCAGGCTTCAGTGATGGAAGCGAAAGAAGTATTATCAAAGGCACCCGCAATATCGAGAAAAGTGCCCACAAGAAACTCCTTAATACTAAGCGATTTTTCAATCTTCGTAACAAGTTCATGCAGCGCAGTTTCACATGATCTCCCAACTCTGTAAGCATGTTGTGTGCTACTGAGTGGGATGATAGATAAGTGATGATCTCTAATATATCTGTCAACAATTCTTTCCAGAATTTTGAGAAAAGTTGAAGAAAGACTAAAAGGGCGAAATACCTTGGGATCGGTATAATCTGTGAACTGTGGAACATATCCAAACGCAAAGCACGCTTGACATAGTCGAAGTAATTGTTCCTGAATTAGGGGAAACCCATGCTCTAATTCAGCAGGAAATACGCCATCTGGACCACCTGATTTATAAGGTAAGACGGAGAAAACGTTTAAGCGCAAGGTGTTGGGACTAACTAGCCTACAGGATAAGTCCCAGTCAGGTGAACAATCAGTTCCATTGGGCTGGGCGTCAGCAACATACTAATGATTGATAACATTGCACCCAGGGAAATGAACAGAAAGTAGTAGTTTGATATTTTCCTTCCTGGAAGAGGTTAATCTGCCATCAGGAAGTTGCAGCAATTGGCGAAAATTAATAGTATCTCTGGCGATCCCAGAGATACTATTAATTTCTCCGTAGTAACTAATCCAAGAAGTCCTACGAGCGGATCTTAGCATTTTCTTATATTCTTTTTGAGCTGCCAAAAAGTTATCCCAATCAACCTGAAGCTCAGATCTTTCGGCTTTGTTTTTGAGTCTCCTAACCGTTTTCCTCAGTTTTTTAAGATCAGAACACCAAAAAGGCTTATTCTGAGATTTTTGCTTGGTAATAAGAGGACAAGATTTTTCGAAGGCTGATGTGATGGCATGCGTCAAAGATGAGGCTAGCAATTCAATGTCCTCAGTCGAGCTTATCTCACTTAACGAAACCAGACGAGGTTCCAACTCAAGAGAGAATAACTCGCAGTTGGTAAGCTTCTTAGTTTACGATAAAGTTTAAGAGTAGGTGTTCTAAGATTTAAATTAAACGAGATCCACCTATGGTCGGAGGTGAAAATGTTATTGCTTACTCTCCAATATGGAGCACAAACTAATGTCTAACTACGAACCAACTAAGTAACTGGACCAAAAAATGGCGCATTAAGCTAAATGAAGAAAAATCAACGCACGTTAACTTCACCAATCAAATAGTTAACTGGATACCAATAGAACTAAATTCCAAACGAGTTCCCTGTGCTAACACAGCCAAGTATCTTGGCATGACTCTCGATGCTAAGTTAAAATGGAAAGAGCACATTAAAAAGAAAAAGGAGGAACTACACATTAAATATAGAAATATGTATTGGCTAATTGGAAGGTATTCAGAGCTGTCAATACCTAATAAGTTGCTACTATACCAACAAGTTTTAAAACCCATATGGACTTATGGTATTCAGCTTTGCTTTGGGGCTGTACTAAGAAAACCAATGTTAAAATAATACAAGCTTTTCAAAATAAAGTGTAACGTGGAAAAGTGAACGTTGCTTGCTACATAAGAAACGATAAACTACATAGGGACCTCCAGGTGGAAAACGTCAGCGAAGGGAGAACAATTCATGCAAAGAAACACATACAACGGCTTGGTAAACATCAAAATGTTGAGTTACGTGGTATGCTGAGTAACACAAATGGAATACGAAGGCTCCAAAGAACGAAACCGCAGGAATTGGGAAGACCACAATAGGGCGGACAATTTTTTAGAGACTAACTAATGGGTTGAATGAATGTGTGTGTGAATATACAAGTGGTATCACAACGGACCAATCGCCGGTATAACTGTGCCATAAAAAACGACCACTTCAATAAAACAAAAAACAAAAAAAAATAAATATTGAGTGTCCCGCTAAATATCCCGATTTCGTCTTTCAGCGACATTGTGAAGGAGCGTGTTTTGGTGCTAGCCGTCGTTGACAGGAGTCACGAAGACGGGAGCATCACCATGGAAAAATGGAGATTAGTTTACAATGCACTAAACTCTGGTTTTCTCAAGATCCTAGGTGAAAATCCAGGACCCCCTCCATCCTGCAGAGATGCGGGATGATATCAAGGGCGCATCAAACTAACAGCGTGCTCTGATGCCAGATCAGTTGATCTGTATAAGAAGGCTGTAGCGGAGGTTAGGGAGGTGTGGCACGGCGCGAGGCTGGCGGCTGTAAGCAGGGAAGAGATTCCTAGCAGGCCAAGAGCGCGCGTCTGGCTACCAACCGAATCGGCAAGCCCCGAAAAGATCCTGGAGATAAGAAGGATCAGCAACCCTAATTTTCCGACAGGAAATTGGAAGATTTTGAAGATTGTGAGACTAGAGGAGACCCTGGAAGGGTGCTCCAGATTATCTACCATGGTAATCAATAAGGAGTCCTTGGCTCCTCTTGCCCGACTAAGGGAGTAATCGACTTCGGTTTCGGGTCGATTACTCTCAGAGTCTACAAAAAAGACGAGGCTGGAACACACTTGGAGGAACCTGGTGAGGACAGCAGCCCGTCCATACAAGAAACAGACGCACCAGGAGGGGAGACAGCCCAACCAATGGAGCTCTTCGATGTGACTGCACTTGGGGAGGAGATGGGCAGTCGCCTGTCCCTGGTGTCGGACGAGAAAGACTTGTCGGATTTGAGGGACTAGGGGGCTGCCTGCATCCGGGAAGCAAGTTCCGTGGGAGAAGATACGGGAGACACGTAGTAGGCTCAACTTGGTGTTCTGCTAAATTTCACACAAATTAACCTGCACCATACGAAGGCAGCGTCGGCGCCTTACTCCTCAGACTGACTGGATCAGGAGAGGACGTGGTCTTTATCCAAGAACCTTGGATAAACAGCAACAGGATCTGCGGCCTTAGAATGGAGGAGTATAATCTATTATACTCAAGAAACTCGGGATAAATCAGATCCTGCATTCTTGGAAAAAATAATTTAAATATTTTTCTACTTTCTCAATACAGCAATGGTGACATAACTGCTGTCAGCTTGGAGATTGGCGGCAGTCTAATTTGACTGGTCTCAGCCTATATGAACCGGGACAAATAGGTTCCGCCGGATAACCTGGGGGACCTGGTTCTCGAAGCAGAAAGAAGATTGGGGTGTGATGCGAATGCGCATCCCACAATTTGGGGCAGCACTGATTTCAACGAAAGGGGTGAGTTATTTTTTGATTACCTATTAAATACTAAACTTTGGGTGTGTAATATTGGGCAAGAACCCACATTTATTACTAAAGAATGGCAGGAGGTTCTAGACGTAACCTTCGCCTCAGAAAAGATGTACCCTATGGTCAAGGAATGGAGAGTGGCGGAGGAGCACTCCTTCTCTGACCATCGTTATATAACCTTTAGCCTTGACGTTTCCCCTGCTACCCGGAAAGCCTTTAGGAATCCCAGAAGGACAAACTGGAGCAAGTATGTGTGGAGGAACTGAATTACATAGTGGACACAATCACTAGATCCTGCAATCGGTCCTTCAACGCTGCTTGCCCAGTAGTTAAGCCTAGAGGCAAGCAAAAACCAGAATGGTGGTTCAAGGAACTGGGAACCTACTGGAAAGCGTGTAGAAGAGCCTTTAACAGAGCCAAAAGCACGAGGGAGGCTCAAGACTGGGGCTCCTATAAGGAGGACCTCAAAGTTTACAAAAAAGAATTGAGGAAGGCAAAAAGAAGGTCATGGAGACTCTTCTGTAATAAAATGGAGGGAGTCTCCGAGATCTCTCGTCTTAGGAACATACTGTCTACTAATCCTACCAGTCCCAGTTATTTAATTAAGCAGGATGGATCTTGACTGCTTCTAGTGAGGAATCTTTGAAACTTCTCATCGAAACTCACTTTCCAGACGACTCGACAGGGATTGGTACTCATCGGGAAGCACATTCACTGCGAATAGAAGATATCGTAATCAAGAAACGGATCCTATGGGCACTTGAAGGTTTTAAACCCTATAAATCCGCTGGTCCTCTACCGAATTATTCCAGCGGAGATTCAGAACAACTCGTTGATTATTCTCCCCTGGCTGGAGGTAATCTTCAAGGGGTGTTTAAAATTGGTCTGTATTCCGCGGGGGTGGGCAGAAGTCAGAGTGATGTTTATTCCGGGTAAATGTTCCCATGGCTACCCAAAGGACATAACACCCATAACTCTATCATCCTTTCTACTGAAAACCTTGGAAAGGCTGATGGATATCTATATACGTTCAAAAATAAAGCCTAGTGACTGGGCTCAGTCTCAGCATGCTTACTGTAAAGGGAAATCTGTGGACAAAGCTCTGCCCTGTTAAGTACAATTAACCTGTAAGTGGGCTAATCAATCACATGCTGGGGTGCAGGATGATGATGGTGGTGCTGGGCGAATTCACTATCAGGAGTCGGGTGGCTAAGAGAACCTCGCAGGGAGGTGTCCTGTCTCCTCTTCTCTGGAACATAGCAATCAATGGATTGCTGTTGGAGCTGGATAGAGAGAGGATCGGGTTGTAAATATCTAAGCACGGTGAAGGAGGTAATCTAAAATACCCTCCTAATCATTACAAGGTGGGCCATCAGAGGTGGACAGGCAATTAGCTCGTCCAAAACTGAACTGGTACTATTTACTTGGAAATATAAAATCCCGGTAGTAGATCCACCTCTCTTAAATGGCAGGAGACTAGCTTTTACTGACAATGCAAGATTTCTGGGCGTAATCTTGGACAGTAAGCTTAGTTGGAGGTCCAACATTCTGGAAAGAATAAACTAGGCTAATATAGCCATGTACTCGCGCAGGAACGCCATCGGAAAGAGATGGGGCCTGAAGCCGGAGCTGGTACACTGGCTATTCACTGCCGTAGTAAGACCTGTACTTATGTATGGGATGAGTGTGTGGTGGCCAGCTCTTGATAAAGTAACGTACAAAAAAGGGATCGAGAAGGTGCAAAGAACGGTCTGCATGCTGATAAGCGGGGCGCTGAGGACAACACCAACACGTGCATTGGAGGTTAATGTTTCACCTTCTCCCTGTCGATATTTCTGGTAAGCAGATGGCCACCCGACTATCAGTCATAGCTCAGTGGAAGTGTCTTCAGACAGGACACTCGACGATAATTAGATCGCTAAGGAAGGAACTGGCTAATCTAGACTACGCTACACCAACTTTGTGTTTCGAGAAAAGGTTCCGAACTTCCTGCCCCAAAAGGGAATATTGGAGGGGCGGGTTGGTTGCGGAAACAGAAGCACTGCAGTTCTTTACTGATGGCTCCAAGCTAAACGGTAAAGTAGGAGCTGGAGTCTTCTGTGATAAACTAGAAGTAAATATATCAGTTTGTCTCCCTGATCAATGCAGTGTGTACCAGGCAGAGGTAATAACGATTGAGGAGGTCCTGAATTGGTTGAGGCATAATGTGGTATCCTCGACTGATTAAAAAGGAGGCAGTAGCCTCAGCACATGAAAGGTGGGCGAACACCCTCTCATGTAGTGTAGCAAGGCAAGTCTGGCCAAAGCTGAACTTCAAACGCTCAAAACGAGTTTATGCATTTCTATCTTGCTGCAAAATATTCACCGACCATATATAAGCCAATCAAAACAAGCCATTTCGTAAACAAATTGCCCCTTCCAAATTAAAATATATCGATGCAAAATGTGCAGCAGGCTGGCAACTGCTACAAATTAAAAATATGCTCAAATTTTCACTCATTATGTCAATTTTAGCTCTTTTTCAGTTAATTTTTATTTTTTTTTGCTATATCTTGGCGAAACCGAAATGTCATTGTCGCCTTGACGTTGTCAAGACTAAAAGCGAGGAAGTTAAACAAAATTTGGACAATCACCGTGTTTTATAAATCTCCGAATATATTAAATTAAATAAATTAATAGGCCAGTACACATAAATGTAATGCATTAATATGACAGCGATAAAAAATTATCGATGAATCGAATCGATGAATTAATCCAATACATCACATTGCATATACCAAATCCAATCATATTGATGAACGGGAACATATTTTTATATTGTATGGCCTTTGGTTTAGCCTGTTGATTTTTGTTTTCTGTGTCGAAGAATATTATGAAGCCGGAATTGTTACAATTGTGGTGGTAGCATTTTTACAAATAATTATATCGCTATGCTGTTACTGTAGTGTTCACAGTAAGTAAATATCTCTTAACGTAATTAATTGATTAATTATTCATGCTCGTATCGATTATATAGGCGAAAACTCCACAAACAGCGGTGATGGCAAAGGTAGTACCAACGTCTAATAATGGATCATCCAAAATGGTCAAACTGAATTCTACGCGGTTGAAAACCGATAAGAACGATGTAATCTACTGGTTTGTGTTCCAGAAAACCAAATACATCTGGGATGAAGATAAAAAGCAATTCAGATGGCTCGAATTTCCAGTTCATAAAACTTATCGCGAATATATTGAATCGAAAGGACATGAAGATGAGAATGAAATTAGCCAAGCCGATAAAACATATGGCAAGAATCAGATGACAATGGTTGTGCCAGAATTTTATCAACTATTTATTGAACGTGCCACAGCTCCATTTTTTGTTTTCCAAATATTTTCTGTCGGTTATGGTGCTTAGATGAATAATGGTACTATTCTTTATTCACATTGTGCATGTTAATTGTATTCGAGTGCACGTTGGTTCAACAGCAGCTAAGAAATATGGCCGAAATCCGTAAGATGGGCAATAAACCATACATGATCAATAAAATAAAATTTATTAAATTAATTAAAATTTTATTTATATGTACTTTTATACTTTTATTTCGATATGTTCTAAGGTCGTTTGGTTTTCTAGTATCGTCTTAATTCGTGATTATTATAACCTTCTTCTGGTGCATCCTTACAAGGTACGCACATACATACAATGATTCAGTATTTAGAGTTGGTTTGGTTATGAAATTACAGTGTGTACAATTCCCTCTCGAAACATTTCAAGAATCAAAGTTTTATGCAAAGAAATTACCAACAGTAGTATTTTATGTGATATATTATCATCATACTTGCTTTGCAAATAACATCAATTTATTTACATTATGTCAAAATTATGTCAAAATTACGTACATCTGACATAATTTTTGACAATCGCAAATTGAGCAAAAAGCCATGTACCAACATACTAGAATAAAACGTGGCTAACTTCATCCCGCTTTGCAGACAATTTTGCAGCAAGATACAAATGCATAAACTCGTCTTCAAATACACTGATCTCCCTACGAAGACATGAACTAAAAACGATCGTAGGGATACTCACAGGGCACTGCATACTTGGAGAACATGCGAGGAGGCTAGGTGTAGAAGCAAATAGCTTTTGAAGAAGCTGTATGGACGAGGAGGAGGAGGAAGAGACGGTAGTCCACCTCAAATTGAACATAAGAAAGATAGACAGATAGAATTACTGGATGATATACTATTTGTAATATTTAAAATAATAAAAAAAAAAAAAAAAATTAAACTATAAAATAATTATTAAAACACAGAATTGTTTAATTTTTTTTTTATATAATAATTATTCGGTTTATATAATAAAATTAAAATTTAATTACAAATACATAAAACTAAAAAATAATTTTTTATTTAATAATAATTATTAAAATAATATAATTAAATATATAACAATTTATTTATTTAGTGTATATGTGAGTGTTATGTGTGTGTGTATTTGTGTCATTTTTACCAACAGTTTTCTATAATAATATATGTAATAATAATTAAATATTACAATTAAAATAAAAAACTATATTAATTTAATTTAATAGTAAAAATTAAAATTTAGATTTAATAATAATAAATTTATATATGTATGTATATATAATTTTTTTTATTGTGTTTAATTTTAAAAATTATTTTTCGATTTTTAAATTGTTTTTCCAATATATTTAATTTTATTATATATTATTTTATTATTTAGTTTATAATTAAATTTAATTATTATTCAGATTTATTTTAAGTTTTTTCCATTTTGTTTTGTTTATTTTATAATTAATTAAATTATTGTTATTTAATATTTGTTGTGTCTGTGTTTTAAATATTTATATATGGTATCAAATATTTATATACTTTTAATTTCTTTTTTTTTTTTTTTAATTTAATTTAAATTAACTCTAGTATTTATATTAATAATTTATTATATATATATATTTTTTTTTCAAATTTGGCAGTATCATCAATTGGATAAATTAATTTATTTAAATAAATATTTAATTTATTTTGTTTTGTGGTAATCTAGAGATTTATTATTTTTATTATTATTATATAAATTAATTATAATTATTTCAATAATAAAAATTTTTAATCAAAACTATCTAAAAAATATATAAAATTTACTAAATTTTTTTTTACATAATTTATTATTTTGGGTTGGTTGTATAATATAATATATAATGATTTTTAATAAAAATTAAAAATGATGGAATTTATTAAAAATATTTGTTTTTAATTACAAAAATTGGAAATTATTCGTATTTGTATATTAAGAAAATTCACAAATTTTAGGTTTTTATATTTTATGTTTTTTTATTTTTAAATTGAAATATTTTTAATTAAAGCTATCATAATTTTGTGAAATTTTCTTAATTAAATATTCAAGTGATTCGGGACCATTTAAATATTATAACAAGTAAACATCTCCAATTAATTAGTTTTTTTTTGTTATATAATTTCTATTCTATATTTTAATATAATTCTTTCGTGTTTAAATTGACAAGAACTAAAATTTTTTTTAAATTAATT
Organism: Tipula unca; assembly: GCA_951394425.1. NCBI lineage: Eukaryota > Metazoa > Arthropoda > Insecta > Diptera > Tipulidae > Tipula > Tipula unca. The sequence goes on along the minus strand of OX596382.1, from coordinate 108,177,583 downwards.
AAATAAAAAACTATTTGTTTAATTTAAAAAGGAGTTAACAGAATAATAATAATAAATATACATTTTTTTTAGTTTTGTAATTTTTTTTTTTAATAAAAAGCTACAAATATATATATTTGATATTCGGCCTGTATTTTTTGTATTATAAGTTGTGTCTTTTGTTTTAGTTATTTATTTATATCTGAAATATTTATTAATAGTTTTGCTACCCGTATGTTTCTAAATTTCATTTTTTTTTTAAATTAAAAATATTAAAGATTTTATTAGTTTGGCAAATATGTTTTATAGTTTTTGTATTTTAGATAAAAAAAAATTAATTATTGTTTTTCATTCATTTTTAATGTGTAAAATTTATTAATTTTTAAATAAATTCTTTGATATTTATATTTATATACGTGATTTTTTGTTTTTGGAATATTTTAAAAGTCTTTTTCATACATATTTAATTAATTTAAAATAGGAATAAAATTGTAAGAGGTTACGGTTATAATTTATAATACGTTTAGGGTTGGATGGTTTTAAATTATTTAGCCATAATATATCCAAAGTATTTTAAACGTTACAAAATCTAATCATATAGCGATCGGAACCTAATATTTTAATTTTAGATTTTAAATTACTGACTTTCACTTGCGAACAAATTTGTGTCTATATAGCTATTATAAGCCCAATGAAGGCAGGACAGTTGGTCGAACATGGGTTTTGTTCGTGCAACGGGGACTTGGTCCAAATAAAGCTTTTAGGTTTATTAGAATGTACATATGTCGAAGGTTGCCTCTAGAGCCTTAACCATCAGCTGTTCGCAACCGTTACATCAAATGTACATTGTTAACGTGTTGTCATTTTAACATGCATTCCATTTTAGAATAGGTAAATATTGATTTTATCATTGGTCTCTCCACATTGTCTCGATTTCTAGTTAATGTTCAACCAAAAAAAAAATTAAATAAAATTGTTACTAAATTTTATTGTATTTTTTAATTGATACAACATTAAATCAGGCTTAGTCCTGATATTGCGCAAGGTAGCCGTTCATTTCACTATCCAAGAAAAATATTATATACAAATACATCAAGCAAATATTAATCTTCATAAATTATGGTAAATGTAAATTCTTAAGCACTCACATAGTAAAACACACGAAAAATTTTCTAACTCTGATTCCAAACATATTTTCGTGTGTTTCTATGTGAGTGCCTGGAATGATCGATTAAAATTTGGTGTCGAGAATTTTTATTTTAGTTTATTATTGTTTATAAGTTATAGGAAATGGAATAAAAACAAAAATAAAAAAAATCAGTACCAAATTAGTCGACCTTGCCCAGCTTTCAACAAGGTAAAACAGACGAAAAATTGTGTGAAACTGATGGAATATAATTTTTCGTGCGTTTTACTATGTGAGTCCTTGAAAAGGACGACTGAAATGTGGTATCGAGAAATTTTCATATTTTGTTTGTTATTATTGTGTGGATTGTTGTATTATATCGTTTTGGCTAATTCTGTTGCATATTTAATGTAAAATTATGTAAATTAGTAAAAGTAATTTCCATTTAAATGGAAAATTTAAGAAAACTTGTAAAGTCCGCTGCAGTCACCAACTACTTTCAGAACATTTGTAATTTAAGAAATAAAATAATCTGAGTCGGATGGACAGTGCCTGATTATGGGTTGATTTCTACCAAAGCTCATGATCTGCTAAGTTCATTCAACATGTCGTATTTGTTTTTTTTTTGCTTCGATTACAGGTCCGATTTAATTCGAATCCCGTTTCCATTCTGCTGTAGTTGGGATTCGAAACCGGTACCTCCCAATCGAAACGTCACTATTTTAAACACTGTGGTATTTGCATGGTATAGGTCGAGTGTTATACCTAATTTCTATAAATCATCTTAATCAACAATTCAAAATTTGAAAAATATTCCAAAATCCCTCCAAAATTTTAGAATTTTGAATGTTGAAAAAATTGGCGTAATGCATTAAAGAATTTTAAGTTTTATTTTAATCTTCAGAATGATATATGTAAAATTTGGTTTCGAAATTTTTAATTTTAAAACTTATTTGAAAAATTTAATAGCTGCAGTGTATTGGTAAAGTTCAAGAATTTTCACTTTTCCAAAACCGAGTTAAACTTCACAATTAACAACGTGAAATTGATTTTCAAAATTTGGAAATTAAATTTACAAAAATATCGATTTTTTTAAACTTGTGATCTCCAAATCTTCAAAAGATTAACCACGTCTGAATAATAAGTATACACATTTGGTACATCTTGGATTGATTGAATAAATCAAATTAAAATACAATCATTAAAATTTTGGATTTTATTAAAGTTTATTTGAAATTAGGAAAATTCTAAATATTTATTGAAACTATAACTCGCTTGGACTTTTCCAATAAGGACTGTATATAAGGTATTTAATTTCAGTTCAAGACCTTTCTCACTTATCCAACCAACTTCCCAAAATTTCTCAAAATTAATATATTTTTCAAAATTAATATTGTATTATTCATTTGATCTGCTGAGAATAAGTTTTTAAGTATTTTAAGGGATTTGAGAAGTTTTCTAATATTTAAAATAGAGGTGCGAAACTTTTCTAAAATTCATGGCCTAATTTTATAAATTTTTCAAAACTTTTTTATTTCGGAAATTTCGTAAAAAGTATTGGTAACTTTTGCAAATGTACAAGAAATGGGATAAAATTCAGTTGATTTCGAATCAATTCAATTGATTTCGAATCACGATTATAGGGAATTTCACATCGGACACCTAATCGTAATTCGAAATTTACATACAAATGTAAATGTTTTTTTTATAATTTGTCATGCCACGAGATCGACCACGTCTGAATCATAAATATGTATGATTAGACATGTTTGATTAGAAATATATGATGTATAAACATGTTTGATTAGAATTTAAAACTGAATTTTGAAGATACTTACTGTATTTTAAGTTTATTTTTCAATTCAGAGATACGTAGTCCTGAAATACTCATTTTGTATTAAAAATCCCATTACAAACGGTCTCCGACGTATGTATATGCTCGTTTTATATGCAAATCTATATTTAAAAATGTTTAAAACTGGATAGGTATAGTTTTGATTTTTTCTAGAAGAAAATTACATTCTATATTGTGTAAATAAATTTTGCATCAAAATTTTTATTAATTTTGAGAAAAAATAAACAATTAATTACGTTGATATCCGGCCGGTACAATAAAACGGGTCTTATATGAGCCGGCCCTGGATTAGGACGTTGATCTTATCGGATCAGGTGAATCACCACCATTTAAATATCCTATTATACACCATAAGTGATTTTTATTGTAATGGCAATTTATGAGGGCGACATTGTTTTGACACTAACTACGATGAAGGATAGGGTATCTTTCATTTCGAAAAGAAGTTCCATTTTCCATTTTTCAATAAATATATTTCTATATCCGTAATGTTTTCTTTATTAATTATACAGCATCGATCCTTCTAATTAAATTAAATTTTAGGCAAGAAAACACAACTACTGTTTGTTGCTTACTCTGGTTACTCTGGCTTAAAACCCACACAGAAAGCTGTATAATTTAATATTTTGTCTAGGCTAAAAATCAACGTCGACGGTAGCGCTTGCTGGTGAATGGTAAATATCTAGGGCGTATAGAAGTTTAGACTAGTATAGAAGTTTAGAACTAGTTACGCCACTATATGGTTACCAGATAAGCACGCAAATAAAAAATAATAATAAGTATAATCACAAATAAATTCTGCGAATGAGGCCCGGTACTGAAGATTCCTAAATAATGAAGCTCAAGCTTACATAGGATTTACTTAAAATTGCAAATAAATCAAGAAGGTTTATGAATAGTGAAAACGTAATTATTCATAATTATTAAAAATTATTATTTCGAGGCTTGAGGGATCTCAAGTAGATGATATAATGGAACTAACTGATGATATAATTGTTTTTTGCTCAAACTAAGAATGGATGATAAATTTTTCAAATGCAGCTCAGATTTAATGCCAAAAAAAATTTAATATTTTTGCCATTAAATATATAAAAACAACCTCCCAGAATTCCGTAACATTTTAAAATCAATTTAATTTACCGAAATTAGTTTTCTTCCTGCACTGGCTAGAAGAGTGAATGCTATATTGTTTGAAACGTAAGGAGTAAATGGAACAGGTTTAAAAAATAATCATGGAATGTGCATTTGTAAAATGGCGGCTATGCCAAAAATCCCTACGATTTCATGGGGTCACCTAAGTCCTCCCGGTGGCAAATTGTCGATGGTTGAAAGGTAAGAATTATGCTTACACGTTAAATAAAAACCTTCCGCCCACAATTTCAAACTCGGATCTAAGGCTATGTTAGCTTATTTTATTACATAGTAGCAGAGCCACCTATATATACAGAGCCCTAAGGTTAAAAATCGAGCTTTTGCTAGAGGAACTAAAATTGACGGAAAAAACATTTTTTCCATACAAAACATATGAAAAATCAAATTTTTTTCGGTGCGATATTTTTCAATGAAAATGTCGATGGGTTAAGTATTTTAACATTGAAATAGAATCTATAATTATCATTTTATAATTGATTAAAAACCTGATCAAAGTAGATGTTTAATTTTTGTTATATTTATTAATAAAATTTATAGAAAAAAAGCATTTCTCCATTTAATTGATATAAATACACACAAATACCTCCCACAATAAAATTAAACTGCAAGACGAAAAGAGAAAACAGTAAAAATGTGGTTGTGTTTCCTTTTGAATTATATTTTTGTGAATAAAATAAAATACTTAAAGGGTATTTCAATAAAAGCTGCATGTTTTTGTTTGAATAAATCTCAAACTAATTTCACTTCAATTTCAACGTAAATTTTAGATTTTAGATTATAAATGGAACACCATGACTATCACAGTTTTTCTGGAATGGTCCTTTTTTATTTTGGTAAAGTTTTGTTACTCATTTGTGCATAATTATGGTTGGAAACAAATTGTGCAGCTGTTACTGGAACTCCCTATGACATGTTGTAAGTTGTCAACATCATAATTTTTTTCTATAGATCGATGTTTATGTTCTCTTTTTAAATTTTACACTATTTCGTGTATCCAATTTTAATTTTTTTCTATTGCGATCTCAGCCTATTAGAATAATTTTGTATTCTATCCCTTTTCCCGATTTCGCTACAAGGTAACGAAATAGAAATATGTGGTGATCCAAATGTATAAAAGGAAATAGGCATGCTGCGATCGCAATAGAAAAAGCGAAATTAAAAAAAGAAAAAGTATGAAATTTAATTCTTAAAAAAGAGACAAAACCATCGATCGAAAGGATGACAATATATGTTTTATTTATTTATTTTACCTACACATTCAAATAAATTCATGTTTACATAAATATGATCAATTCATATTTAATTTTGATTTAATGTTTATTAAATTAATAAAAGATTTTAGGTTCTGACTTTCAGATATGTGCTGCTTCAATATAGAATAAATTCCACAAAGTGTTTATCGAATTGATAGATTTAACTTTTCATTGATGAAAAGTAATTCGAAAATGGTCATTTTTACATTGATTCTTATGGGATAATGCAAAAAGTAGTTCCTGATCTAGAAAAAGCTCGACAAAAAACATGGCTGATCCTTACGGCTCTGTATATATAGGTGGCTCTGATAGTAGTCAAACATTGGACCAGCACAAAACAACGCCAAATCTAACTTAATGATGATACTTATGCTTTACGCCAAATTTGCTGTTCAGTAGCTCGAACCCACGAGCTTTTTCTTTTATTAATTAGCACTTTTACATTTTGTGACACTCTGTAATTCAGGGAATATTGAACATAGATTTGCTGTTTATGTTTAAGGGGTCACACAACATCTTGCTATTCTATCCTCGTTCTCACCGTAATTCTGATTCCGATAAGGGTTTGTGAGGTTCAATAAATGCTTTATTTAAGTTTTGTCTGTTCCATCGAAGACACTAAAATCCTATCTCTAATGCGGTTGCAGATAGATTATGTTAAGAATTAAGTACGACTCCATTTACGATGAAAATTTAGATACCATTTTGCATTCTAAGAAGTTTACGATCGGTATTCCTTAAAACGTTCTTAATAGAAACTCTTGTCCTGGGGCCTGCTTCACCATCACATTTACCAACTTTGTACTTATCATTTTGTAATTTTTTTTTGCATTTTCTGTTCAAAAAAATTTAATTTTTGAACTTTGAATATTTGATTTTGAAAATCAAAAATCAAATGTATATGTGTGCATAAATGACTTTGCAAAGCTTTGCAAGAATGGTGTGATTTGCTAATGCTAATGTTAATGTGTTTTTCAAGGCAGACTAAATAAATTATGTTTTATTATGATAACTGTCGCAAAGTTATGAAATTTGATGAATTTGAGGATTGTATGGTGGTCGTAGTAGGTTTGAACTTCTCTGAAAGCATTGGCGTGAATGTCAGTTAAATAACACCTTAGTAAACCCAAGACGTTGATGATGTTTTTCAAATTAAAATCATTTGTAGCATCGTAAGTGTATACAATGAATGCAGTGTAGTAAAACAGACGAATGGAAAGTAAGGGTGAAAGATCGATAAAGAATTTAATTTACCGCCTAGTTCAGGGCTGAGCAATCGGCCCTGCCACGAGATGGTCAAAACACGTACGAGGGCAAACGATTTTGGTCGATAAGTTTTTTTAAATGCTGGATCATATTGTACGTCATTATACGTATATTTTCATTTATTTCAACGTGCCCTATTCGGGAAATCACCGACATACTGATAAACCTAAATTCTTGTTCTGTGGATTTTTAAATATTTAAATATCTTAACAGTAAATATTTAAATAGTATTTAAAAAAAATGTACACGTTTTTCTGATGTTAATAACAAAACAGTGTTTAAAGGCCATTACTGGCCCCTTACTGCATCAACAATTTGGCTCCAACGGTTTCGATCCTGGGCTTGAATTTCATACTGTCCTAGACAACCAGAAGATACCAAGTCATTCTCTACACCATGGAGCCATCGTCGCCTGCAGCGACCTCTGCGTACTCGCTGAGACCTTATTTCATCCACAATATCGGGGATCTTCACCAGATCTCTGATCTCGATATTGTATCGAGCTCGGTATGTACCATCTATTTCGCGTTTTGGGCCATACATCACACGCATAACTTTCTCTCAAATGTAAGGAGCCATCTCTCGTACTCATCCGTCAGCGTCCCACTTTCACATTCAAACATAACAACGGGCCTGATCAAAGCTTTGTTAAGCTTCAGCTTCGCGGCGCTTGATAGGTGTTTAGATTTTAGCAGTGAGTGATAACAGAACCCAAATATTTGAACCTCCTCACTCCCTCAAAGGTGTAGTGGCCACTACTAAAATCTAGTGTGCTATTGACCCTAACAGTAGCTGAAAGCTCTTCCATCCTGTTGCTATTCAGTCCAATCACGCATATGTCATCTGCATATGCCAGTACCTGATTGGACTGGCGATATAAGATGTGTCGCTGAGCTGTTTCAGTTTTACGAAAGATGTACTTCAACATAAGATTAAGGAGTATCTGGGACAGAGCATCTCCCTGCCGAACACCTGAGTTAACTGCCAAAATTGTCGGTAGCCTGTTTTCAACTTTAACACAGCATTGAGACTACATCACTGTCTTCCTACACGGTCGTACCAAATTTGTTGACATTCCTAAATTTTCCAGGGCGGACTACAAACTCTCTCGGTTGATCGAGTTATGGGCCTGCTGGAAATCCAGGAACACCTGATGTACGAGGATGGATGCCTCATAATATTTAGATAGAATCATCCGCAGCGAAAACACCTGATCAGTGATTGATTGATCCTTGATAGTCACCAACCAAGCCCACCAAGGTGATTCTATTCAATATAATGTAGGATAATAGTTTATATGCTGTGCAAAGGAGAGCTATACCGCGATAATTCTCACACTTCAAGCGGTCTCCCTTCTTGAAGATGGAGCATGTCGCTGGCACTTTCCATCCAATAGGCATAACTTAGGTTCGCTATACTAATTGAATAACGTCGAAAAGATAGCTCCACAAAGTATCCCTTCCGAATATCAAGAACTCATTTAGAAGTGACTCAACAATAGTTTGTGATGCATGATGAACATCAAGCGGGTCAGTAAAGTGTCCACTCCATGCGTCAACAACTGCGTCGATGTTGACACAGAGGTTTCCATCCCGGTCGCGAATGGCGGTAGACGTATAGGCCTGAAAGTATGGTGCAGTCCAGTAATTCCTTTAAAGAAATTACGGGAACTGCGCTCATTGCTCAGTTGTTGTACTTTCAGAACCTTGGCCTTCCACCATTCTCGCTTCTTCCGTCTATACAAATCCGCTTAGATGCCCTCCTTGCAAGAGCAGCCTTGTTTTTCCTTACGATTGTGAGACGTTGTTGCACTTCACTATGGGCTATATTTTGTTGCTCAACTGCAAGACGACACTCGCCATCAAACCAATCATTCTTGGGACTGACTTTCACTATACCTAAAGCCTGATGAGCAGCACTGACAACCGAAGTTTTCCGTACCATTAGCGTAACGTAAAACGAATCTTTCTCCACCACGGAACTTCATTTGGCACCCAGTGACTTCTTTCTATTCCGCCTCATCAAAATTAAATTACGAGATCAATGTTTTTTGACACCTGAGGAAAGGTTGATGCGTTCAAAATGCATATTTTGGGGTGGAAAAAGTTCGAAAATTGGTTCAAACCCATGCAAAAGTGTATTGAACTTCATGAATAATATTTCAGAAAATTAATATTTGTGTTTGTTCTCTAATCCCGAAATATAAAACGCAACCCTCGATATTTTCTAGTTGAAAAAGCCGTAATTAAAGAGCTTTGACGCCTAACGATATCATCAGGCGGTAAGCTATGGGGGTAGTAGGTAGACGAATAGTATCAGGTCTACAAACATCATTCTTAGCCATGGCTTTATATAGTTTAGCCACAGCCGACAGGCTAATAATTTCCTCGAAGAAGTTTAACCACGAAGCTCTGTGAGCGGATCTTAAACTTCGTTTATATTCTTTTTGTGCCAGCAGAAAATTATCCCAATCAATCTGACGATTGAAGTTTTTTGCTTTGTTTTTAAGTTTAATAGCGGATTCCCTTAACCTTTTAAGATCAGAATTCCAAAATTGTTTGTTATTACACTTTTGGTTCGTAATAAAAGGACAAGAATGTTCAAAAGCAGGTAAGACAGAATCATACGGTAAATAAACTGATGGAAACACCAACTTAGTGCAGGAATTTTTCAATATTAAAGTGATAAGCGTTGCCGAAAGATCCGCCGAGCTACACTCGTTGCATTAATCTTGTTACCAATAAAAACGACCTAGTTTTACCAACAGAATTCTTATAGAACAGTCTGCCGTTATTACAATTCAATCAAGAAAACACACCATCAAGAAGGTACGGTTCCTGAATTAGACAAATAGCTCCAACGTTTTATTCTGAGCATGTCAATCATGAAGTCCAGCATGTAAAAAATAAAAAAAAAGTGGAACATTTACCGACCAGAGATGATCCTAAAAGAGATCCTTTCTAGCACGTATTGCAACGATAAACCGGAACCCGTAATATTCTCAAAGGAACTCTGGTCAACCCGAAAGACAATCGATTGGCGATTCGCCTCACACTTGCACCGGACAACCTTCCATCCCTCAATCGAGATGTTCGGATTCATCAGATTAAGGCTAGTCATTGAATAAAATAACTCGTTGTGCTCGATTAAAGAATTTGATTTTTAATCATTCGAAATTTTGCTCATTGGTAAGTGTTTGCTCTTCTCCTCATAGAATTATTAAATTTACCACTAAAGTCTATCACAGGTAAACCATATTCAACTCTATTTGAAGGAACAAAACTTGCTGAAATACTTAACTAACAGATACGACATGTCAGTTAATGTATATTATGGTAAACATCACATATAAGTGTTTACATTCTCGTCGGAATTAAATAATTCGCAAATTTCGAAAATACGTAAAATGTTCAGAAGTAATACCGAATAGACAGTTAACTTTATGACAACATCATTTTTATTTTTAACATCACGGGAACCGCCTCAGATAATGAAAAGTGAAATATTAACTGTGCTGAATGGTGGTTTCTTAGACTCGCTGAGTATTGAGGATATAATTTCTTTGGAGCTAGCCTACAAGGATCATCGTTTGCCATGGTGTGATAATGCATCGGACATTCAAAAACATTTGCGTAAACGAATGAATTCTCGGCAACGAATACTTGTAGTTATTTTATTCACAATATTCTGCTCAAAATTTATTGTTCAACATGAATTATTTGATATGTATTCGTACTACAGTACATACTTATCAATGGAAACTCAAATATAGTAAGAATAATATTCAATGCGCTCTGCGTATAGATATTTTCACCTAACAACATGCCAATTTGTATTGTTACACGTATAAAATCGTGTATTGGATTATTCTTTCGAATGAGCTATATTTTGAATGTACTAAGCGATATTCACAATTTCCAACTGCTCAGAATATAATTTTGGAAATGGTAAGTTAATTTCGATACGCTTTTATTTTATAAAGCTCTATAAAGGCACCGTCCACACTATTTGATTCACCATCCATGAAAAAATTTATTTATAAAAATATAAAATTTCAATCGACTTTATTGAACACTCATATAATAGTTATGTATACGAAATATTGTCTAGCACTGAGGAAAGGTAATTTTTCTTATGTTTTACTATATGTGAGTGCTAATTGCGGAGGTAAATCGGAAAGCTTGTCAAATTTTTTGAGTTCAGGTGAAGTCTAATTACGCATCAATGTCAAAGATAAATTTTATTTAGTGGGCATATTGCTAACAATAAATTGTAGTGAATGAACTTATTAATTGTGAAGATGCTGCCGAACTCGCACTTTGTGATTACAATTGATCTATTGAAATATGTGACGCAGGTATTCGCCAAATTCCAAGAATTTTTAACTCCAAGGAATTGTATACCTCTATAAGCTCTGAAAAAAACTACTTGGATTAGTGATTGTCACTTTATAGCCACAATTATTTCCGGATTTGATGGTGTAAGTACCTGCTGATATCAAGTTAAATTTTAAGAATTACTGCTTTATTTAAAATTACTTATGAAACGCCTAAATATGAAATTCAAAATATAGAAACGATTTTATCCATATTATGTACATATATTTGATCAAGACAATTTTGTCGCAAATGATTCATACAGTTGATTTTCACTATCAACCGACCAAATGTGGCCGAATTAGATTTTTAAACCCCAATTTACACTTGTAAGTTAAAACTACCTACTATTAGTAGTTTCACTGAATGCACATATTCACTAAAACAAATTTTACCTTTCTGCCTATTAAAGTCGAAATAAGTCTAAAGTTGGTCAGTCGTTCAAAATAGACGCAATTTAAAAATAATTTCGTTGAAACTGATTAGATTTACAGTTGACTACTCCATTCGACTAAAAAGTGGGCGAATGAACATTTAAAAATCCGACTTACACAAGTAAGTTACAATTGATAGCCAATATGAGGTGAAAAATATTGGTCTTTGCCAGTTATTTGTATCATATTAGAGAAGAAGAATTAAGTGAAATGCCGACCAATTGTTCAGTCATTTGTGCGTCTAATCCACTGCCGGAAAATTAACGTATTTTATAGACAATCTCATCGCAATAAAATTGACTATATAGAGTTTTTAGAACCGAGCAGGACCCCCACCCGAAATATTTCAGAATTTAGTGACGAATTACGAATTAGGCTAAAGACACTCAACTCGTAGATCAATAAAAAAATTAACAAGCCAAGTTTTTTACTGTCGATGAAGAACTGGAAAGAGAAACAGGATGTAGTTTAGAAAAGAAAACAAGTTCGAATAAAAAAGGGAAGCAAAACTCTTTCGGTATGTCACTTTGCCAATTAATATTATTGGGTGCCAAGATGCTATAGACTGCCCACTTAAAGTTATGACCAGAGGACTTCATACCCCACTGGATATTGGAAGCCCTATAACGAAAACGAGTGCAAATAGAAGATGCGGTAAATATTATCATCGAGTCAAACAGATCGCGTCAAATACCACAAAATCTTAGAACACCACTAGATAAGAAACCTACTAAAAACATACTCACAAATTGTACAAGAGGAACCAGTGATTTTAAGAGGCAGTAATAAAAATCATGTTCTTGAATAGATCTACGGAGAAGCATAGAAACCCTAAATATACCGCTTGCTAAGCAAGGAAAAAATGTAGACCTTAATTAAGGTCTAGAACATAAATGAAGCAACTGTCAAGCTGCAGTTCAAAAAATTAAAGAACCAAAAGAACTGGATGTTTTACTGACCATTATTGACCAATTACCATTGGGTATCATTTTCTAACCAAATATATTAGCGCAATAGACCTAAAAGATGTCTTCTGGGTTGGTATCGGAGGCTCATCCCCAATTTAGCTGAAATTTTCGCGCCTATAACAAATTTATTAAAACGATCTGCATTTGAGAAATTTAAATTACTGTAATCCTCAACTTCCATACTTATAAATGTAGATTGCACCACAGCCGTTCTTGATCAGGTGTGACGCAATCATATAGAGGGTATTGTAAGCGTCCTTTTTGAAAAAGGCGAAAACGATAAAAGGAGTCCAATTTATTTTATCTCTAATTATGATTTAATTTACTCAAAGGTGATCTTGAAGTTTGATCCTCTTTCATTTAGGATATGCTATAATCTGTGTGACTTTTCAGTTTTCTTAATCCGCGGATAATCAGGTTGATAAGGTAATTTCGAACTGGTGAAAAAATCGGGAACCTAAAAGCGGATGTAATTGATATCACCAATTAAGCTTGATACCGTAACCTATCAACAAATAGTATTTCCCAATAAGAACGTTAGTACCTAGTCCACGATTGAAGAAAGAGCTAGACCAGTAGTTGATAAATTTAAAATTTTACTACCGATGTTCGGGTGACGTCAGTTACGCCTTACCCGATTTATAACCCCAAAGAATACTACCACTATAAACAGATACCAATACCGGGCCAAAAAAGGTATGCTCAACGTAGCACTACTAACACAACTAAACAATTTGATATGCTCACTCAATTGGAAGGTATACTACCTTGTTTTATTAAGGACAATGCAGAAATGTTGTTTTGGACATATCTACGAAAGAATCCTCAAGCTACTTACTTTGATATAAGAAATGCGTTAACCAGCCGTTTCCAAAACTCTACTACGAATCGCAAAACCCGTAAGATAATCGAATCCATAAAGCAAAAACCAATTGAATCGTTTTGATGTGTTAAAGAAAATGAACGAAAATGATTTAATTCGTGCCGTATGCTAACTGATTCTGGCGCCTCTGGAATTCATTTTTAAAGAAAACGCTTGCTTCTTGGCTTATCGAGGAACATTTTGATCGTCCTTTGACACTGGAATGTAGATGGTAAATTAAAAACGGACATGTAGCCGTTCGTAACGACGCTAAACGCAAACGGCGAAACAATTAAGCATTGTAATTCAGAGCACGTACAGAAATTAAAAAATATTTAATGTCTTAAATAAATTGAAACTACCTTTATCTAGTTTTTATACAGCTAAAGCTCTATGATACAACAAAACAAACTATTCGGATTGGTTTCTTGTGATCACAGCTACATGATCGAAAAAATCGTTTACAATAAAATAATAATTGATTTGACATTTATAAAAATATTATTTTTGGTGGGGCGCACTTTAAAAAATATTTGTTTTTCAAATTTATCGTTCAAAAATTTTAATGATCCTGTGACCTGGTTTCGTTAAATTTTTCATTAATCTCAATTTGTTTTTTTTTCTCTACTTGTTATGGGGCTCACGGCTATCCCGGCTATTTCGCAGTTAGTTTATTTGCGTCCTTGCCCTTCTCAGTTTGCCAGATAAATGCGAGGACGCACGGCCACAGGTTCAATTTGTTTGATCATATACAGCTTGTATAGCTCCATGCCAGCCTGCACTGACATGAACGATGGCTCGGCCCATGGATTCTGCGCTCTCAACAGAGAGTCATAGATGTGTTCATCATCATCTCGATCGAAATTAAGGATGAAGAATCCCTTCTGCATCCCGTCCCTATTGGGATTCAATCTTATTTTAAAAGCATATAAAAATATGCATACAAGCAAGAAAAAATCGTTGTAACGTTTAAACGAAATCGTTCGTATTAGCTTTCCTGAAACCTTTCCTTAAATCAATACCATACAATTCGAATTGCCTGGTTTTTATTCTTAACCGTTTTTAAATCGGTTCAGTTCCGGAACTAAACTGGAACAAAAAGTATCTTCCAAAACCGTAGCGAAAAACCGAAACAAAAAATCTTTCGGAACTGAATCCAAATCCGGAACGATGAAAATATCCGTTCAATGCCCTTCTTTAAAGATGTTTGAATATCGGAATTAACCTTTCATTTGGTGTCGAATATTTTTAATAGAACCTGAACATTTGGGTAAGTTTTGAAAATTTCATTATGTTTTAATGCTGAGAGTCCATTGAGCAGTGTTAATGCTGCTTAAAATTGGTTACATTTACTCGTACATACATAAATTATTTTCTTTAACGTTCTTCAGCGTTTTATATCAATCAGAGCTTCGAACAGGAACATTAAACCGTAATTAACCGAAATATTTTCTGTAAATTAAAATCGAAATCGTGATCGGAACGATAAATGGTTTCGTTTCTATCGGTTTTTTTTCGTTCCTTGTTTTAATGAAACAAAAACAAATCCAATGACAAATACTTCTTTATAACTGAGCAAATAGTACAGTAAATAAAGCTGGGCCGTTTGAATCGACAGATACTAGGTTCGAATTCTACGGGACGGGACATAAAATTGATTTGTAGCCATTCATTTCGATTAGGATGATGATGATAAACCCATCTATCACGTCATGTTCATATCAGTACAGGCTGGCATGGAGCTATAACCAGGTGGTAAATTAGAAACGGACCTATAACCATTCGTCTTCCAACCGTGATGTAGCCTGGCACATGATCGAAAAAATATCGCATTCAGTTCGTTTTCCGGTTGACTGACAATTTGCTTTATAAAAATTTCAATTTCGTCAAATCTGTAACCACTACCAACCCGCTCTTTCGTGCGCCACTGTGATGTACTACAAATACTGAGCAGTGGAGAGTTAGAGATCGCAGAATATTGAGCATCCAATCGAAATTGTGTCCGACGCAGAATATTATTTGGTTAGGCCAAACTATTTAAAATTCGTTTGTTTCAAAACCATCAACCCTGAAAAATAAAATGTTTGAAAATAAATTAGAGATATACTTTAAACTATAAAATATAAATATTCAAGTATTTACAAAATAAATATTTGTTAAAAATTTTGTAAGTAGTAATAATAAAAAAAAATGTTTTTTTTAATAGTTTAGATTTTATTTAATTAAATTTTAGATAGTTTTGAAATTATTATATGTTTTTTTTTTGTTTTTATACATTTAATGACTAGTCAATTTATTAATTTTTTTTTATTGGTTGTTATAAATAAATTTTAAACAGTAATTATTATAATTAATATTACAATTATTTGACGATTTTTTAAGTTTATATAATATATAATTCACATACTCATTATTATTTATAATTTTTTTTTTTTTTTTATATATAATTTATATTAATTATTATATTTTTAAAATTATTATTATTTTTGTTTTATTGTTGCATAGCAACATTTATAATTAATTAATTATTGGTTTAATTAATTTTCATCATATATTCAATTTAATATTTTTATCTTCGATAGTTTTTTTTTTTTTGTCTATTAAATTAATTTTTTAAAGCAAACTGAAATGGAAAATAATTTTGTATACAATAATAAAAATAAAAATATATATTTATATTTATATGTATATATATAAAAATTAAATTGTTCTAACTACAAATAATAAATATATTTGATTTAATTAAATTAATTTAGTTTCGATATTTTTCGATTTAATTTTTTCTGGTTTATTACTTTAAATTAAATATATATATATATGTATTTTAAAAAAAAAATTATTTTAACAATTAATAAAACTTTACGTGCTTAACATTTTATAATTTTGTTTTTGGAGTTTTTTTTTATTTTTTTTATTTTGATAAAACTAATAAAACGCAAAAAATAGTTTTAAAATAATTATACATATATTTATTTTTGATGGTTTACTAAATTTAAAGTTATTTAATTTAAAATGTTTTTTCGCACCAGTTGTTCCATATTCATATAAACAAATGAAATTTTATAATAAAAATAATGGTTTTGAAATAGAATTATTTTATTATTATTATAGTTTTATCTTGTTTACCTGTATTACCTGTACAAAACACTATTATTATTTTATTTTTGTTGTTGTTGTGTTATTATTATAGTATTTGAATAGAAATACAAAAGTATAATGAAAAGTTAGTAGGTATGTATGTACTCGTATATATAGATAAATATAGTTTGTGTTTATATATAAATTTTTAAAATCAATAATTATGTGAAATAAATACATATTGATTTAATAGTTTTTGCAATTATTTATTTTGTTTGATTTGTTTGATTTATTTACTAATTTAATAAATGGAATACAAATCTGATTGTTATGTACATTACAAATTGACTGCAGATTTTCTATTTGCGGTATATAGTATATGCACGTCCTAGATTTACAAAAAATTGTCTCAATTAAACGTAACATGAGAAGAAACTATCGTATGAAGTGACAGGGTGAGTATATGTACATGTACGCGGCTCTCCAATCTTATATGTATATAGTTTAGTAGTAAGTCTGTCCGAATATTACTGTTAAAACGATAACATTTCTTAAATTTAATAAAAAAAATAAACTTCATTGTTTTTTGGTAAGTGGGGGGGAGGGGGGGGGAGGTAAATATTAAATAAATTTACACTTTTCACATATGATTTTTATAATCGCAAATTATTTAAATCTCCGATAATCTAAGTATGCTTTCCGATTGTTTTGAAACAAAAACAAATTCAACGCTAGTTCAAAAACAAGTTCAACCTTTTTGCTTATCTGTTAAATATATAGTGACGTTTAAAATGCCAAATGAGCACTTATTGCAAGCTACAACTGTTTGCGAAATTATTCAGTGACGTTTTATTGTTTATACGATATATAAAATAATGTTTACATTAAAATCCATCTGACATGATGTGTGTTTAAATGTGAATCGAGAGGAAACAAGAGCCGTGGATAAAGTGTGACAGATTTATTTCTATTCAAAAATGAGGTTTGCAGTAAAGGGTGTTTATTATAGAGTTACACGCCATGTTTAATGCCAGCTAATCGAGGTACGAAAAGATTTCTTATCATGTCTCTATACCGCACCATTGATAGTAACATTCTGACTATCATCGTTTTTGAAGATATATGGACCAATGATATCGCCGGTCCATAAAGAGCACCAAACAGTAATTTTCTGTGGATGTAATGGTGTTTTAACAAAAGCTTGTGGATTACCTCACTCCAAACACAATTCTAGTTATTTACCCATTCAACCAAAAATGGGCTTCATAGGAGAACAAAATTTTGAATGGAAATTCAACATCAATATCGATTTGTGCTTCAGCCCATTCGCCGAATTGGCGGTGCATACGATAGCCGTTTGGCTTTAACTCCTGCACAAGTTGAATCTTGAAAGCTTTTAAGCCAAGATACTTTCGTAAAATATTCCATAAAGTGGAAGGACACAACCTCAGTTGCTGAGAACGGCGACGAATTGATTGATTTGAATCTTCTTCAATTGTGCGCACTGTTCGGGGTCTCACGGGATGGTCATCATTAAGAGTAAACGTGGTCCGAAAACGATCTATTGTTATTATAAAGCGGTGTTGCCAACTCAAAGTTGTGAACCTCTAAAAAAAACTCCCTTTATAAAGGTTTTGCAGAACAACGACAACGAGCATGGTTGACTGCAATTAATCGTAAATATTTAAAAGATTGTCTGATATTGGCTCACATCCCTTTATGGCTGGTAGTATTTTGATAAAACAAATTCGTTATATGATTTGTTTATTACTGTCTCTATATCAAACCATTTTTGGCAGCATTATGTCTATACTTAAAAGCAATAATTAGATTGGCCC
The DNA here is from genome assembly GCA_951394425.1 of Tipula unca. Taxonomy (NCBI): domain Eukaryota; kingdom Metazoa; phylum Arthropoda; class Insecta; order Diptera; family Tipulidae; genus Tipula; species Tipula unca. The sequence goes on along the minus strand of OX596382.1, from coordinate 108,159,396 downwards.
ACTATCTAGATTGTATCAAATTTTGGTGAAAATCGGTTAAAAAATGACAAAGTTATGAGGTAATTAATTTTCGCTTAAATGACATTCAACACTATTTTCATGCATGCATCGCTTATTTACAACTGAGTTAATATACCAAAGTCGTTTCGTTACAAAATTTAGTTAAAATCATTTAAGCGATACTTACGAATCGATGTGAGGGTCAACAGAATAAAAAATTATAACGCAATAATGACTTAGGCTATTGTACCAATTTTTTTTTTAAATTTTTTTTTATTTTTAAAGACGTTTAAGCTAATTGTACGAATACAAAATTTGTTTATACTAAGTGATGAAGTTCCATAAGTTATTCTTTGAAAATATATTATGTTGGAAGCATACTCTTAATTGAAAAAAGGATGTGAATTTAATAATTATTTTGTGTATTTGGATGCGGGTTAAAATACCCTAAACTGTTAAGTATTTTATAAGATCAATGAACAAAAATAGCAAGCCTAAAATCTCCAGGTGTGGCAGTTGAAGACAATCGTGAAAAAGGACCTTCATTAATCTATTTCCGTTTTATGAAAGCCATTCATTATACGCGAAGCCGATCTCAAAAAAAATATTTGCAGATTAATTTAAATCTTTCAACAATGTATAGATTATATAGTTCATCGCACTCAAATCCAGTATCTTTAACAAAATATAATGAAATTTGTAAAGGTAAAATTAAATTTTAACTTCATTTATCTTTAATAGTCTAATGTAACATAATTTGTTTATTTAGGAATGGGACTTAAACTCAAAAAACCTAAAACAGACACTTGCTTCAAATGCGATAAATTTATAATGCTTATATCTAAGGCTAAATAATTTGATTTTGAAGCAGTCAAACCATCACAAAGATGCCAATGTTGGTTATAACATAAAGGAAGCTGACAAAAACGCGGTGGAAATTAAATTTCATAGACTATTTATCAGCATCTTCTATCAGAACTAGCGAATGTAGACCAAGTAATATTTTACAGTGATGGGTGTGTGGTACTTTATATAATGTTAACATTTTTGATTTCAGATATTTTTGCAGTCCTCCAAAAATGTACAAGTAATTGACCATAACATTTTATTATCAGGTCACAAACAGTGGAAAAAGAAGAGAGTAAATCCTCAGATCAATCATCGAGTGGAATGATATCAATTCGTGAGACAAGCTAGCTCAATTCGTGTATTCAAAGTCATTGAAATGAATCAGAATAAAATATTTGATTTTTTCAATATTATAAAAACCAAATGTATGTGGCGCAATAGAAATACTGATAGTGATCAATTTAAATGGGCAAATGTCAGATGGTTAAGATAGGTAAACAATTTGGATTAATCCAATATAAAAACTCTCTAGATGAAGATGAAATATTTAAAGAACTCAATATCCGAAAACGTGGACTTACAAAGATCGACCATTCATATTTAACAAAATCTTATAATGGCCCAATGGACTTAAACAAACAAAAGAAAAAGGATCTTAATGATCAATTTCCACTAATTAACGTACTTTAAGTTTTCTATTGATATAATAAAAAATAGACAAAACTATTCAAAGGGACCTTAAGAGTTTTATTAATTTTATTTTTTAAAAGCACAAATCGCTTAAGCTTTTCTTTCTTGATTTCTCAGCTACTACACTTTAAGACAATCAGCACAATATTAACTGTAATCCTCACAATTTGTTTACACACTCGTATGATCTTGAAATTTTAACCTTCATTTTCTCAAAACTACCAATGTGCAGATAGCGATGTTTTACTTTTTAGTACAGGTATAATGTGATTTACTACAACATTAGGAAAAATGTCTTCGTTATCTTTTCTATGCGTTTTTATACTTTTTTATTTTCAAGAATTTACCGAGGCATTATCTGCACAATAAGCTGTCACATTTGATAAAGAAAGGTAATTTTTAGTTAATTGGCTTAAAAGTTAGAGAATCTCGTTGGTCTAAAAAAAACCACACTATAAGGGGAAATGTTTTAATATTTCCTTTGTTGGAGGCGACTGTACTAAATTGGGATATTTCCTTTCAATTTTTTTTTGAAATCAATTGTTTGTACCAAACATTTTTTATCTGGAAAAGGGATTCGTTTAATGATTTGCTAAATCCTGATTGGATTCCTTCATTTGAGTTATAGAATATAAAAATAATCAAGCCTGTAAAATCATTATATTAAAGAAACAGCAAGATCAGATTACCACACACATATATAATACACTCGACTTGAAACCTTAAATTGGGATTGTAGGAAATTCGAACTATTATTAAAGTTAAATTTAAAATCACACAACTCAAAATTATCGGTTTGATCTACACCATTAGAAATTAGCTGATTAGCATCTGTCATAGTTTAATGGAGGAAAACCTCTATTGTATACATTAACATCAAATTTCGAGACGTTCTAAATTTATTAGTGGCCTACCGCCCATATGCCATTTTTTTGGTTCAACATGGCCGATTGTGAACGCAGACTTAACGTTTGTTTTTTTAGGGGGATATTTGAACTTCACAATTTGAAAGGAGAATTCGTCTTTTAATTGACCATCACCATGAGTTCTACATTCCAACAGAGGGTCATATAGTTTTTTTCAATTTAATCATCCATCTTAATCGGGACATGATAAATATTTTTCATCTGGCCTCTGTTGGGATTTTAACCCGGTACCTCCGGATCCTAGCGTCACAACTTTAAACACTGCGCTTTTTGCTCGGTAATATTTGTTTTTCCAAGGAATGGAAAGTGCCGATATATTATGATAAAATGAAATATTTCTTCATAAAAGTTTTTTTGTGGAAGAAGAAAATGTGGTGAACCTATAATAACCGTAATTTATGTGAGCCTTAACCAACCTAATACATTTGCTTTTACAGAAAGCAATTATTTCGCATTTATATCTTGTCGAGTACAATTTATATCACACCAAAATAGGTTTTACAATTTGTCCATATGTAAAAGAAGATGTGCTAGAAGCTCAAATATTCATTGCTTTGGCCCAAAATTAATGTCAATAACCGAAGGACGACTAAAACAATCGATTTTGGCATGTCATTTAAAAATAAGTTCAAATCCATCTGATGAATATCCTAAATTTTGACACCAGTCGGCTAACATAAATCTTAAAGTTCATAAAAATTTATTTTTCACATATTTTTTGTTCCCTAATTTACTTACTCTATGCAAACTGTTCGCTATTACAGAATTTTTTGAAAGAGACGCCAAGAGCAATTGATAATTTTATCCAATGTAGCTCTAAAAGAGTACAGTTCTAAAGCTATTCTTTTTACATGTCAATTTAGAAAAATTTGAAGTAACCGAAAAGTTAATTGATGGTTTACTCAATCCGTTGTTTGATATAAATAGTGAAACAAAGCGAATCGCTCCAAATGCACTGGCTACATTTTTATATACGAGTACATCGAACAAGTATCTTTAGAAACATTAGCATCCATAATATTTGGATTTTTGAACATTTTGAATTTGCTGCACAAGAAACAAAATTTGAAGAAAATTGCTAGACATTTTCCAAAGAATTGTGCAACCAACTCTAAAAAAAAAATTCGATTTTGAAAATGAGCTTTTGTTGGCTATTAGTTCAATAGCCCACGGCTAGCGTAATAAATCGCGCAAATAATTCAATTTCACAAATATGCATGTTGTTCCCGAACTTAGTCATGTTGTTCCCGCATCTACATACTTCAAATAAAACGTGGTGCTGGTGATGGAATACAAATTACGAAAAGTTTTAATGGCGTTGTTAACCATAGCAGTTTCCACTGTAAATGTTGAGAACATCTTCTCTCAAATTAATCTGAATAAAAATAAAATTCGGAATAAGCATAATGAGATTACATTATCTGGCATTCTGTTGTCGAAAGACTACATGTCGAAAAAGGGTAATACTTATACAACATTTGAATGTAAGGCAGACATGCTAGCCAAGTTGAATTCAAGAATGTACGAAAAATAATCTAAGCGTGGCTATAAATGAAATTTTTATTTTCTGAAGAATTTTTTTACAGCATAAATTGACACCACGCTGAATGTTTCAAAAGTATTCATCCGATTTTTATGAAATAGAGAGGCTCATAGATCTTGGCGAACGTGGATATATTGTCACGGCTAAGATTCGCTGATGGTTGCGATTATTAAATAAAAATAATTATTAAAATTTAATTAGAAATTTAAAATTTGAGGCAAATTTAAATTTATCTGTTGGCAATTTTCAGTTGAAATTTATGTAGATTTTAGTTCAAAAATAAATATTTTTTTAAATTTTAAAGCAAATTTAAAAGTGGCTTCCACATCAAGATGGTCAAATTCTATAGTTATTGTAGTTCGGTCGGTGTCTACTTCCAGCACATGACATCTGCTGTAATTTTTTAAATATAAAAAATTCGAAACTGAACAACGAGTTGGTATTAAAATACTCTATCAATCCTAGTTATAATCTCGCAAGAACAATTACAACCGCGTTTAAACCGATTCCAATAAAATTTAATCGAGTCTCAAATAAAAAGATTAACATCTTTGTTCGCTTAGTCGTGTTAGAGGTGCTCTTCGATTTACATATGCATATTCGTTGGTGTACTGATGATCATACTGAACTTTTAAAACTTACCAAAGTTTTGGTCATTAAAAATACGACTTTTTTGATTTATTTTGAAATGAATTAAAACAATTTTTAATTAATTGGGAACATACCTTGTTTGATTCATTTTATTGAAAAGCCCTCAAATTCTCATTTTTAAGTTATTTTAGACGCCCATTAGGGCAACCATCATGGTGTGTTTGGGAGATATAGTACGTACATAGTATACCGGGTGGGTAATTTAAGTCGGCAAAAGCGAATAACCTGAAAATAACAGACAACATCAAAAATTATGTTAAGTCAGTTCTACCATGGGTCATCTGGCACCTAGATGCTGGATAAAGGACCATCTTTTTAAAATATATTTATTTTATTTATTTATTTATACTGAGATAAGTCTACAAATAAAATTTGAGAAATTAGAGAACTTTTAACGGCTACAGGTCCGATTTGCCAGCCTGTACACTTCTGACCTAAAAGAATGGATGGTTCGGACCATGAATTCTGCACTCCAACAGAAGGTCATAGATGTGTTCATCATCATCCTGATCGAAAATCAATGATGATGAATTTATTTTGCATCCTGCCTCTATTGGGATTCGAACCCGGTACTTTCCCGATCCAAACGTCACAACTTTAGCCACTGGGCTATTTGCTTTAATAAATTAAAATGATAATAATCAGTTTAACAAATATCAAATTGGGAAATGACAACTTGAAATTAAAAGTGATAATTAAGTCGTTATAAGTTATTTATTTACAAATTCTCATGCTTATGCCCATTTAGATTATTTTATGTTATTTTACAACATTCGATACCCACTTGTAACGACTTAATTATCACTTTTAATTTCAAGCTTTGTTCTTTTTTGTGACATACGTACATTGGCCAATCAAACAGTATTAAGAATGCATTACTTAAATGTGCGAAAAAAATCAAAATGATTTTAATTTACCGAGAAGCCGGACGCAACATCACCGATGCCGTCGAACTGTATATCAACCGATTTCCAGAGAGTTTTTGTAATTTTCATTGTAAAACAGTCATCCTCTCGCTACTTTTATCGTGTAGTATATACCAGTTTTCAGAAAATGATAGTGTTTAATGAAATCGTAGTATTAGCCGTACTATTAATCAATTTGTCAACGAGCTGTTGTACAATATCATGAATTTGTTAATGAACTACAAAATGAAGAACCTTCTTTTATGTGTGTATTGTTCTCAGATGAATCCACGCGAAGAAATTAACCGACACAATATGCATTATTGGTCTGTAGAAAATCCGCAGTGGTTGCGCGAAGTGGAAACGAAAATTATCACTACATTTAGAAAATTATCCATCCAGCACATCAGTAGGTGGATTGTGCGCTGTGATCCAGTACACTGGTCAATCAGATCACGCGACTTAACATCACATGATTGTTTTATGTGGGGATACCTGAAAGAATATTTGCTAAAATTTGCCAACCACAAGTAGAAATATCAAGGAACGCATAAAAAATGTTTGCCGAGATATCAATAGAGAACTTTCAATACGAACGATGAAAAAATTTCACAATGTATTGAAAATTATTCAATAATTAAATGCATGATTAACCAGCATCTCGGTGCCAGATGACCCGTTGAAGATGAAATGTATGTTGAATTATGCGCCCCTCCTAACAAAACACTTGACTATGTCTGTTATTTTCAAGTTGTTTGCTTCTACCGACTTAAATGGACCACCCGAGATGGCAGGCGAAGTCTTTTTTTCAAAGATGGCCAATTCCCACACTACTAATAATAATAATAACAGTATTAAAGGCCATTACTGGCCCCTTACTGAATCAACAATCTGGCTCCAACGGTTTCGATCCTGAGCTTGGTCTTCATACTGTCTTAGACAATCTGAAGAGGCCAAGTCGTTCTCTACATCGTGGAGCCATCGTCGCCTGCAACGACCTCTGCGCCTACCATATGGTGGCTCTCCTTTCAGAGATCGCTGCACAATTCGTTCCGGATCAGCACGCAGAACGTGACCGAGCCAGCGTACTCGCTGAGATCTAACTTCATGTACAATATCGGGGATCTTCATCAGATCTCTGATCTCGAAATTGTACAGAGCTCGGTATGTACCATCTATTTCGCGTTTAGGGCCGTAAATCACACGCATGATTCTTCTCTCAAATGTAAGGAGCCATCTCTCGTACTCATCCGTCAGCGCCCAACTTTCACATCCAAACATAACAACGGGCCTGATCAACGCTTTGTAAAGCTTCAGCTTCACGGCACTTGATAAGTGTTTAGATTTTAGCAGTGGCCTTAGAGGATACAAAGAACGACTGCCAGCTGCCAGCCGCACTTTAATATCCTCACCCACACTGTTATCGTGAGTAATAAGAGAGCCCAAATATTTGAACCTCCTCACTCCCTCAAACGTGTGGTGGCCACTACTAAAATCTGGTGTGCCATTGTCTCTAAAACCAGAGATCAGGTATTTCGTTTTGGACTCATTGATCTGGAGTCCAACTGAAGCTGAAAACTCTACAAGCGGATCAAGTATTTCTTTCACTCCGTTGTTATTCAGTCCAATCACGCATATGTCATCTGCATATGCAAGCACTTGATTGGACTGGCGATATAAGATGTTACGCTGAGGTGTTTCAGTTTTACGAAAGATGTACTCCAACATGAGATTAAAGAGTATCGGGGACAGAGCATCTCCCTGCCGAACACCCGAGTTAACTGCAAAAATTGTCGATAGCCTATTCTCAACTTTAACACAGCATTGAGACTGCGTCACTGTCATCCTACACAGTCGTACCAATTTTGTTGGCATTCCTAGGTATTCCAGGGCAGACCACAAACTCTCTCGATTGATCGAGTCGTAGGCCTGCCGGAAATCCAGGAAAACCTGATGTACGGAGATGGATGTCTCATAATATTTAGATAGAATCATCCGCAGCGAAAAGACCTGATCAGTGACTGATCGATTCGGACGAAATCCTCCCTGATAGTCACCAACCAAGCCTTCCGCCAGAGGAGTGATTCTATCCAATAAAATGTATGACAGTAACTTGTATGCTGTGCAAAGGAGAGCTATACCGCGATAATTCTCACACTTCAAGCGGTCTCCCTTCTTGAAGATGGGGCATATCGCGGCCACTTTCCATTCATCAGGCATAACTTCGGTTCGCCATACTAATCGAATAAGGTCGAAAAGACAGTTCCACAAAGTATCCCCTCCGAATATCAAGAGCTCCGAATTAATGCAGTCCACTCCAGGTGAGCGGTTTCGTTTGATTCTCTGCATGGCCTTAGTGAATTCCTCATGGGATGGCTCCTCAGTGCAAATCTCCGCAGACTGTTCTAGAGGTGGCTCAACAACAGTCTGTGATGCATGATGAACATCAAGCAGCTCAGTAAAGTGTCCACTCCATGCGTCAAGTACTGCGTCGATGTTGACACAGAGGTTTCCATCCCGGTCCCGAATGGCGGTTGACGAAGGCCTGAAAGTATGGTGCAATCCAGTAATTCTTTTAAAGAAATTACGTGAACTACGCTCATTGCTGAGTTGTTGTACTTTCAGAACCTCGGCCTTCCACCATTCTCGCTTCTTCCGTCTACAAATCCGCTTAGCTGCCCTTCTTGCAAGAGCTGCCTTGTTTTTCCTTGCGATTGTGAGACGTTGTTGCACTTCATTATGGGCTATATTTTGTTGCTCAACTGCAAGACGACACTCGTCATCAAACCAATCATTCTTGGGTCTGACTTTCACTATACCTAAAGTCTGTTGAGCAGCACTGACAACCGAAGTTTTCAGTACCTCCCAGACAGAGTTCACGCAGTCAGACTGGTAATTAGCTCCCTCAATGTTGTCGCTGACAAGATCCTGATATCGTTTCTTTTGATCTTCATTTATCAGACCTTCACAGTCGAAACGTTCCATCCGTTTCGCTGTGTTCCCCGACCTGTACGAAAACTTCCACCGTAGCTTTGCAGCGACCAAATAATGATCGCTGCCTACGTATTTGGTTGCTGACCGATAAGTTCTCACATCCTGCACAACCCGAGCTCGCCCTTTTGAAATTAACACGTGGTCAATTTGGCTCCGGGATGTTTTGCGAGGATGTGTCCATGTCTCTAGGTGACACTACTAATACCATTTACTATTAAAATGAAAAAAATTCTCAACACTAAATTTTAGTCTTCCTTGCCAAGCATTCACATAGAAAATAAACGATTTTTTTTTCAGCACTGATGCAACACAATTGTTCGTGTGCTTTACATGTGAGCGCTTCGCAAGATCGACGAAAAATTGGTGTCGAGCATTTTTTTTATGTTATTACATATTTCTAAATTAAATGAAATTTTGTAGAAAAAAAATTGTGTACCAAATTTTAGTCGACCATGCCAAGTTTTGATGCAACTGACGTTTTCGTGTGTTTCACTATGTGGGTGCTTGGACAAAATCAACTAAAATTTGGTATTTAAAAATTTTAATATTTTCTTTTATTTTATTCTTTCTACTCAGGCAAAACTACATGGTCAGAGGAGCGCTTTACCAAAAACCGAAATTTTCACTTAAAATTATTTGAAAGTTATCCGCAATTTATATTGAATTTATTAAATTAATAAATAATTAAAATTGATAATATTTGAATAATTTTGATGACCATATAGGTATATGTACGTGATTAAGTAACGATCGTATTAATAAAAAAATAATAATCATAATAAAAATATAAATTATTAACTAAATAATTTAAAAATTCTAATATTTTATATTTAATATAATAAAATAACTTTTTTAAAAAGTTTTTAATATTTTTGGTTTTTATTTAAATATATATATGTATATATCTAAATTTTTTGTTACTAATTATAATTATATTAAATAAAAAAAATATTTTTTTTGTTCATAATAATAATTATATAAATAAAAATAATTTATTAAATTATTAAATACTTATTAGTTTTTTGGTTTATTTATTATTATACTTATATATTTTTAAATACTAATATTTACAGTTGAATTTACGTTGTAATTTAGAAATGTTTTCCTTATTTTGTTTAAATTTATTTTTTAATATTTAATAAAAATAAAAAAAAAAATTGTGAATTTATTAATAATATTTATAAGTTTTTAATTTTATTTATTATCATCGCGTTAGAGATAATTTTTTGTTTTGGTTGGTTTGTTTATTTATATATTAGAGTGAGAGAATAAAATGTCTTAAAACAGCTGCCCTCATTATTAGTCATTTGTTTTTTTTTTTAAAATTATTAAATTAATTTTTTATGTAATTAATTGTTTAAACAAAAAAATTATTTCGTATATTTTTAATTATTTGATTTATATAATATTTAGTTGACAATTATTTAATTACGTTTTTATTTTATTTTTTTTTTGGTGAACCGAATTGAATATTAAAATTAAATAAGTATCTTTAAATAAAATAATAAAAAATTGTCATGAAACACAACTAACATAAACCACAGCATTAAGTTTTTGGGGCAGCACGCTTCCGTGTTATATGATACTTTCACGATTCCTTTCTAATTCTTCAGCATCGTGTTCCTCGTTTATACTCGATTCGGATGATTGGCCACAAATTTGCATTTCAATTTCGGCCAATCGATGTTCCAAATCCCATTGTTGTTGCGCTAATTTTGTATTTAAAGCTACGTTTTCGGCTTCCACGGTATGCAGACGTTCACGTAAACGTCGGATTTCATCTTCGAGTGCCTCGTGGGAGCCCAATAATGGTGTGGCACCAGATGATTCAAGGTGTGTTAATGATCCACAGGGAATTACTGTAAAATAAAATATAGAAAAATGGAGGTTTTTGTGTTATTCCATCAAAATAATAATTCGTTTAAAAATTTATGTATGTTATATGCAATGCCAGCTTGTCGTGTAAAGTTGTTGTTGTTTGTTAAATTGTATTCAAATTTTCTAACATCCTTTTAAATGTCCGGAAAATATGATTGGCCCAAGCTTGTTGCAAGATCTATTAGGCCACAATAGTTAGAATTAATCAGCTATGCTAACCGAGCAAGCACGCATAGATCGCGCTAAAACTGAAATTCAATTTGAAGAATTTTCAATATCTTGAGGCGTTAATTACCCAATTTGAATCCTATTATCAGAGAATCTTAAAAGTTCTTATGCTGTGTGCCTCACGCCATATTTTCGGCTAAATCGTTCTTTTAAATTTAGTTATCATTTTATTTGGGTTGAAGAACAAACATTGGATATTTTCAAAATTAAATCATAATTTATTTGATTGATACTAGTGCTATCTATGTATGACTCACTAAATTGAATTATTTTGTGAATTTTCAATATTTTTACCCTACTACATTTCATAAAATTAAGAAGTTCATTCAATTGTACACATAGATAACACTGGTCTAACGGTAGTAGTAGTAGTCGGGGCACCTGGGGTGGCCTACTTTTGTGACCTAGATTGGAACTTGGGAGGCCTACTTTTATTATGACCTTGATTTTTACAGGAAGTAGCTTAAATAATAAAAAGTGAAAGTAGATCGAATAATGTGACCTTGTGAAAGTGAAAGTAGATCGAATAATGAAAGAGAAACTGTAAATATTTGGTCGATGGAAAAGTGAAGTCATCCGTTTAAATAATAAAAAGTGAAATTGTTTACGCTATCTACGGATCCATCAACTTCATTGACTCAGCTGTGATGCCTTTAGTGTGTCCCAGAGATCAACTTATCATTGTGGGCGAAGTACCACACACCGATATCGATAAAAATTTTCAATGTTATTTGTAAAATTAATTATCATTCCAATAATTTTTATTTTTATTTTAGAAACGCCGGTTACGCTATACCTCGAACGATTTTCTCCACAATTCCGATTGAGACTTTCTTCATCGCAACGCGAATTTAAACAAAATTGTGTTGATGTTCCACGACCTTCTCGGAAGCTGTAGTTTAATAATGAATTGGTGCATCTCGAGTAACGGCGTAATAAGCTCCATTCCTTATATAGGCTGTATGGTGTGGAGTATCAATCCGATGATAGAGCCCGTAAAGATTTTAAAAGATTGTACTGGTTTTTGTACAACCAATATAGAGTGCGAATCGAGGAGGAACTGAAATCGATTCCTAAAGAGTTCTGGTATTTTATGAACAGTATAAGAGAAAATTAGTTGGTTTTCCGGCGTCCATGGCTTACCAGAGCTCCACCGATTAAAACCCCTCTGAAATATGTGAATTGTTTGCTAGGTTTTTGAATCAGCAGCAGCAACTGTAGTCAAGTCTCGAAGCTCTCACAGCTCCGTTGTTGCAGCTAACCTTATATCGATAAAGGTGCTGGTCACAACGAAATTACATCGATTCTAGTCCGGAATTGTGCGGAGAGTTTGACCGGTCTGTAACAATTACCAATCTGGTTTCGTTTATTTCATTTCATTTCATTTATTTTGTCACTTTGATCGAAGAAGCTGTTCCCAGGAGGTCATGCCTTTAACAACTCCAGCGCGGATTTACAATTTTTAGTATAAAACTACTATATCGATATGCTTAGCCAGGTTGCCCTGTTACCGTCCCTGCCAACGAGGAGGCGAATACTCGTCTACTTATAACTAGCATTTAAAATTAATTTACTTGAGATAAAAATCTGGTGTACTATTCTCTGTCTATCTACCGCTCAATACGGTATCACAGAACTTCTTAAAAGAGTTGAGGTTGATTGGCAGCATTAGAGTTAGTTTACTTGCTGGCCACTCAACTCTTGAGTCGTTTATTAGTTGTTCTCTAGCTTCTTGAGCTAGATCACAGTAATAGAGGATGTGTTCTATTGTATCCTCGCCCTGCCCACATTCACAGGTGCTTGAGTCCGCTAGATTCAGTCGGTGCATATAGGAGGCCATTCTACCATGTCCCGTTAACATTTGTGTGAACCATACGCTTAGAGGAATCTTTGTCTCTAATCTCGCCACAATGTTTGGCAAATAACTATATGTAATTCTGCCATCCACTGAGTGCGTCCATCTGTCCTGCCATATTGCTACTGACGCTTTTCTCGTTTTCCTCTTGAGCAAGCCCACGAGGTTCGGCCGAATTTGATCGCCTTCTACTATCACGTTTCCGTAGCTCACATTTTGTCTTTTCCTAATCTTGTAGTTGGCAATTCTCTCATTTAATAGTATATCAATGACAGGATCGGCGTCAGTTGACACCGTTCTGTAAGCCTTGGTAATTTCGAGCAAGATACTTCTTTGGGCACTAACTAGTGTACGCCGATGGTGGCAGTTCATTCGGTCTGCCCATGCCGCGAGCGCGTATGTTAATGAAGATACCACAAGGCCTTCATATATTATGGATAGTGTTCGTTGCTTGAGGCCCCAGTTCTCTTTAGCAACTCGTTTCAGCACAGCGAAAACCTTCTTACTATTTTCCGGGACTCTTCTGACATGTGAAGTGACTCCAAGTCGTTCATCGAAGTCAACTCCCAGCCATTTGACAGTTTTCACCATCTTAATTCTTTGGCCATTTACGGAAACCAATGGTGGTCTCCTAATGTCCAGTGAACCTTTAAGTTGAATCATGACTGTCTTTTCTGAGGAAAGCTCCATTTTGTAGCTTTTGCACCAGTCCCCCATCCTGTGTATGGCAAGTTGAGCTTTTTCTTGAATACTTTGTCTTGAATTCCCCGCAAAAAGCATTACCTTATCATCCGCGAATGCTACTTCTTGGACTTCCTGGTTCATGCTTCCGTTGAAGACAATATTCCAAAGATGTGGACCAAGGATGGAACCTTGCGGACATCCTTTGTTGACCATTTTTTCAAGTGTGCCATGACTTGAAATAACAGTTGCCTTTCTTTCAGAAAAATAATTGTTTAGGATGTTGTAGAGATTGCATGGGCAATTGAAACTTTTTAGCTCCAACATGATGCTGGGCCACCACAGGTTGTCGAACGCACCAGATACATCTAGGAACACTCCAAGATTGTACTTTTGGTTCGACTCTTTGACCATATTGATCAATTTGATCATTGCGTCCTCTGTGGATCTATTTTCTCTGAAGCCAAACTGTTTGTCACTATAGGTACCACTTCTTTGGAATGTGTCCATTAACCTGCCGGCAATTAACTTTTAAAATAGTTTACCAAGGACAGGCAACAGCATGATTGGTCGATAAGATTTGGGATCGGTTTGACATCTATCTCCAGTTTTTCTAATGATATCTAGTTTACCATTTTTCCATGCTTTGGGGAATATTCCTTTACTAAGACAAGTATTCATAAAGTTCGTGATACAGGGCCCTACAATAGGCCATGCACGTTGTATCACTTCGACATCGATGTTGTCTAGGCCTGGCGCTTTACCGGCTTTCATAGACATGGTTTCGTTTAGTGGTAATTTATTTAACAGCTTAAACTTGAATGCTTTCATGATGATATCGTTGAATGCTTTCAATTTGCAAATGCCTGCTTTTCGCCGATGATATTCAAATTTTCGTTCAAACTAGTAACATCTACGACTCGTTGGAGCTGCAGGAAGATTTAAATAAGCTTTGTAGTTGGCCAATTGACAACAGATTGATTCTGAATGTGAGACTCTCATTTTATCGTGTCTGTTCACTTATTTTGATAGTGTCGCGTTCATGTTCGGTCTAGGTATAATGTTTCCGTTTGACGCTAGCTTAACCAGACACATTAAAGTTATTATCCAAAAGGCATATAATATGTTAGGCTTTATTAAGCGGAATTGTAAAGATTTCTATGAGACAATAACTCTAACTGCATTGTATATCATCTTTGTTTGGTCTACTTTAGAATACGCATCTATATAGTCATATGGTAATATCTGTAACTTATTAACAGGATGGTAATATCTGTAATTTATTAAAACTGCAACGGTTAGGTCATCGACGAGATAAAGCATCCGCAGTATTTGTGCTGAGCTTCTCGCACGTCTAAATTTGTATGCTCCCGAACATCGTATGCGTAAACGCCATTGTAAATTCTAGTAAATTAGATATATGTCTAGACTATTCAGAAATAGTCTAGACACTTCTCGAATATTGCGGAATAGTCGAGTAGGTTAAAATATGTGGTATAAATATGAGATGAAATGGTAAGTGTTAGTTAAAAAGTGAAAATTACTGAGGATTAATTTTCACTTTTTAACAGGTTTTTCACCTGCCTGTCAAAAAAATGTATTGAAACAACGATTACTGCAAGCGTTAGTAAAACATGGTATTAATCTCGCTAGTTACTATTTCGATAAATCAACATTTTCGGACCAAGCAGAAGGGGACGAAAAGAAGGAAGGTGCAGTAGTAGAGGATGTGCCGGTGAAAACTGGAAATTTAGATTTGACGAAGATAGAGAAATAGTTGGTTAAACAATCAAATCAGAAAATGATCGATCTGTTGCGTCGGTTAGATAAGAAAAATTGAGGTGGAGAAAATGCAATCATCGATTGAAGGTGTGGAGAAAATGCAATCATCGATTCAACAAATTGAACAGAAAACAGAAACTGAAATTTCTCGAAGAAAACGAAGAAGTCGAGAATTTGGAGCTGTTTTGACGATAACGGAAAAGTGTAAAATTTGAAGAAAGTAGTTGACGGTAACGAAAAAGTGCATAATGAGAAGATTATGTTCTAGGGTTGAAGATAGTCGCGCTTCTTGGAAGCAAAATATTCCCAATTATAATCGAGAATTGCAAACAGAGTCTCATGAGTTGGAGGAAAAATATCTAGACTGGAAGAAAGAAGTTCAATATGTCAAATTTAAGCCATTAGTGTTCCAATGAACAAAATGTAGGATCATATAAAGAGTGAGTTTTGGTCAAGACAGAAGGCTTAAGAAATAGGGAAACTATAGGGAGCATACGGCTGTTCCATCATTGTTATGAGGTTGATACGAGACAGTGACGGTTTAATAGTTAAGGCCAATATGAACGAGAAGAGCGTTGTTGGCTCTCTCGTTTGATATAATCAAGGGAAAATAAAAATAAAATCATGGGTCTAAGTTAGAAACAGCCACAGTAAAGAGTAAAGTTATAACGTGCAAGAAAATTGCATATATGGATTGGCAAAACTGAGTTCCACCACGAAGTACTGATCGCAAATATAGAGTGGCCTCGTGTGGGAGAGGAGTTTTGTGTTGCAATTGATTCGAGTTGCCATTTCGTATAGATGATGCAGGAGCAACAATCAGGTGACCGGGTAAAATAATTCGGAAGTAAATAAATTGGTGTTATCTAGAATTTAAGTTGGATATTTAATTCACAATCCAGTGATCGAACCTGTTTGATAACGCTAAAACGTAACAACATAATACGTTCAAGTATGTACGTGTGGTGTAAACGTGGAATTAGTCTTCTGAGGCACACAATATGAAGCCAAATTCATAACTTTTTTTTCCTGCGGAGTAATATTCGACAGAGCAACCAAACACGGCTGACTCTATAACTTAAATCAAATTTGAGTAAAGTGTGCAAGTGTAATAATTTTATGTTTATTGTGTTAATTAATTAATAGAACTTTGGCAATGCATATACATAATAAAAAACGTAAATAGCTTTCCATATGAATTACTTTATTAACTGCAAATGAAAATTAATCAAATTTGCCACTAATCAATCAAAATTAAACTGAAATAGTTCGTACATAAGTCCATATAGGATATGTGTATATTGGCACACTTACCTGATCGACTTGGTTGTGATTGTGGTCGTGATTGTGAAGATGCCGCCCGACTTCTAGGTCGCCCTTCAGAACTATGCGCACTAGGGCTCACTGAACCGGAATCATCCACAGGACGTGATGCACGCTCTGTATACGATGATTCACCGTGATGTGATTTAGGACTTTGTGTTCGACTATATATGCGTATGTTTTCAAAAAAAAACAAAAAACAATATTCAATCAAAACTCAAACTTTAAAATTTATTTTAATAATAAATTTTAATTAACTAAACAAAATGCAATTAAATTATATAATTTAAATAATTTTTTTGTTTGTACGATTTACCTATAACCAACCGGATGGCTATATTGTGTTTGCTGTGGTGCTGATGTTGTTGATAGCCACATATCTTCTAACGGTATCCTACCTTTTGTTTCAACAAGCCCTGGTGTTGATTGACACCTTCCCATTGCCACTACATTTACATAAAAATTTAAATAAACAAAAAAAAAATCGGTTTATTACTAATAAATTCCAATTCTTGATCGTATTTTTAATTTCTTAAGATAAATGACACGACATAAAGATTTATAAATGTAAAAAAATGAATATACACAACACAACAACAACGACAACGACTTATATTTCAAATTCGGTATATAGAGCTAAAAAAAAATTAAATAGAAATTAAAAATAAATTAAATATAATAATAATTTTGTATATATGTAAATAGAAAAAAAAGCTTTTGTTTTTTAAATATCAATTTGTTTTAATTTTTAATTTTCACAAAATAACCATAACAAAAATGATAGAACACACAAAAATATAGGATGCAATACCTAAATTTCATCCAACTACCTTTTTCAAGGGGTGCCTTCTTATATTTTTCTAATCTTTTTACAGCAATCGCCTCCAATCTCACTCGCGCCGCTGGATACTCTTTTAATACGTCCCACATATCCTTTTTACTTAATACAAATAAATCACTATATCCTACTGAACGTACGCTCGCTGTCCGTCGATTACCTATATATTTTGCGTTTATAGAGAATGGAGAGGGAAAATAAAAATTTTATTAAATTAATTTTAAATATATAAAATTAGTTTGTTGCTTAATTAATTAAAATAAAATTAAAAATGTTGTTTAGATACGAACATATTACGAAAAAAAAAAAAATTTATTAAGAATTCTAATTATGGCTTTTTTATGGATGCATATAAAAAAAAAAACTTAAGAATACTAAATACTGAATTAATTTTTATATATTCTGGATAAAAATTCCATTGATATATAGTTTTTGAAAAACATGCGCCAGATTTTTAATTTGATGCTTGCAAAATATATTTAGTAAAAAATAAATTATTTCTATTGTTTTTATTTAAATTATTTTTAAATTTTTGCTTAATTATAAATAATATTTGTTGCCTGTTTTTTAAAATTTAAATCTACTACTAATTAAATTTTTTACTGCGATCAATCCATAAAACGTTAAGACCGATTTAGATTTATGTACCAAAATTATACAGTTTCCCAAGGATAACAATAACGATGACTCCAAATTTTTAACACCATGTTGCAATAGCGTTGTGTACATTACTTAGTTTTCTTATGTATCTTAATGAGATGAATGACAATTTCAACATCTGGATAATTTGGGTCCCGGCCACTCGGACATATGAGGGAACTGCAGGGCGGCCGAACCAGCTAGGCTTGGTTCAACTCTCCAATATCAACAGGAAAGGACAAACTTGGGAAGTGAGTGAGAATTTCTACATTGAGATAATCTGGGTCCCCAGTCACTCGGACATATGAGAAAACGGGCGGGAAAACTAGCTAGGCGTGGTACGACTCTCCAATATCATCCCGAAAGAAGCAAACTTGGGAAGTGAGTCAGCATTTCAACATCCGGATAATCTGAACCCCGGCCACTCAGGCATATAAGGAATAGATTCACGGGAATGTTGTCCTAAATCTGTCCTAAAAACTAAAAAAACAAAAATTAAGATTTTTTTAGGACAAAATTCACAATTCTATATAGACAGATGAAGTTTGTCCTAAATCCAAAAAATTTTTACAATTGTATGTGAGAATATCATATTTTATTCGGATAAACCGATAAATCTAATAATTTAACCGGTTAAGTAAATTTTTGTATAACTCATGTATGCCGAATAAATAAATTTTCAAATTTTCCTGAAAAATCCCTAGAAAGCTAACATCATATTGACGTATTGCTAGCGATGTCATTGGATCTAAGCTACCCGAAAAATATTTCTATTTTGGAAAACGTAAGGAATTAGGGGATCTAGGACAACCATGTTTTGTATGAACTTATGTATGTCGATTATATGATTTTTCCGAATTTTCTTGGGAAAATCCTAGAAAGCTAACACCATCTTGACATATATTTCAAGATGTCATTGGATAATTCAATGATTCCATACCAAACATGGTTGTCCTAAACCCCCTAATCCCCTACTTTTCCAAAATTGAAATATTTTTCGAATAGCTTAGACTAAATGACTTCTTGGAATATATGTCATTATGGTGTTAGCTTTCTAGAGTTTCCCCAAGAAAATTCAGAAAATAATGTAATCATCGCATTAAATTTTATATTCTTAGTGATAAAATGCGGTATATCGAGACCTTCGGCTTTGTACACTAACACAAATAAACTGAAATTGTTTTTGTTGTTTTTTAGGACAGATTTAGGACAAATTTCACCTACGTGAGTGGGACTTTCCAATATTATCACGAAATGAGCAAACGACCCGGCCACTCGGCCATATGAGGAATAGAATGGCGGATGAACTAGGTAGACACATTGTACGACTCTCCAATGTCAACCGAAAACGGCAAACTTCGGAAGTGAGTGAGCATTTAAACATCCGGATAATCTTGGTCCCGCCCACTCGGACATATAGCTAGGCATGGTACGACTATCCAATATAAACCGGAAAGGGCAAACTTGGGAAGATCTATTACAGCGCTTATATTAGCAGTTATGAAAAAAGCAGTTGCCGCGGCGAATCAAAATTGGACTAACTCCCTTACTTGTAGTGGAGCACGACAAACTGGGTCAAAACTGAACTTGAAGCGTTTCTAAACTTTAATCTCCCTGCGTCGACGTTATTTAAGAATGGTCGTAGGGATTCTCACAGGACACTGCTGTTTCGGAGAACATCCTCTTCCCAAAGGGCTGGGTCTGAAAGCAAATTATTTATGTAGTACCCCAATTGATGAGGCGGTGGAAGAGACTTTAGTTCACTTACAATGCTTAAAATGTAAAAATAAGGAACTAATTATTGTAACACCCACCCTCCACTTATTTTCCTTGTGTATATATGCAAAATCTTAGCCGAATCGGAAAACTTTTACCCGTGCCTGAGGGGCCCTTTAGCAGAAATCATCTAGTTAAAATTTAGACAAATCACGATTATTTAATTTTTGTGTATTTCGATTAATTTTTATTTAACTGGCTTATCCTTATAAAAATAATGTTAAGAATTTAAACAATATTTAAAATGGTTTTGAACACAACGTAAATAAATTCTTTTTTCACTTCATCTTTCGTTAGACGCCCATGGTAACCTTCTACCAAGTTAACAGATCTTTCTGATCTGCTCTATAATCTCAGTTTTTTCTCAACGAAAAACTATCAGCTGTTCAATATTCTCGCACGTAACAGTGGCAGGTAAACATTCAGGTGCGTTATCCCGATCATTTAAAGCAACATTTTCGGCTATTCTCAGGACTATCTTGCGTATATCTCCAGAAAAAATGATCTACTGCTGTTAGATCACATGTTCTTGGTAGCCAACTATAATCTCCTCTTCGCGAAATAAATAGTCCATCAAATGTGTTTTTCAATAAACCGATTGTTTCATTGGCTGTACGACGTGTAGCATCGTCCTGTTGAAACCACAAGTCGTTAATATTCATACCATCAATAAAATTGGGCATACAAAATTTGTTTTTAAATCTCTGTAGTGAACACCATTGACAAGAACAGCGTTACCAGCTTCTTTTTCAAAATAATGCGGAGGTAGCCAGAGAAATGAAACTGAGCTTCAACAGAAACAACATCTTCTTAAAAAATCATTTTGAGAATGATTTTGCGGGTTTAATTCTTGGCTCAATTGGATAAAGATAAGATAAATCGCTGTGGGCTAGTTTAATTGTTGAGAACGTCGTGAATGAAATCGATAAACGTGGGTTCTCTGCAACACTTTCTCTCTCACTGTAGCAATATTTTCGATTGAGCGAAGTAGACTCAAATGTTTGCACTACATTTTTAATAGAGAGCTCAGATGGGATATTTTATCTACCAAAAATAATTTAACGAAACGTTGTTTTTACAGATACAGCTTTTTTTAAAAATACCTACATACTCTATAGTCTATTTAAAAAAAAGTTCTTATTAGAAGACCCTTTACTCTTCAAGAAACTCACTGGCTTTAAAATGGAGACTATATGTGTCCCAGGGCTATAGTTTGCTTATAGTGGAGATGACCTCGAAAATCTTGAAGCTGGATTTCTTCTTGGGAAGCAAATAAATAAGGCTATTTTGGATTTCCCAGCCGTGAATAACCGATTGTGAAGTTAGCCGGCCCCAAGAAAAAGACTCATTTTAAGATTTTAAGATTCATCCTCGCAAAACTTCCCGCAGCCAAAACCACCAAGTGTTACTTTCAAATCGGCGGGCTCGGGTTGTGTAGGATGTGAGAACTTATCGGTCATCAACCAAATCCGTAGGCAGCGATCAACTTTTTTGGTCGCTACAAAGCTACGATGGAAGTTTTCGTACAAGTCTGATAAATGTACATCAAAAAAATCAAGATATCAGGATCTTGTCATTGACAACATTGAAAAAGCTAATTGCAAGTCTGTATAAATTTTGTCTGGGAGGTACTGAAAACCTCGGTCGTCAGTGTCGGTCAACAGACTTTACGTATCATGAAAATCAGACCGAAGAATGATTGGTTTGATGACGAGTGTCGTCTAGTAGTCGAACAACAAAATCGCGAGGAAAAACAGGGCTGCTTTTGCTAGGAGGGCAGCTTATCAGATTTGTGGAAGAAGCGAGAATGGTGGAAGGCCGAGGGTCGGAAAGTGCAACAGCTCAGAATGAGCGTAGTTCGTGTAATTTCTATAAATTAATTACTGGATTCTACCATACTTGCAGGCCTGCGCCAACCGCCATTCGGAAACGGGATGGAAACCTCTGTGTCAACATCGATGCAGTACTTAACGCATGGAGTGGACACTTTACCGACCTGCTTGGGGTTCATCCGGCGTCACAGACTGTTGTTGAGTCACCTCAAATACAGAGTGTGGAGATTTGCATTGAGGATTCATTCCGTGCTTCTGCCATGCAGAGATCGAAACGATACCGCTCACCTGGGGTGCACGGCATTAATTCGAAACTCTTGATATTTGGAAGGGATACTTTATGGAACTGTCTGTGCGTCCTTATTCGATTAGTATGGCGAACCGAAATTTTGACTGATAAATGGAAAGTTGCCGCGATATATCCCAACGAGCCCCTTTAAGTGTAAGATTTATCAAGATATAGCTCTCATTTGCATAGCATACAATTATTGGTAAACAGTCAAGACCAGGTCTTTTCGCGGCGGATTATTCTATCTAAATATTATGGGCCATCCATCCCCGTAAATCAGGTGTTCCTGGATTTCCGGCAAGCCTATGACTCGATTAATCGAGAGAGTATGTGGTTTGCCCTGGATTACCTAGGAATGCCAACAAAATTGGTACTATTGTGTAGAATGATAGTGATGCAGTCTCAGTGCTCGACAGGCAGATGCTCTGTCCCCGATACTTTTAAATCTTATGTTATAGTGCTTTTTTCGTAAAACTGAATCACCTCAGCGCAACATCTTATATCGCCAGTCTAATCAGGTGACATATGCGAGATTTGACTGAATAGCAATGGAGTCAGCTTCTGTTGGAGGCAAGATCAATGAGTTCAAAACGAAATACATGATCTCAGGTTATAGGGGCAATGGCACACCAGATTTTAGTAGTGGCAACACGTTTGCGGCTGGTAGCTAGCAGTCGTGTTTTGTATTCTCTAAGGCCACTGCTAAAGCCTAACCATCTATCAAGTGCCGTGAAGCTGAAGCTTTATAAAGCGTAGATAAGACCCGTTGTTATGAATGGATGTGGGCGCTGACCTGATCGATTCGGACGAAATCCTCCGTGATAGTCACCAACCAGTGATAGTCCTCCGCTAGAGGAGTGATTCTATCCAATACAATGTATGACAGTAACTTGTATGCTGTGCAAAGGAGAGCTATACCGCGATAATTGTCACACTTCAAGCGGTCTCCCTTCTTGAAGATGGAGCATATCGCGGCCACTTTCCATTCGTCAAGCATAACTTCGGTTCGCCATAATAATCGAATATGGTCGAAAAGACAGTTCCACAAAGTATCCCCTCCGAATATCAAGAGCTCCGAATTAATGCAGTCCACCTTTGCATGGCTTTAGTGAATTCCTCATGGGATGGCTCCTCAGTGCAAATCTCCTAGGTCTGTATTAGAGGTGGCTCAACAACAGTCTGTGACGCATGATGAACATCAAGCAGGTCAGTAAAGTGTTCACTCCATGCGTCAATTACTGCGTTGATGTTGACACAGAGGTTTCCATCCCGGTCCCGAATGGCGGTTGAAGTAGGCCTGAAAGTATGGTGCAGTCCAGTAACTCCTTTAAAGAAATTACGCGAACTGCGCTCATTGCTGAGTTGTTGTACTTTCAGAACCTCGGCCTTCCACCACTCTCGCGTCTTCCGTCTACAAATCCGCTTAGCTGTCCTTCTTGCAATAGCAGCCTTGTTTTTCCTCGCGATTGTGAGACGCTGTTGCACTTCACTATGGGCTATATTTTGTTGCTCAACCGCAAGACGACAAGTCTGACTTTCACTATACGTAAAGTTCGTTGAGCAGTACTGACAACCAAAATTTTCAGTATCTCCCAGACAGAGTTCACGCAGTCAGACTGGTAATTAGCTTCATCAATGTTGTCGCTGACAAGATCCTGATATCGTTTCTTTTGATCTTCATTTATCCGAGTTTCACAGTCGAAACTTACCATGCGTTGTACGAAATACAGACTTGTACGAAAACTTCCATCGTAGCTTTGTAACGACCAAATGATGATCGCTGCCTACGTATTTGGTTGCTGACCGATAAGTTCTCACATCCTGCACAACCCGAGCCCGTCCTTTAGAATCTAACACCTGGTCAATTTGGCTACGGGAAGTTCCGTGATGATGTATCCATGTCTCTGTACAATAACGTGATCAGACATCTGATGAAGATCTCCGATATTGGACATGAAGTAAAATCTCAGGGAGTACTCTGGCTCGAATAGTACTGCGATCACTGAAAGTTGTGGTGTCCGTTTTACGAGGCACACATCCAGAACATCAAAAAAAATCCAAAGATAATTGACACGCTACTTGCCATGGAAAGATGGAGTTGTGTATGATCATATGATCTACAATATCATCGATTACCCTACAGTGATTAGCGCCATATTTAGCTGGAGGAAAGGACATGACAACATTGGAAAATTGGCGAAAGTTGATAATCTGATATTCGATCAAATTCATTCGCCTTGTATTCTGGAATCAATTAAAATAAATGCTCCCAGTCGACAGTCGCTCGCCCTCACTGATAATGAAACAGCGAATACGATGTCCAACGGTTTCAACAAATTTATATTAACTAATATTTACTTGGGTCGATTAAAAGATAGCCACATTACATAATTTGCTGAAAGCTTAGATATATGCATGATTAGAGCAGATCATGATTTTTCTTCTATGTGGGTGTTCTTGTATTACTTTATCTATTCTATGTTCTAATTTTATTGTTGAGTTGGCCTATGGTATTAGCCTGTAAATATTTTCCTTTGAATAAATCCTATAGTGACTTTTTAGACACGGGATGGACAATTATTACTGAAAATACCAGTGACTGTTTTAATGTGTTGATGGGAATTACCGCACTTTTATTAATTTGTAATTTAAATTAAATTTTTATATAAAACAAAACGTTCTCGTATTTATTTATAATTTACAGTAAATAAACTTTACTCAAAAATATAGTACGTCACGCACTTAATTAAATAGTTTATGATTAAATTAAAAACCATTATTATAATTTGATCATTTTATTTAAAATTACAAATCTACATAATAAATATAGTTGAATAAATTGTAAAACGTGTTTAATTTAAAATTTATTAAAAATATTTAAAACCAATAAATAAAACGTTATTTATTTATTAAAAATATTATATATTTAAATTAATATTTCGTGCATTAAAAATAAAATAAAATAATTTTTTGTTATTATTTGTAAATGTATTATTACAAATTTTCATTTTCCGATAAAATATAATTTTTATATTGATTTTAAAATTTAATTTTTGTTGGTTTTATTATTTATTAATGTGAAAATAAATCGATTTAATTTATGAATATAAATAAAAATTAATTACTTATTCGTACTATTAATCAATAAAAAAATAAAATAATGAAACCACATAATTCTAGTTAAAATTTATATTTTAATAAAATGAAATTGATTAAACATTTATTTGAAATTGTATTTATCATCTGGTGGCGGGTAGGGGTATGTCAATTAAATAAATAATAATTATAAATAAATATTTTGCTATTGTGGTCGGAAGAGTTTATATAATATTGTGGTGGAAATATTTCCAAAATACACCCCCTTACAAATTTATTTCACCAACAAAAACAGACTTAAATAAATTATTCGCAAGCAAAAAATTAAAAAATTTAAAAAAAACAAAAAACAAATAGAAATAATTTATATTTGTTAAAAATTAAGATTTTTATTTTCTTCAATTTAATTAGTTATTTAAATTATTGTTCTATTTATTATTTTTATGTTTTGTTTTGGTTTATTTTTTTATTTAGTTAGTTTTTTTTAATTATAAGGGTTAGTTAAATTAAAAAAAAAAGTGGAATGAATAGAAAAAATGAGTATATTTGCCAGGCAAAGCAATATTAATTTGTAGGAATTAATAAAATAAGTTTATAATTAGATTTATATAAATTTTTTGTGCTGTTGTTTTTGGGGCCAAACAAAAATAATTAATTATGATGAAAAATTTATATATAAAAAAAAACAAAAACAAATTATTTGGGTTTTATTATTTAGTTTTAAATGGGTTTACTAATTTATTATTATTTTTTATTTAAATAAAAATAAATAAAACTTTGTAAATTATAATCGTTTTTTTTGTAGTTTTTCTATTATTTAAGAATTGAATTGTGTCTTCTTGATTTTATTTTATATTTTTGTGCTGTACATTTTTCTTGTGTATAAATGTGTTAAGCAATAATAAAAACTATATACTCTAGGGTGATTTGTTGTTTTAGTTTTATATAATGTAAATAGTTTGGCAGCGTATAAAGGCGATTTGGAAAGAAAGCACGCGATCTTAAAATATCTATCTTTTATGTGTTGTGCCAATTAACTGGAGTATATGTTAAATTTTTTGCAAATAGGCATATAATTCAAATCATTTCCAGTCCACTAACACAAACAAATAATAAATTATCAAACTTTCACCGAATCTGCCAAACAAATACTATACTTTTTTTTTAGAATATTGATTTTACGTTTTTGTTATCGTAATCTGTGTTGTGCTTCGATAATTCATAAATCAAATATTTTAATTGAAATTTAATAAAATATAATTGATGGCTTGGAAAAAAAGTCGAACAAAAATTTTTATTTTTTTGAATTTAAATTTTTTTATTTAAACTTTTCGTTTGGCTCTCCCGTAGTTGAAATTTCATAATTAAGTCTGAAGTTATATCTATAATTTGGTTATACATATTGCAATACTAAATTTTTTTGCTGGATAATTCAATTAAATTTTGTAAAAGTTTCTTTTTTTTTCTTTCGGTAATTGGGGGAATTAAAAGATTTCGTTTTGAAAAGTTGTTAAAAGTTTTTCTTTGAAACTTTGATCATTAATATATTCAGATTTATCTTCTACTAGCATACACCATTATTTGAATTGTAGGTAGCAATTTCAGTTTATATTATCACGGGAATTCGAACTCACTTACGTAAAACCTATCCAAGTGGCCAGAGTTACAACATTATAGGGTTTCAATTAATTTTTAATGTTAATGTAACCAAATATCAGGCGAAAATGAGCATTGTTCCCAACTAGATTGACAGTATAGAGTGCTAAATAATTTCAATTCGTAAACTTAGGCCCTGGTTCATACACAAAATGTATAAATTCTATATCCCTAATTTCACTGAAATTGTTTATGGATAAAACGTTACTATGTACTTATTTTTCCATGTTTAACGGACATTATTCAAAAATAAATGAAGCTACTTATTTCTAAATTGCTCGAACACTTTCAAAAATTGAATGAAACATTTTTCGAATTCGAATTATTTTGATAATTTTATTAGATTGCCATTGCCATGTTTATAAATTGTTAGAAAGTAATTACAAATTGAATATTTTGCAATTAGAATAAGACTTTTTTCAGAATGAATATAACTTTTTTCACCAAAAATCATTAATTTTTATAAATGGAGTTCTCATTTTAGACACAGTGCGAATGTAAAAAGAGTTTATTCGCTTATAGCTAGCCACTAGCGGATATAATATATCAGCCATTCCACGCGAAATCAGACACCCATCCGGAGGTCCAATTTTTTTGAAATTCGGGGAGATGGTAGACATAGATAAACAAAAATATGATTGGAGTAAAAACTCGGTGGGGCAAAATACGCGGAGTTCCGTTATAATTTGTTTTTGACGAAAATTCAAATATTCACATCTTTAAATTCGTGTATCTTAAGTATTTAGTATATGAGTGCCATCCGAGCCATTCCACCAGTACCTCTGCCTCAAGAGAAAAACCGTATTACAAGATCCCAGTCCAAGGCGGCCTGTCAATTAAATTTAGCAGAACCAACATCGGCGATATCTTATACATCATTACCAAGAACAGAATTAAATATCGGCGTTATAGTGTAAGTAAGAACAAAAACATAAATTTCGAGCAGTTCGATTTTTCAGCAAAAGACTATTTAAAACTGAAATTTAAACGATATACTGTACATTAACACCAAAGTTGAAAACGGTTACACGAATTTAAAGATGTGAACATTTGAGTTTCCGACAAAAACAAATTATAACGGAACTCCGCTTATTTTGACCCCACCGAGTTTTTACTCAAATCATATTTTTTTTTCATCTATATCAACCATCTCCCCGAATTACAAAAAAATTGGACACCTTGCCTCCGTAAATGTCTTTTTTTGTCTGATTTCGCGTGGAAAGGCTGATATATATGTACCTCCTCGTACCATAAAACTATGTTTTTGAGCTGATTTATAAACTTTTCGTTATCACTATTTTGGTTTCCAAACAGTTGAAAAACCATTTAAAAAAGTTTGAAATGTCCATATAGCAGAACTTTCACCAATTAATAAACTTTTCGTAATACATTTTTGATTTTAAATTTTTAATCACACGCCAAGGTGAAACTTATGATTTTTGCATCATAAAAAAGAACTTTTCAAAATATAAAAATAAACATTTGTTCTTTAATTAAAGAAGCCAATGATCACAAATATCAAAAT
The DNA here is from genome assembly GCA_951394425.1 of Tipula unca. Classification (NCBI taxonomy): domain Eukaryota; kingdom Metazoa; phylum Arthropoda; class Insecta; order Diptera; family Tipulidae; genus Tipula; species Tipula unca. Next base: position 108,131,440 of record OX596382.1, on the reverse strand, counting down.
TTAAATTTCCTATTGGAAGGACAAATAAATGTTTTCACAAAGCTCCGTTTGTCATAAAAGAAGTTTTATATCAGAACGGAAGCAAATATTTGTTTTTTAATTATAAACACATTATAGATAATTACAAAAATCATGAATTTAATGTCCAATTCAAATGACAACAATATTGTGAAGATTATTTTGAAAAAGCTCAACTTTTCATAAAATAGCTTTTAAAGGAAATTAGGGGTAAATAAAATATGTTCACTTCTGTTTGGAATCTATTTAACAAACCATTTTTCTTTACTCTTTAATAAAAGAAACTTGTAATTAAAAAAGCTCATATTTTCACAATAGAACGTGCATGTTGGATCGGAATCAATTAAAATGGTTACCGGTATGCTTTAATTAAAATTTCCAATTAGAAGAGGCTGTGAAACCTATATTCTTAAAAAGCTTAGATTTTCATAAAAAAAACTTTTATGTCGAATTGCAATCAATGAAAATAAAATAAATACACTTATCATTTAATTTAGAGAAACAGATAATTACAAAATAAAAACACGGCGAAGTATTTCATCAAAAAGTCCTTTTTTTCAAGAAGGTGCTTTTTGTGTTATTTAATTACAAAAGGAGATGATCAACAAATATTAAATTATTAATTTCCATATAGGACAATTGTGAAACTTTTTAACAAGAAGCTCATCTTTTATAAATAAAGGTTTTGTTGGATTGCAGTTAATGGAAATATTAACACTTTTAACTTAAGAATTCGATGAAACAGACATGAAACTTTTTGAAAAAGCTCATTGTTTCATAAAATAACTTTTATTTTGGATCGGAAACAAATATTTGTTCTCTTTAAATAAACAGATAATTGAAAAATCTAAAAGACGATTTCCATGTGAAACTTATTTTCAAAAGCTTAATTTTTCAAGAAATAGCATTAATGTCAGATCAGATAATCACCGGGTCTATTCAAGGAACTACCACGTAAAGCAATCATCATGATTACATACTTATTTAATGCCTGTATGAGGTTGAAGTATGCACCCAAATGCTTCAAAACGGTCCAAACCAGATGAAGAAGTAAAATCGTACAGACCAATCTCACTGCTCCCAACCTTATCAATTCTGTTTGAAAAACTACTTCTGAAACGTCTCAAGCCAATGGTAAACGTTTCTGATTTTCAATTTGGATTCAGGAGTAACAACTCCACAATAGATCAAGTCCATCGAATCACTACGGTGATACAGCAAGCGTTGGAAGAAAAGAAATATTGCCCCGATGTATTTCTGGATGTATCCCAGATTAACATTCAAGATGAGGAAAATGTTACCACAAAATTATTGCCAGCTGCTTGATTCATATACCTCTCTGATCGCAAATTTCTCTACCTCCTCTACACTGCATAGACATACCTACAACGAACAAAACATTCATCGATACGTTTGCTGACGACACTGCTATTATGGCAATAGACGAATCTCAATAAAGGGCAGTGAAAAATCTTCAACGAGCAATGAACAACGTTACTAAATGGACGATTGATTGGAAAATCGCGCTTAATGAGCGTAAATCAACCCGTGTGACATTTACGCTCCGACCCAAAACTATCAACCAGCATATATACATCAACGGGGTACTAGTTCCCGCAGGCTGATTCGGCCAAATACCTTGGTCTGCATCTAGACTCAAGGCTAAACTGGAAACATCACGTGAGACAAAAGCTGAACAGATACGATTAAAACAACGTGAAATGTACTGGTTAATTGGGCATCATGCTAAAATGAACCTGTATTGCAAAAGACTAATTTACCAGACCATCTTCAAACCAATATGGATTTATGGTGCGCAGCTATGGGGTTAATAAATTTTAAAATAAATTTCTTCGAATGTAGAAATACAATTGCTAGATGATGTCATCCGCGAATGTGCCATCAAACATGAAAAGAGACATATCATCCACACCAACGTTGAGGCCGTACAACAACTGGATAGTACAAACGAAGTAAGGCGGCTCAAACGAACCAAATCAGGGGAACTGGACATTGGTGCAGCAAATCCACACAAGTTTATGCTTATCTCATAAGTACTAATGTCAACCTTACTAACGAATTAAACGAATTAATAATGTTTAAGATTGTAGTAGCCATGTAGTAGCCATACCAATAAAGGTGTTTTAAAAAAAAAAAAACTTACACAAGCAAACAATACACCAGTTACAAGAAGAACAACAATCCATGTTAACATATATAATATCTCATCATGATATTCACCAAATGGAAAATTCAATTCAACTGAATTTTAGAATTGATTGATTCATTCAATTGATTGATAGAAAAATTCTAAAATGATGATCCTCGATTTCCGAATGATCATAAACTATTATTAAATTTTGATGGATTTAATGAGGGTGGTGGTAATCGCAATTTATATATACAAAGCCCATTGATTCGGATCGAACCAGGGAATTCGGTGGTCACCAAGTGGGATAGTTTTGAGCATTTGAATGAAGGTAAGTGATTATTTTTCAATTACCCCTGAATGTATCCTATTGAGAACTTTATAAATGTTTTATTTGGACACGTGATATAGCAAACAATCAGGCGCATTAAATTTGTAATATTATTTTGGTAATTTAAATTGAACAGCAATCAATCAATCAATTTATAATTTTAATTGCACAATTCATTGATTCAATGTTGTTAAATGGCGATCAATTAAATTATGAACTTTATTAAAATATAACATATTGTTTTATAATTAAAAATTTTGAAATTATTCAATAAAAAATTTCAATTGGCATAGGTTGTAAAATCGATCGGCCCACTTGGTTTACCCACTTATATTTTCCCAGATTGTTAGAACTGTAGTTTGAATATGGTTTTGAAAACAATAGAAACTGATTTGGATAGTGTTAATAGTAATTGGTATTTACGGAGTAGTAGAATAAAATGTTTGATCAAAAACACCAATTAAAACGGCAAGATTATATAAAACTGTCATAATTCAACATAATTTGTCGCCAAAATGAATCATTCGACAAAGACGATAACCTTTGATTCGAAGGTAAACTATATATAAAACTACGGGCGGGTTTAACTCACAAAAGTTGTGTCATACTCACATTTATGTATTCTTCTAATTTCAAAGTCAAAAAATAAGTGATTTTATTTAATGGTCTATTTATATACATAAGACAATGCAGGGTGTTCGACAAAAAATCGAAATTTTCGGTCAAAAAACATTTATTTAAATAAGACATAAAATATGTTAAGTCGTCTTAGCGCAAATTATTATCATAAACAAATAATGTGTTTTCGGTAATTTCAAGTAGTATTTTGTTATCAAGTAGTAAAACCCAGATATCACGATGCCATACCTACTGCGCGATAATTAAATCCTCTCAACTCAATTTTTGAATGAATAGAATTTTTTTCTCCCGTATGTACGCTTAAGCTGCGTTAAGCAATTATTTAGTATAAATAAAAGAGAAACATTTAATAAATTATCATTCGTAATTAAGAACTTTTATTTAGTGTTGTGAGCCCCCACCAGCGGTAAGCCACAATATAAATTACACGATACACGATCAAACAATGGCTCTGATAGGTACATAGTAGAGAAACGCACCATTTCTTTAAAAGGATTTTTTCGGGATGGTTTTTCAGGCTAACTTCACAATGGTGAAAGTCATCTGGTGTTGCAATAGTTTCCGTGGGTTCACATTTGAAATATTTTACTAACATCTTTTTTACCATTATAAATTATAACACTAAGCTTTTTATTACTATAGTATATAGTGACGATTATAAGCTGTATTGTAAATTTCATAAATTTTATTAATTTTTTTAAAATAAATCCCAAAATTCCATTCATGCGCGATATTTATCCCATCACAATTTTTTTTTTTTCGTGCACCATAATTAATTTTCCACTAGTATGTATATTAAATCAATTACAAAAACTAAACTAAAAAAAAACTTTTTAACAAAAAAAAAAACTAAAGAGTGGAAAAATTTAATTTAATGTTATATAGAGCAGATGCTAAATTAAATAAAACTAATATTTAAAAATAGTTTTCCATTTCCATCATTAATCTTATTCAGCTAAAATTGAGATATGATGGTATAGGGACAAGTTAATTCCATTAAATAAATATTATAGTTTTTAACTATTTTAATCTCGATGGGATATAAAAATATTTTATAGCTTCGGTGTCTATATATGTAATAATTTATTTGATCCCTGTACTCCCATGCATATAACACCTTATGTATGTATATAGTAAATCAGAATCGGTGTTCAGATAAATGCCGTATGACAGGTAATAAAATTCTATATAACTTCTAGAATTTCCATGCATGTCTTTATATTGCACATATACGTATATACTATATGCTGGAAGAAGCGACGATAGAAAATTTATGAGATTCAGATACAACTGTACCACATGTCTAATTCTATGTTTCATATAACCTGTATACATATATGCTTTATGAACTAAGGATACGTCCGTATGGAACATTGTTTGCAAAACATCAAAGTGCTACAAAATATTTTGTAATACATGACATAAATGCTATATATCAAAAAGAAAACTAGTAGTGTACAGCAACAATGGTAGACAAATTTCACATGCATACTTGAATATCATATATGTACATATATACAAAGTGTTGTGAAAATGTGTAATCTTTAAACTGCACATAAATAATAAATACATACTCGTAATGTCTTTGAAAGGTTTGTAACTAGAAATAAAGTTGTGCGATAAATTTTATCTTAACAAACTGGTTATATCCTCTTTGCTCCTTTAATATTATTAGGTTCATAAAACGTATATACGTACATTTGACATGATGGAAAACAACCGGCACCAACAAAATGTACATAAAGCTTTGTAACAAACTAACACACCTTTGTTCTAGAATTATGATGTTTTATTTTTTAAATTAACAATTACGTTTCGAAAGACGACACAAAAGCACAAAATGAAAAAGGATTGATTAATTACCATTTCGGTATTTTTTTAAAATAATTTTTATGCTACCCCCAGTGCTTTCTATCATGTTTGTGTCTCCGTTGTCTTTTTGATAAATAATAAATGGAAAATTTTTGTTTTTGACTTTTTGATAACGAGACGGTTTTTTTTTTGTTGATGCTGTATTTTTTTGTATAGTGGTGGAAATTATAACGAGTGACGTATGTATATCAAAGCTTAGACTTTAGAGCATAGCTGGAAAGTATGAGAGTGCTTTTTTGGTCAAAATGATTAATGCTGTGTGTCGAACACCGATTTTTTCGATTAAATTGGTGACTAAACTAAATTGATGGTTAGTTGACAGCAGTCATAACTAGATGGCAACAGTATTATAAATTAAATCATAAAATTTCTAAAGTTTGTAAAATGCTAACCTAACTTTTAAAGTCTAAGAATTTTAAAACATTTAGAAATACTAAAAATCAACTGTGTAGCCTGTATTAATTCGGAATTTTATAAACTAAGCTCAATTCAAAACCATTAAATATTTCAATATTTTTGATTAAAGTTTTAAATTTAGAATTGTTAAATTCCCTTTTGAATTAACCAGGCATTCATATAACATTTAAAATTAACAGATCAAATTTTAATCGATCAAACTACGTCGATATTTAATATTTGAAAAAAATCGTAAATTTTCCAAATTTCGATAAAAATCCTGAATTTGGGTTAAATTTTACTTTAAATCCAGAATTATTCGATTCCACTGGAAAAAAATCCCTTTGGATAATCTGCTAATCTGTTTCGTTGGAAAAATTCCAACGCGTTGGAATTTTAACTACGAATTTAATTTTGTTGGAATTCGCTCAACAACGAAATTCGTGAAGGTTGTCCAAAATCGGTTTTTGTTCCGGATTACATTGATGCTGGTTGAACTGATACAGCAAGTTTGACATCTAATTTACAGTGGGATTGAAGCGTCATTAGGCATTAGTGGGATCACCAAAAACATTTGTTCGCGTTGGATCCCACATATTTTGGAAAAAAAATGATCGTTACAATTACTGAAAAAATATGATCGTGGTGCTTCAAAACATGTCTACCGCATCGTGACAGGTGACGAATCTTGGATCTATGCGTATGAGCACTTCGAACCAAATGGTCGCAAAAACTGGTCATATCGCAACCAAAAGCTTGCCAGAAGTCTTCGGCGAAATAAGGCAAACCAACCACCGACAACGGATCATTCTCCACCACGACAATTCGAGTTCTCATACTTCGGAATATTTGAGCGGTTAACACATCCAATTAATGGGCCATCCATCGTAAATAGTCCAGATTTGGCACCCAAACCAGAGTGACTTCTTTTGATTTCCGCACATCAAAAATAAATTGCTACGGCAACGTTTTCCGACCACTGAAGAAGTAGGCTTTTTAATATCGCTGCGTATGGTTTAACCCGTGTATGGTTTAACAATACATATATGACATTATTTGCTTAGCGACTGGTATTGTCGTTTAGCGGCAAATTAAATAAAATAAAAATAAAAATTATTTCGAGATATATACGAGTATATGAACAGCGCAGAACTCATTTTACCAGTCGCGATTTGCCGGCCTAGCCTTTAAGTGTGTTTTGACTATACTTCGCAATATTTTGAAAGATTGCAGGAACAATAAAAACCTTCGGGATTTTTTAAACATTATACATATAATACAAATTTGCCTCCAAACGTGGCCGGCCGATCACGATTTTCTGAATTTTTGTCATCATTTTACCTCTTTGAATTTTTTTTTATGTTTGCAAACATACTTACAATTTGGACGGGGTAATAATAGATGACAATAATTGAAAAAAACGTATGCTAGCAAGTTTTAGTCGAAGAATTCGCCATTAAACAATAGACGGTGTTCTAGTTCCTTAGTAAGTCTTTAAAAAAACCGAAAAATTGTGTATGGGAGTAATTTTTTAAATGTTGTGGTAGTTCATTGAAAATGAAAGATGTCGAACACAACAAATAATTTACAACAAAATTTGATGTACGTTTCTCAAGGATACACAATCTGACAATTCTACAAAAAAAAATTCCAACAGAAATTTCCAGTCCAACGAGATACTGAATATCAATTAAATTCCAATGGAATTATTTTTGGTGCAGTGAAAATTTTCCAACCGAATTATAGACATGATTTTGAAATTCGAACGATTTATTGTATAATTTTCAATTAATTGTAAATTTTAAAATCCCCTTTGAATTTGAATTTTGAAAACTTTACCGCCTACAAAAATCTATGTTAAGGTCAAAATAATTCAATTTGAGAACTAGATCACTCAAATGCCATTTTGAAAAGTAACACGAATAGCCGAATTTACAAAATACAAAATTAACCCAGTTAAACATACGCGAAAAAACTAAATCGAAGTAAAATACTTGCAGTGCCAAAAACCCAAATAAAAATGTTGTAATAGTTATTCAGGTTACAAAACTCAAAATGCACAAGACCTAATTTTTAAGTTCAATCAACTAAAAAATATTAGTATATATATGACAAAAATTGTATAACGATAAAATCAGTTCCATTAAGCAGTTCATTACATTGGTACAATTATAATCAGTTCAACACGTCAGTTCAAGTTTATAATTATAAAAATTCAACTCTAATAAACAAGTAGTAAAATTTAAATTCAGTGTTTCCATAATTGCTCACCAAAGGAATTCAGCACCAAGTAAGTATATTCTAAAACAAAAAACAATACCGTCATAGCCTCCACCAGTGGTAAGCGAGTATTGTTATAACTCGCAACCAGTAACATCACAGCACCGAGCAAGTTCGTTTTTAATTACCTGCCACGGCCAAGGCGGAGTCAAATACGCAGCGACTGTGGGCGCGCAGACTTCTCTCTGGTAGTTAAGGGTACTTACTCTAAAATTACTTACTAACACATTTAACACAGACTAATTCATTACTCCGTCAATAACTGATCGTATACACATAGAACAGTCCCTTCTCTACACACACGTAATAATCAAACGTTTTATTACAATAAGGTGTTTGAAAATGTCCAGGAAATTTAACATAGTTGTCCTGAATTGTTTAAAATTTGATAACCTGAATTTTATTTTCAAAATTTGTTTTATTGAAATTCATAAGAAGTTAATAATATCGACTCAAATTTTCTATCTGGTAACCCTCTTTTTTTTAATCTAGAGTTTCAGATCAGAGCACACAAAAACTGTTATTTTTGAGTTTTTATTCCGAAAACTATGGCAAGTCAGATTACACTAACCGCGAGGCATTTCACTATTAGTTTCCTCCTCAATTTTTCTAATAGTCTTAGCAACGATCGTCACCAATTTATTACATCATCATTATGCAATATCATCAACTATTCAGAAGTTAACGTTTGCCTTAAAGAAAGGCGATTGAAATGATGATAAATCAATACTCCTATGTTGTTGCATAGGAGACCGTATATTGATGAACTTTTGGTTTAGTTTTGAAAATTCTACTCATTTTATTCAAAAGAAAAATTATTTTGATTGAATTTAAAACAGTTTAAAAAACTTAGTTAAGAACTTAGTTAAGAACTTATTTATTTAGTGATAGGCTAAGCTTTACTAGTATACATGAATATATTTTTTATTAGTTCCGCTTTTGTATTTAGTGCGCTTAAATCAGAAAGCTTTTTGGAGCTTTCCGACTTATTTCCGTGAATTACAATCATATCTGAGAAGTTATTAACCACAACAAACAAATAAAATTTATTTGAAAGCTTTAAGATTTAAAATTTTGATAATATTTTAAATTTAAGAAGCTTTATATTGCTCTATATATGTATATGGCCCTGCTTAGTGTTGATAAACTAAAATTTTGTAAACAGAATATTCCAACGTCCCTAATCACTTGAAGCTTTTCATTTTCAAGATTTTTGAGTTAATTTCGGAAAATTCTTTTTAATAATTAAAATTTCAATCGTTTCTAAAAATTATAATTGAAATATCAAAAAGCTCTATGTGCACTATAAACAAATTTTTTTTATTGAGCTAAATGTTTGGAAACACATCCATATTTAACAGAGGGATAATTGAGCTTTTTACTGTAGGTACTTTTTTTTAATTTAAGCTTTGAATTAATGAACATAAATGTGTTTATATATTGTTGTAATTTGGCTATATATGATATATTTATAAAGCTTAAATGATAAATTTCAGAAAACCGTTACTGGTAAAATTAAATTTTAACAATCATTTGGTTCATTTAAAATGCTATTGAGAGACAAAAGCGTAATTTGATAAATTGAAAATTATAAGCTTTTATAAACAAATACAACACTTTAAACTTTTAAGCTTTTTTGAAAGCGATTATTTGATTCCAATATTTTCAGTCGATGGTAAGAACGCTTGAATTATTCAGCTTCAGGAAATTACTAAAATTTAGAGAATTGTGGTCTAATTGGAGAGACCAATAAATTTATCAAATTCGTTGTTCTTGTAGATAAGTACAGATTACAAAATTATATTTAAAAACAAAAAAGTTCAAAATGAATGTAAATGTAACGATAAAAGGATGCTCAAATTTCGGATTGTGGTAGTTGAGCTGGTTAGATAGTTTTTACGTTAATGCGTTTAAAACTGATTTGTTTGACCCTTCTGTAGACGGAGAACAATTGACGCTCTGACGGTCTTTCTATTAAACCATTTTATGGAAAAACTATTTACCACTGTGATTGGTGTTATTTTAAGTGGCACACTTTTCTGAAAATATCATGTTGATTATAAACTTTAAAAAAGTATACTGGTTTCAAAACTATGCTAAGCCAGTCTACAAAGTATCGCTCGTGAAGCTCTTAATGGTATTATAATGTTCGACCACACCACTTACTACAGACACATCATGATCCGGTTTGAAATAATTTTGTTGCAATTGTGTGGTAAATCCTAAATTGTATAAAGTCAGTTAGTTAGGAATGTGCTGGCAGAAGTGATTTGCTACTCCTAACCACGATATGGTATACCATTTTTTATTAGAAACCCCAATTTGAAGTTGTATAAATTAACTCTATAGTCTTTTAAAATAAACCGTTTATGAAACTTGGTCACCATTCTTATATATAGGCTACGGTTATAAAGATCACCTCGAACATTTAACTTTTGAGAAATATGGTTGGTCTCTAGCTCTACTTATGTTTACGAAACCTAATAATCTCAGATGGAACCCGATTATTGACAGAGTATACGGGCCAGTAAAATAGTTTTTAAAATCGTTTTTAATTAGTTAGAGGTTTGCCATGCTGATGTAATGGTTCTTGGAAGACGGTGAAAGTTATAATCTTTCAGGAAAGCATCATAAACGAATTCAATTATTCTCTGCTAAAATAAATTTAGAGGATTTTATACAAACGATAAATTACAATTATGTAACGTCAATCAATGGCCACGTTAACTAAATTAATCCTGCTCACTATTCATACACATATCTATCTATGTATACAAAATTTATGTGTTAAACATAAACCACATTGGATTTTAAAGTATATAGAATATGATTTTATAGAAACATATATGTATAGTAAAAATGGTTGAAAAACAAAATTCTATTATCATTTATGAATATTATTGTGTTATCATGAATAGCAAATAAAAAAAAAAAAAACTAGAAAATTTATCTGCTGGTGAAAAACTATATAGATAATAGACATCAACATACTCGTATTATATATGTATACTGTTCTGGAGTGTACATATCGAATTATTTCTATAGAGTACCATAAAATAATCAAATCTTTTTGAATGCAAAAACAAGATAAATTTAATTCCATAGCAATATTTTTAACAAACGATTTTTTTTTTGCACTCGACCAAAATACATGAATAAACTATAGTATGTACTCATGTGTGTAGTGTAGTGCGGTGTTTTTGTTAAGTTGAATAAAATTATATTAAATATTGTTGTTTTTAAAATTTTAATTAAATTTAGAAAATTATAACTCAATCTATTCTCTAAAAATATTTAAACCAAATACTCGTATATGTATGTATATATAAGTCATGGAATTGAATTGCACTCTTCCACGTAATATATAAACTGACACAGAATCTTTGTTGGTAGACTTGGTTTTTATCTTAACCAAATTTGCACTTTTTTCAATAATTTGGAAAGGTTCCTGGATCTTGTCTTCACCACTGAGACTGATGCTTTCAAAGTAAATCCATTTGTGGTAAATGATACCAATCAGAAATCGTTGGACATAGTATTTGATACAACCTATACTCTATGTGTCTATTATCAATAAAATATTGGTGCTGTAGAAATTCGTATCTGTGGCGAAATTAGTTAAGTAAAAACAAGGTTGAAAATCCTACCGAAAAAACACAGAAACAAAGTTGCAAATCCTATACAAAAAAAAATCGAAACACAAGGTTGACAATCCTCGAAACAACACTCTTAAGGTCGAAACACGCCTTCACAAAATCAAACCCCCACACCATAGGTCGAACAAACCAATTCAAAATTTATTATTATCCTAATTTGATGAGACGATCGCAATAGATGTGCATAGCAGTTACATGACCGGATACATCGTGGATATAGCTTTAGTTTCATCAAATTATAATGTACAAAGTATCTACCACAAATAGATATTTGTACATAGGATAATAACACATTACCAAAAAATCCAATCCCCAAAAACCTTCACATCACTTATGAACAATACCCTACCCACTTAGAAAGTGTTAATAAGAGCTAGCGAAAGACTAAAAAGTCAATCCAGCCCTACAAAGCACGCAACACAAAATAAACCAAGTGAAAACAAAAGAAAATTATCAACAAGTACAACGAGGGAAAACCAAAGGAAAAACCAACACAAGTTGAAATGCAACCAAACATCAAACTACAAGCCAACAAGATGACTGAGCACTACGGGATATACTAAACAATATTTACTCAAAACCATACTCACTGGGATCGCTGGAAAAGAAGCAGACCACAATACATCAACCATACGGTGAAACAATCAGGAATTACGGTTACAGATTAATAGAAGCATTTGAACAATACAAAGCAGTATGCAGATACAATAAATACAATCTACCAAACATCGATGCAACATATTCCAACCACCTCAACACAACATCCGTACAAGAATTTAAATGCGGTTTAAACAATCCATACTAAAAGAAAAAATCGCAACCATAAAAATGAAGAACATAGATGACATCAACCTACTAACACTTACAACAGGAACACAGACAAACGAATCAACTCAAGAACAGAGAAAACTCAACCAAACACAAACGAACCCACAAAGAAACAACTACACCCGCACACCAATAAGATGTATTTACTGCCAACGGCCAGGCCACACATGTATCATATGTCGCACAAGAATGAAATAAGAAAGACAGAGAAAAGGCACAATAAGAATGCAACCATAAAACCCACCACAATTCCAAAGAAATCAAATCGAGAACACACATCCAACACACCGAGAACCCTTCAACAAACAATACCTACGTCGAATGAACCAAAACTATCCATCACATACACAAAATCATCCCAACAAGGAACAAAATAGAAACTTGAATTCAGCACGATAACACTCATATCCTCAACAATACAGTGGAAATCGATTCATCCCACACATATATTGTTCACACTGCAAGACACAGGGCACACATTTGATGAATGTCGTAGTAAATTCTTTAGCAGAAACATATAGCAACCGGCAAAATACCACACACCACCGTTACAAAGCGACACTCAGAGAGATGACAAACAAACGACACTCAGAGAGATGACTCAACAAGCACAGAATCAAGTACAATCGGAACAATATAGGAACCAGGGAAACTCCAACGAATCCGACCAGTCATAGCAGAGCCACTGTCATCGGATCGTCCACACATAAACCAAGAATCAAATCAACCCGAAATCGAACCAGGATATATTCTCTCCAAATGGGTACTATTCCCGAAATGTACCTCAATTATTTTCTATAGTAAATAATCTAGGCTCGTATCCAGCCGCTCAAGAAAATGATTTTTTAAACACTCAAACGAGCCCAGCCGCTCACCCAAATAATTTATCATTTATCCAAAGGAGCCCAGACGCTCATGAAAACAGTCAAACGAGCCCAGACGCTCATCCATGTAATTTAGTATACCGGGTGTTTCTTTTAAACTGAGACGATCAAATATCTCGAAAAATAGCCACTCTACGCAAAAAATGTCCATAATCAAAATTTAATCATACCGCGGGGGAAATACATTGGTGCAAAAAAAATAGTCCCCCACTCCCGCTTTGTAGTTGGGGCGGGGGTGACTTTTAAACTAAGATAGGAAGCCATATTTTTTATTGCAGATACGGATTCTACGACTAAAAGTACGTATGATTTGAATGAAATATTTTATTCGGTTCATGATAGATGGCGTTGTAATCGACGAAATTCAATTTTTTAAATTTTTCCTTCTTACAATACACGCATTCGATACTGCAATACGTTTGAAATAAAAAACATCCCGTTTTCATTGGAAATACTCGAAATACGTCATCAAAACAATTTATTCAGTTTTGTAAATCACATTTTTAACGTTTGTGTTATTTCTTATCTTCATGTTTTTCGTAATTTTTTTTTTTTTTTTTAAATAAATACCAACACATACATACATTATTTAGAGACTGTTCGGCTAGTGGATTTAATGTCCTTTGAAAGCTTCTGATCAGTATCCCTATTTGTACACGGCTACAGGTCCGTCTTTTAATTGGCCATCTGCACACTGCATAGCTCCATGCTAGCCTGTACTAACATGAACGATGGGTCGGCCCATGAGTTCTACATTCCAACAGAGGGTCATAGATGTTTTCAATTTAATCACCGATCGTAATCGAGAGATGAAAAACCTTTTTTGCATCCCGCCTCTGTTGGGATTCGAACCCGGTACCTCCCGATCCAAACGTCACAGCTTTAACCACTGCGCTATTTGCTCGGTAATTGCAAAATAAACGACAAAATACTTTAGAATGGAGCGTTTAACTGTGCCAGAGAAAATTGAAATGGTTGTGGTTTATGGAGAAGCTGGCAGAAATCTTGAAAATGCTGTTGCTATTTACGCTCAACGTTTTCCGGATAGGATTCGTTCACGTGCTTCATTTGGCCGTACTATCAAACAATTTATTACTGATGGAAATGTTCAACCGAAAAAGAGGACCCGTAGAGCAACAGTCACTGGAGAAAATAATGAAATTGCTGTATTGGCAGCAGTGGCTCATAATCATCATATTAGTACACGAGAAATAGTTCGCGATTCCGGATTGCTCCTTACCAGTGTTTGGAGAATTTTAAAACGGCACAAGTATCATCCATATCATGTGTCTTTACACCAAGATCTTCATGGCGTTGATTTCCAAAATCGGGTAACTTTTTGTAAATGGGCACGTGAACAAATACAACAAAACCCCAATTTTTTTCGTTGCGTAATGTTCTCCGACGAATCGTCTTTTACAAACCATGGAACGGTTAATCGACACAACATGCATTATTGGAGTGTTACAAATCCGCACTGGCTTCGTCAAGTTGAACATCAGCGTCCTTGAACTGTCAACGTGTGGTGTGGAATAATTGGCAACAAACTCATAGGCTCCCACATTATTGAAGGCAACTTGAATGGTCAAATGTACCGAAACATTTTGGAAAATGAACTGCCAATATTACTTGAAGATTTGAGCTTAGAAGTGAGACGGAACATGTGGTTTCAACATGATGGTTGTCCTGCACACTATTTGTTGATGGCACGTGAAATACTTAATCGTGATTTCAATGGTCGCTGGATCGGTAGAGCTGGTCCGATAAATTGGCCCGCCAGATCACCAGATCTTACTGCGCCAGATTTTTTTTTGGGGGGCTACCTCAAAAACAAAGTTTACACACAAAAACCAACAACACGTGAGAACATGATTGAGCGAATCAGAAATGCGTGTGCTGAAATTCAACCAGACACACTTCTCAGTTGTGTACAATCATTTGAAATGCGGATTAATAAGTGCATTGAAGTCGCAGGCCATCATTTTGAACACTTATTTTAGATTTACAAAACTGAATAAATTGTTTTGATGACGAATTTCAAGTATTTCCAATGAAAACGTGATGTTTTTTATTTCAAACGTATTGCAGAATCGAATGCGTGTGTTCTAAGAAGGAAAAATTGAAAAAATTGAATTTCGTCGATTACAACGCCATCTATCATAAACCGAACAAAATATTTCATTCTAATCATCTTTTAGTCGTAGAATTCGTATCTGCAATAAAAAATATGGCTTCCTATCTTAGTTTAAAAGTTACCCCGCCCCACCTACAAAGCGGGAGTGGGGGACTATTTTTTTTTTCACTAATGTATTTCCCCCGCGGTATGATTAAATTTTGATTATGGACATTTTTTCCGTATAGAGTGGTTATTTTTCGAGATATTTGATCGTCTCAGTTCAAAAGAAACACCCAGTATAAGCACACCAGTCCAGATACTCAAAAATAAAAAAAAACACAAATCAAACCAGTAATAATACGAGCCCAGCCGCTCAACAAAACCACCTAGGACACTTCTCACAAAATAGTTCACGCACCCAGCACGAAACAAAGCGACAGCAAACAGACGATTAATCGAAAATGTAAGGCCTATACTAAAATGATGAAATCACGATTATGGACAGACAAGCTGTCCTTTTAACAACGCAGCGAGGAATTTGACGTCTATTTGAAATTAAAGATATCCCTCCATCGCAACTTATAATAATACCTCCACATCGAACGCTGAATACATAGCAGACATGTTTGCAGCTTTTTTCAATCAGTCTATATATCAGTCAATCACTAATTACTCCTTCTGTCAGCCTTACGGGAATTTAGAGATGTATGTGGGCCGGATGATATATACCCTCTACTATATTAAAAATGTTTGCAAGCTCTGCAAGCTTTTCAATCAATCCCTAACCACTGTTGTGTTTCCCGGAAAACGGAAAATTTCAAAGATCACACCTATCTTTAAAACGTCTCATGTTACCGGGGAATATCGACATCTTCATCGATTCCAAAATTATTTGAGCTGATTGTATGCAATGCTTTTAAGGTTTTACTGGAAAACTGCAAGGTTTTACTGGAAAACTGCAAGATGATCTCAATAGACTTAGTGAGTGGTGTATCCACAATTCATTGCACTTAAATATCTACAAATATCAAATTATGTCGTTTCATCGTAAAAGAAACCCAATAGTTATAGCATATAACTAGGAGTCACATTTGTCGAGAACATTAGTTTTAACCGTCTTATCGATAATTGTATTGCTAAAGCTAACTATGTATATGGATTTGTCGAGCGGTGAACCGGGGATTTCATGGAATTGATATACACTTACTCTATACGTACGTTATATTACGATTTTGTAAGATTTCAAGTGGAATATGCTGTAACCATTTGGAACCCCAATTAAGCGGGGCACATCAATATAATAAAAATCATACAATCAAATATTCCTGTTGACATACCATACTATGAAAATGTGGCTCGTTTACCTCATTATTCTACAAGGTGCAAAGAATATCAAATGTGCTTCCTTGAAAACAGACGTCTTCTTCTGAGTGCGGCTTTTATCGGAAACGTCCTTCTCGGCCACATTGATTCATCCTACATATTGGGAAACATCTCTATTAATGTTCCAAGCAGGACTTTGCGTAAACATCAATTTTTGACTCTCGAACGCCACCCAACCAATTATGACAACAACACAATCCAATTAATAGATCAGCAAAATCATTCAATACCCTAGAGGATAAGAAATTCTTGATTTTTATTGTAATTCACAATTTTATCGTTGAAAATGAAAACGTCTACAATGTCGCCACTAAATTCGTTTATGTGCACTACATTAAAATGACTATTATTCTTATCAAACGGCAACATATAGCAAAAAGATGTTCAAAAATGTCGTTAATGTTCGATTCTTCCCGAGTCGGTTCATCAATGATGAATATTGATAGATTTTTTGTTTCGTGAAAATTTCGTAATTTTTAATAATTCACTAGAATTATAACGGTCAACCAAAATGATGAACAAACTTTGTTTATTATATAAATAAATTAATGGCAGAAAATGGCTGTTCTAAAATTTGTTTTATTTTTAACTAAATCAAAATTTATTAGAACGAAAATTATATTTCAGTTTTTTTTTTTTTTAAAAGACGTGGCATAGACACATTTTTGGTCCATAGCCTTTGGTCCATAGGCTTGCCTTACATTCACACAACATTCATTCAATCCATTCATACCATTCACACAAGTACAGTATACCACCTTCGCATTGCATAGCTCCTTGTCACTCTGTACAGTGACATGGAAGAAGATGGGTCGGCCCATGAGTTCTACATTCCAACAGAGGGTCATAGAAGTTTTCAATTTAATCACAGATCGTAATCGGGAGGTGAAAAATCCCTTTTGCATCCTCGACAATAAAGATTTTAGACAATTTAAAGAACTGTTCCATACATGGTTTGAGCTATCGAAAATAATTGTGTCTTAGTTCACAGAGTTTTTTTAACGTCGCCGCCAACGTTTGCAAAAGAAGCTGTCCGGACTGGCATTGGGTGCAATCTCCGAGGAGCCTGGCTCTTCGGGTACACCCAAAAGGCCCAGTTCAGCATCAGGCACTACACCTGAAATGTGCGCAAAAAAACCGCGAGCGTACGCGGAAATAGTAGCCGGTGATAAAGCCAAAAAATTCTGTGTGCGGGAAATGAACGCAGCCATTACTCTTAATGAGGAAAATCTGCGTCTTTTCCGCAAAGAGCTTGGTCGTCGAATTCTCGAGACGGCTAAATCCTCCGGTTTTGTACCGCAATTGCTAGGTTGCTACCTGGCCGATGGTGTCATCATTTGCAAATCGAGCAATGATGAGACGTACGTTTGGTTCTGTGGGGAAATCGACAGAATCAAGGACGTCTGGGAGGGTTGTCAACTTTCGGTTGGTGAGCCCCCAAAACCTTTGATATTGCACTCATGGATTCCTGGGCCACCTGAGAATCCGAGTGTAGTTACAATGAACATCGGCATAATGAATCCAAATGTATCGACTACTGGATGGAAGGTTATCCGATACAAGCGAGAGGCCAATCGCCAATCGATTGTGTTCAGGGTTGACCAGAAGTCCTTCGATCACATTACTGGGTCCGGATTGTCGCTACAATACGTCCTTGAGAGGATCCGTTTCAGGGTTATCTCAGGGCCGTAGGTTTTATTCTTCTTTTTGCCCGACTCTACAATGTCGTCCATCCTTAGAGTAAAACAGATCAACTTGCAACACAGTAAGTCTGCTTCTTTTGAGTTAAGGAAGTTGCTTTCTGTAATGCATACAGATATTTGTCTAATCCAGGAACCATATCTTCTTGATAATGCTGTCTCTGGATTGAACTTATTTAATGGCAGAATCTTCTGTAAGAATTCTGTCAATAAAACCCGAGCGTGCATTTTTATTGGCAATAATATCAATGCAGTTCTTATTCACGAGTGTAGCTCGGCCGATATTACGGCTGTACTTATTACTCTGGTATCCGCTAATTCCTGCATTAAATTGGTCATCGCCTCAGTTTATTTGCCGTATGACTCCTCTTCACCTCCTCCCTCTGAGGAACTCACTAATCTTGTGACATGGTGTAAGAACAAGCGTACCCCTTTGGTGATCGGTTGTGATGCTAATGCTCATCACTCGATCTGGGGTAGTACGAACATTAATCACAGGGGTTCTTCGCTGTTTAATTATATAAGCTCCTCTGAGCTTGAGATTCTCAATACTGGAAGTGAGCCTACTTTTGTCAACTCTATCCGGCAGGAGGTGATTGACATTAGTTTATGCTCCATGTCCATTATTGATTTAATTTTAGACTGGAGAGTGACGGATGACATCCTCACCTCTGATCACAGGTGTATTTCGTTTAATATCAACCTTAAACGACCACCTCTTAAACCTTACCGTAATCGGAAATTAACCGATTGGGGTCTTTTCTCTCTCGAGCTTGGTTCTTTACTTGCGCCACCGAGGGTTATTCGGTCGAGGAAGGACATTGAGGATCAAGCATCGTCACTTGCATTGGCAATTACGATAGCCTTTGAAAAATCATGTCCTCTTATCACTAATCAAAAGATTCGGAACAAACCTTTTTGGAACTCTGACCTTAAGAAATTAAGGAAATCTACTAGGAAACTGAAGAACAAAGCAAAAAGGTCTAAGCAACAGATTGACTGGGATAACTTCTTGTTATCTCAAAAGGAATATAAAAAAAGTCTAAGATCCGCTCAAAAAGCCGCGTGGTTGAACTTCTGCGAGGAAATTAACAGTCTTTCTGCTTTCGCTGGACTCAATAAAGCTTTAGCTAAGAACAGTACGTGTAAACTGGATTCTCTTCGTCTACCGGACGGACAGCTTACCTACTCCAACAAGGAAATTGGTGAGCTGCTCCTTTCGGCTCATTTTCCTGGTTGTGATATCGTCAACTCGGATGATGTTGCAGCCGATCTCACTAGGACGTCTGTTGCGAGTCCCGATTGGAGTTTGGCTCACAAGCTGATCAATCATGATGTCTTGCGATGGAGCCTATTTTCCTTTGCATCTTATAAGGCTGGCGGTCCTGATGGTATCTTTCCTGCTGAACTACAGCGAGGTTTTCCTCAAATTCAGGATCATTTGCTCCACCTTTTTCAAGCGTGCATTGCTTTTAGCACTGTTCCAAATTCTTGGAGCAGAAGTAGAGTTGTTTTTATCCCGAAAGCTGGTAAGTCCGATTATACGGATCCTAAGTCCTTTCGGCCCATTAGTCTATCCTCAACTTTTCTTAAAGCTCTGGAAAGAATTGTCGATAGATTCATTAGAGATCATTTTCTAATCACATCCCCACTCAGTAACATGCAGCATGCTTATAGAGTCGGTAAGTCCTGTGAAACCGCCCTACATGAACTTGTAATCAGGATTGAAAAATCCCTTTATAATAAAGAGTTTCTTGTGGGTACTTTCCTGGATATTGCGGGAGCTTTCGATAGCACTTCGTTTGCTACGATCACTACTGCCTGTACCAATTTTGGTATTGATCGCACCATTATCCTATGGATTGAATCCATGCTTAAGTCTCGCACTGTGGAGGCGGAGCTGGATGGTGTGTTAGTTTCTGTTAAGGTCACCAAAGGCTGTCCTCAGGGAGGTGTGCTCTCACCTCTGCTGTGGCTTTTGGTCATTGACGAATTGCTTGTGAAACTGCAGCAATCTGGCTACATTGCTCAGAGCTACGCTGATGATCTTGTTCTGACAGTCTCAGGCAAACATCTCAGTGTTTTATCCGACCTAACTCAACATGCTTTGACTATTGTGGAGGCATGGTGTGTTGAGAAGGGTCTTCACGTCAACCCTTCTAAAACTGATTTAATTGTCTTTACAAAGAAGAGGAATACTCTTGAATTTTCTGTTCCCTCCCTTTTTGGGAGAACGATCACAAAATGTGACCACGTCAAGCACCTTGGTGTTATCCTGGATAGTAAACTTTCCTGGAAGAATCACCTGGACTACAAGCTTCAAAAAGCTACTGCCATTTTTTGGCAATGTAGAAGAGCTTTTGGGAAATCCTGGGGCTTAAGCCCTAGGATGCTTTCTTTTATCTATAAATCACTGGTCCTACCGCTACTATCGTATGCCTCTATAGTGTGGTGGCCAGTAGTTGACCTGAGGTCTTCTGTAGCCAAGCTTAATGGCCTACAAAACCTTGCTTGCAGAGCCATTACGGGGGCTATGTCCTCGACTCCACTTCTCGCTATGGAATCCATTCTTTCCTTGCCTCAGTTACGCACCTTTATTCTAGGAACAGCCTGTTCTGCAGCTTATCGTCTGAGGTGCATTGGGGCATGGAATCTATTCGGTTCTATCGTGGGACATCGACAAATTTTTAGTAATTATTCTTCATGTTTACCAGAGATCGATATGGTTAACGACAGACTACTACCCGAATTCCATTTCTCAAATCTTTTCTCGGTGGCTTATCCCTCGAGAGATTTGTGGAGTTCGCATGTTTTTCTCAATAAATTAGATGAGTCCATTGTCATTTATTCCGATGGCTCTCGTTCTAACCTCAGTGCAGGCTTTGGAATCTACTGTCCTTGGACGGATCTGAGACTTTGCGGTAGTCTTGGTTCGCATTGTACTGTTTTTCAGGCGGAACTAATAGCGCTGACACGTAGTGTTATTGAGGCTTTGAATTTTACTGTTAAAAACAAAAGTATTCTACTGTGTACAGATAGTAAAGCTGTACTTAACTCTTTAAGAAATCCCTTGACTGTTTCCAAACTCGTCAGGGAATGCAAACAATTCATGAACCTTCTTTGTTCTAACAATAAAGTTACGGTCATGTGGGTTCCGGCTCATTGTGACATCATAGGCAATGAGATCGCGGATTGTTTAGCCAAAGCTGGCTCCCAATCAACTTTAATTGGTCCTGAACCAGCTACTCCTATATCTTTCAACTACGGGAAGAAAGTTATTAAAGATTACGCTTTGAAAGACTTAAGGTCTCAGTGGCTTGCGACTTTTGGTTGTCGTAAGGCGAAATACTTCATTGTGGAGCCCAATTTGAGGGCCACGAAGTATGCTTTATCTTTAAAAAAGAGCCAGTTAAGAGTCTTGGTAGCGATTCTTACGGGACATGGCCGTTTTAAAGATCATCTACATCGTATGCGCTTAGCTCATGATGTTATTTGCGAGGACTGCCTTGAGGAGGATGATGACTCCCTCCACTTCGTGTGCAGTTGTCCTGCGTTCAGTTCTATACGAGTTCGGGTATTCAACTTTAGGTCTTTGAATTTAGATCAGTTGTCCTCTCTGCCTTGGTCTAAACTTGTTCAGTTTGCGAAGGCAGCAGTGCGCGTTTGCGAATTGGGATAGAATCCTGGGTTTGCACCATGGGCCTTTGTGGCATTGAGTGCGGAATCCTCGTGGGTTCCAGCCAATTTTAATAATAATAATAATAATAGTTCACAGAGATTGATAGATAAAGCTGCATATGGAACATACTTGATAGGTCCATCACCATCAAATAATTACTACTCCTATGTCCATGCAATGCCGAGAAAGGTCATTTAGAGAACTATTTCCATATAGGGTTTCAGCTATTGAAAAACACTCATAATTATAATTGTTTTTTAGTTCACAGGAATTGATAGATATTACCGCATATGGAACATACATAACATAGGCACCTACCTTACCATACAATCAACTAAGAAATAAACTATAGGCACATGAGTTTATTTGTATCTTCATATTCTATTGTCGTGCTGAGAGCTGAGATACTTTAGAATTTTAGTAAGGAAACATTCCGAACAGTCTTATTTAGTGATGAAAGGGTTTTTTCGGGCTAACTTCACACACATAATTAGTTTGAATATTATGATTAGCTGCAAACACTTTTTGTAAATTAAATTCGGTCGAATTGTAAAATTGCGTAGTTTGTGTACAAAACTATTCAAATCAATTTTAGTGGCGTAACTATTATTGTGTATGATTAGAAAATCAGTAGAATGTTTATTTTTAATTGTTGCTATCACATTAGTTGAATTATTCAAAAAACTCTTATACGATGTGACTACAACTATTTGCAATACAATTATTACGATTATCGAGTGTATTTTACCAATCGACAATTTAATGTTTGAACAATGTTGTTGCCGTTTACCAATTACATCATATGATAAAATTTCTATTTGCTTTGAAGTGAATTGAAATTTTAAAATTAATAATTTTGTTGTTTTAATTGTGCTCTGGTGAATTGGAAATATGTATGTACACGATTTTGTGTTTAATTATTGGTTGTTTATTTAATGCAATATATCGATGTGGAAATTATATATTCTAATATACAAACCCCACTTGCGAACTTTGTTGACTTTTGGTGCTGGGTTAGGTTCGATTATAATGTTTGTGGTGATAATTTTTTTGGTTACTTAATTTTTTATTCAATAAAATTATTTTCAATATCGTCCCGGAAATATGGTCCCTTGAGATTTTTTTGATTTACTTATAGAACAACCTCTTAAGTACTGAAGTTAAATAGCAATTATCACCATTGGCAAGGTACCTACAGTTTGGTAAACAATTATTATAACTATTTTTTGCCAGTGTGGAGTATAATGTAATCCACTATACACATCCTCTCACAAGGTACATTATAGGTTACTTAGTGGCAAAACGCAAGAACTATTCGCTATTAAACCGAAAGCTACTTCGATGTATGAAAAATATCGGAATCTGCCATTCCTCATCATTATCTCCATCTAGTCTCCTTATCACTAAAAAACTGAGACTTCTGCAGATTAAACATTGTTATAAAGTTTATTAATTTTTTAAAATATTAATTTGCAATAATTGTTTGTGTGGCTTTTATAAGTTGTAATTTTTTTTAATTTTTCATATTAATTTTCCGAATTGTAACCGATTTAATAAAATAAAATACGATAAGTTTCGATATTTTTCCGTTGTTAGTTTTAACGAAACAAAAACAAATCAAATGGCAAATATTTCCATACAACCGAGCAAATAGCACACTGGTTAAAGGCGTGGCGTTTGAATCCATGCGACGGGCCATGTTCATGTCAGTTCAGGCTGGCATGGGGCTATGCAATGAGCAGATGATAAATTAAAAACCAGCCCGAGCCGTTCGTCTTTCAATTGGCTAGTAATGGTTTTCGTTTCAAAGGTAAAGACGTTAAACGCAAACGGTAAAACAGTTCGCTTTGTATCATACAGTACGTACAGAAATAAAAAAATGATTTAAGTCTTAAATAAATTGAATTTAACTTCATCCAGTTTTTATAAAGCTAAAGTTTCCATGATACAGCATGATCAACAGCTACATGATCGAAAAAATCGTTTATGATAAAATAAAAATTGGATTTGACGTTTATAAAAATGTACCGTTTTTAACTGTCTTTTTGGTGGGGCACACTTTATAGTTCGTTTTTAGGTTGAATGATAATGTTTGTTTATAAAAGCATCAATTCGTCACATCATAAGTCGAAAATGAGAAAATTTTCTTGACTGATTGTAAAAACGATTAAACGAAAACCAACCCTAAAATGTCAATATCCCAATTCTAAAATTCTAATTAACGAGCAGTACAGTGTTTATTCCTAGCCGGTTTCACACCGGTTCTGCTCTGGAATTAAACCGGAGCAAAAAATCTTTTGGAACTGAATCCCAATGCGAAACGATAAAAATACCGATTCGATGCTCTGATTTTAATTAATACAAAACTGGTCGGTTATGGAAGGCGAAAACCTTCAATTCACCTATGTATTAGCCTAATGCTTTATGCGACGTTTTGTAAACGACATTTTGACGTTTTCGAACCCCTCGACTGGGATGTTGCACCGTTACCATTTTCGACATACGATAATCGAGTGTAGTGTATTTTTTTCAAGGGGTTGATTAAAACTAATTTTCAAGATCTTTTTTCTGAAACACCAAACCGTTGAATAAATCACCACTCGGTACGAATGAAAATTTTAAAGTGATAAGTTTGAATTCTTAAATACATAAATAAATACGTAAATACAATTTTAAAAAGTACTTTTTTGTCGAATTCAGAATTTTCCCAACGTAATTCTATGTTAAGGCTGCCAATTAATATTCACGGGAGTAGAAAGGAACGTTTCAGAATTTTTATTTATTTATAGAGGAGAACAGCGAATAACAATTTGCAGAAAGTACATTTTAAAAACTAATGAAATATTTACAGATATCCAGGCCTTATAGAGCTACGATGAAGACCGAATACAGCAGATGTTTGAGACTCTCACTCCACTCAAACTTAAGCTGCAATATCGGCTACAGTCAAAATATTACCATTTTCCGGGATTTTTAGAAACCATTATTCAAAAATTGTCTCTTAGTTTCGAGACCTAAAAGAGTTACGAAAGATTTTACTATATCCGAATATTCAATTCTCATAGTTTCCAACTCGTATTTATCTATATACTGTGCCTCTTTTCTGGACCAGCAAACGAAAATTGCTTCATATAACAACTTTTCCCTGAATTTTACGACCGGTGGGAAGTTAGCACGAAAATTTAGCACGAAAATGACACTGGGAGCTCTAGTGGTTTGTATCTTGAATAATTTTTTTTTGTACTAAAACAATGAATTGTGTATTAGATAACAATACAATGTTTGTACTAAACAATACTCGAAAATGCGCCATACAAAAGTTCTGACCACAGGCATGGAAAATGTCAAAGGGTGGTTCTTCAACCTGGAATCAAAACTAGCCGTGACATTTTAAAGATTATGGCCAACTTGAACTTTTGGAACTTTCACATTATTTCCCATAGTAAATTCTTCAATTTGATGTAAATTTGAATAATTCAGTACTCCAAAATGCGTCCTACAAAAATTCTGACCACAGGCATGGAAAATGTCAAAGGGTTATTCTTAAACCTGGAATCAAAACTAGCCTTGACATTTTAAAGATTATGGCCAACTTGAACTTTTGGAACTTTCATATTATTTCCCATAGTAAATTCTTCAACTTGATGTAAATTTGAATAATTCAGTACTCGAAAATGCGTCATACAAAAATTCTGACCACAGGCATGGAAAATATCAAAGGGTTGTTCTTCAATCTGGAATCAAAACTAGCCTTGACATTTTATAGATTATGGCCAACTTGACCTTGTGGAACTGTCACATTATTTCCCGTAGTAAATTTTTCAATTTGATGTAAATTTGAATAATTCAGTACTCGAAAATGCGCCATACAAAAATTCTGACCACAGGCATGGCAAATGTCAAAGGGTTATTCTTCAACCTGGAATCAAAACTAGCCTTGACATTTTAAAGATTATGGCCAACTTGAACTTTTGGAACTTTCACATTATTTCCCATAGTAAATTCTTCAATTTGATGTAAATTTGAATAATTCAGTACTCCAAAATGCGCCATACAAAAATTCTGACCACAGGCATGGAAAATGTCAAAGAGTTATTCTTCAACCTGGAATCAAAACTAGCCTTGACATTTTAAAGATTATAGCCAACTTGAACTTTTGGAACTTTCACATTATTTCCCATAGTAAATTCTTCAACTTGATGTAAATTTGAATAATTCAGTACTCGAAAATGCGCCATACAAAAGTTCTGACCACAGGCATGGAAAATGTCAAAGGGTTGTTCTTCAACCTGGAATCAAAACTAGCCTTGACATTTTAAAGATTATGGCCAACTTGAACTTTTGGAACTTTCACATTATTTCCCATAGTAAATTCTTCAATTTGATGTAAATTTGAATAATTCAGTACTCCAAAATGCGCCATACAAAAATTCTGACCACAGGCATGGAAAATGTCAAAGGGTTATTCTTCAACCTGGAATCAAAACTAGCCTTGACATTTTAAAGATTATGGCCAACTTGAACTTTTGGAACTTTCACATTATTTCCCATAGTAAATTCTTCAACTTGATGAAAATTTGAATAATTCAGTACTCGAAAATGCGCCATACAAAAGTTCTGACCACAGGCATGGAAAATGTCAAAGGGTTATTCTTCAACCTGGAATCAAAACTAGCCTTGACATTTTAAAGATTATGGCCAACTTGAACTTTTGGAACTTTCACATTATTTCCCATAGTAAATTCTTCAACTTGATGAAAATTTGAATAATTCAGTACTCGAAAATGCGCCATACAAAAGTTCTGACCACAGGCATGGAAAATGTCAAAGGGTTGTTCTTCAACCTGGAATCAAAACTAGCCTTGACATTTTAAAGATTATGGCCAACTTGAACTTTTGGAACTTTCACATTATTTCCCATAGTAAATTTTTCAATTTGATGTAAATTTGAATAATTCAGTACTCGAAAATGCGCCATACAAAAGTTCTGACCACAGGCATGGAAAATGTCAAAGGGTTGTTCTTCAACCTGAAATCAAAACTAGCCTTGACATTTTAAAGATTATGGCCAACTTGAACTTGTGGAACTTTCACATTATTTCCCATAGTAAATTTTTCAATTTGATGTAAATTTGAATAATTCAGTACTCGAAAATGCGTCATACAAAAATTCTGCCCACAGGCATGGAAAATGTCAAAGAGTTCTTCTTCAACCTGGAATCAAAACTAGCCGTGACATTTTAAAGATTATGGCCAACTTGAAATTTTGGAACTTTCACATTATTTCCCATAGTAAATTTTTCAATTTGATGTACATTTGAATAATTCAGTACTCCAAAATGCGCCATACAAAAATTCTGCCCACAGGCATGGGAAATGTCAAAGGGTTGTTCTTCAACCTGGAATCAAAACTAGCCTTGACATTTTAAATATTATGGCCAACTTGAACTTTTGGAACTTTCACATTATTTCCCATAGTAAATTCTTCAATTTGATGTAAATTTGAATAATTCAGTACTCGAAAATGCGCCATACAAAAATTCTGACCACAGGCATGGAAAATGTAAAAGGGTTGTTCTTCAACCTGGAATCAAAACTAGCCTTGACATTTTAAAGATTATGGCCAATTTGATCTTTTGGAACTTTCACATTATTTCCCATAGTAAATTCTTCAATTTGATGTAAATTTGAATAATTCAGTACTTCAAAATGCGCCATACAAAAATTCTGACCACAGGCATGGAAAATGTCAAAGGGTTGTTCTTCAACCTGGAATCAAAACTAACCTTGACATTTTAAAGATTATGGCCAACTTGAACTTGTGGAACTTTCACATTATTTCCCATAGTAAATTCTTCAATTTGATGTAAATTTGAACAATTCAGTACTCCAAAATGCGCCATACAAAAACTCTGCCCACAGGCATGGAAAATATCAAAGGGTTGTTCTTCAACCTGGAATTAAAACTAGCCTTGACATTTTAAAGATTATGGCCAACTTGAACTTGTGGAACTTTCACATTATTTCCCATAGTAAATTTTTCAATTTGATGTAAATTTGAATAATTCAGTACTCCAAAATGCGTCATACAAAAATTCTGACTACAGGCATGGAAAATGTCAAAGGGTTGTTCTTCAACCTGGAATCAAAACTAGCCTTGACATTTTAAAGATTATGGCCAACTTGAACTTGTGGAACTTTCACATTATTTCCCGTAGTAAATTTTTCAATTTGATGTAAATTTAAATAATTCAGTACTCGAAAATGCGCCATACAAAAGTCCTGACCACAGGCATGGAAAATGTCAAAGGGTTGTTCTTCAACCTGGAATCAAAACTAGCCTTGACATTTTAAAGATTATGGCCAATTTGAACTTTTGGAACTTTCACATTATTTCCCATAGTAAATTTTTCAATTTGATGTAAATTTGAATAATTCAGTACTCCAACATGCGTCATACAAAAATTCTGACCACAGTCATGGAAAATGTCAAAAAGTTGTTCTTCAACCTGGAATCGAAACTAGCCTTGACATTTTAAAGATTATGGCCAATTTGATCTTTTGGAACTTTCACATTATTTCCCATAGTAAATTTTTCAATTTGATGTAAATTTGAATAATTCAGTACTCGAAAATGCGCCATACAAAAATTCTGACCACAGGCATGGAAAATGTCAAAGGATTATTCTTCAACCTGGAATCAAAACTAGCCTTGACATTTTAAAGATTATGGCCAACTTGAACTTTTGGAACTTTCACATTATTTCCCATAGTAAATTTTTCAATTTGATGTAAATTTGAATAATTCTGTGCTGGGATGTTCTATCATCACTTCGATTCTCTTCGATAGGCATTTTTGTCTCTTTTTTTTACGAACGAAATTGTATTCTATTTCGCAATTTATATTGTGATCATAGCCTACTCGATTCTATTTCTATAAATTCATTCGATAAAATATCACCAATATTTTTATTTTCGATGGCAAGTGAAAAGAGGAAAAAGAGATAGTTTGCAAATTTATTCTAGCAGGCTGAGATCGCAATAGACAAAATGTAATTCAAAAAACGCAATGGAGCTCAATTTTGTTCGTAAAAAAAGAGACACAAATGTCTATCGAAGCGAATCGAAGTGATGATAGAACATCCCAGCACAGTACTCGAAAATGCGTCATACAAAAATTCTGACCACAGGCATGGAAAATGTCAAAGGGTTGTTCTTCAACCTGGAATCAAAACTAGCCTTGACATTTATCTTATTTGAACAATCCATTTTTCGTGCCAACTTTAGTACAGGATGTATAATATCTATGACTCAAACCACTAGAGCTCCCAGTGTGTTTTTCGTGCTAACTTCACAGACATATTTAACGGCTCTTCAAGTTCAATTACCATTTTCTTGATTCTCAACTTATATTGTCCTCTGGCGACAGGGTCGCAAATTATTACTGAACACGAAAATGGTAACTGCTTCAAATTACAAAATATCTATGTGAATTACAATAGGCTCTCTAGATATGCGAAGAGTTTATGAAAAATTTAATTAAAAGTCAACTGAATACGGCAAATATCCATCGTCTCCAATCGTAAATAATCTTTTAAATATTTTAAATCTATTAAAAACAAAATTTCGTATCTTTTATCGAATTTGGAATTTTTGAGTCCATGTTTTACAAAATACGAAAAATTTCAATTTATTGCTGATCCACGATATAACGAACAATTCAAACGATCTTTGTAATTTAAAAGATTTTTTAACAAATAAAAGATTTTTTTTAAAAATCCTTTTTGATTAATTGATAATTTTTATTTAACACACAAACATTAAAGCAATCAAATTTGACATACATTTTATACCATATAACTGTATAAATATATAACTGACAAAAATCCATCAATAGTTTAAGCGATTAATAAATTTCGTTTAAAAAAATTTAAAAATTAATTTCGTTTTAAATTTACACGAAATATAATTTACTTGACACACAAATTATTTATTTTATTGAATTAATGTGGACTATAGTTAAGTGTGAATTTGTATAATTTTTAAAATTAATATTTATTTAATTTAAAACAGTGCAATCCAATTTTAGCTCAAATATTTTTATTTTTTAATAAAATATTTGCGTGATCGCCACTTTTTCGTAATAATCGATTGCATCTTCTTCCAATTATAGCACAATAGTTCAATAATAAATACAATTATTGAAATCGTGTACAAAATTCCAACGAATTTCATAACATTTTTAAAATGACCATAATTAATAAACTCCTGTAATTGATCGTCCCAATCAAAATCTAATTTCGGTTTAAATCCCAACGGCTTCCAAAACTTATTATAAAGGCCATACTCGTTAAACTGCATTATCATATTGTTGATGTAATCAAAATTTGTCAAATCAGCTTGCGCGTGAAACACTAATAAATCGCCGTGTATATCAATTTCCGGTATGTGATAATACGAAAACCCGTCACTATTTCGTAAGTTCCTTAAAATCTCTTGAGCCTGATTCCGGAGCATAATAAAACCAGAATCCACATTTTTAATTTTATCATAAAACTCTGTTTCGTTTACTAATATTAAATTTTCATTGTAATCGATGTTCAGATACGAGCTATAATTTAACATTCTAACATAATTGTATTGCATATGTTGAGCGTAAAATTTTAAACCGGAATTTAAAATTTCATCCGTGGTTTTGAAATTTGTTTCATGCTGTGGCACAAGCAGTAAACTAATACAAATTCCGGACAAATATTGAATTAAAATGAACTGGCATATGATGAGAGGTATCAAGTAGAATAATTCTTTCTTGTGATATTTAAGGTTGTGTGCCAAATTTAATAATATTTTGTACAATTCGAAAATTATGTACGAAAAACCGTTCGGTTGTTTTAATAAAGCTTTGAAAATTTTTAAAAAAATTATAAGCAAGGCATAAAGTACAAATGTTAAAATTAGCAGAATGTCTTCATTATGATTCAGTTTAAAAGATTTATTTAATTTTCGATTTGGTACCAAAAAAACGGTTTTACTGTATCCCACCGGATAAAAATGTGCATCGAACATTATCAATAAAATTGGATAAAAATTAAAAATCATATCGGTTCTCTTTCGATTGTAGTCGCGAACCAAGGCGACACGATTTGTAGTGGGTCGCAGTACAACTGAGGCGTTCAACAAATTCTCCAATGCTTTGAAAAATAAATTATGCCCAGTATGTGCAATTTCGTCATTTTCACCAACATAAAATTTATTTTTATTGTAATTCACAATTTTATCGTTGAACACGTTTACAATGTCGCCGCTAAACTCGTTTGTGTGCACTACATTAAAATCATTATTATTCTTATCAAACGGCACCATATAGTAAAAGTCATTGTGATAAACATTTACCAAAATCACATTAAACATTGAACTGTTGAAAAGATGTCCAAAAATTTCATTAATTCTCGTTTCTTCCAGCTCCGGTTCATCGATGACGAATATCGATTTATTGTTTCGTGAAAATTTCGTAATTTTTAATAATTCACTAGAATTATGACGGTCAACCAAAGTGATGAACAAACTTTGTTTATTATACAAATAAATTAATGGCAAATTAGTTTGAATGTTATAGTTAGCTGCAAACACTTTTTTGTAAATTAAATTCGGTCGAATTGTAAAATTACGATTACAATTTATAAGCGTTACAGGTAACAAAATTAATTGCTGTAGTTTGTGTACAAAACTATCCAAATCGATTTTAGTTGCGTAAATATTATCGTGTATGATTAGAACATCGGTGAAATTTTTATTTTTAATTGTTGCTATTAAATTAGTAGAATTATTCAAAAAACCATTATACGATGTTACTGCAACTATTTGCAATACAATTATTACGATTATAAATCGTATTTTACCAATCGAGAAATTCATGTTTGAACTGTGTTGTTGAAGTTTACCAACTATATTGAATAATTTTTATAGATTTTGAAAATTGAATTTTTTCAACTAATAATTTTGTTGTTTTAATTGTGCTCTGGTGAATTGGAAATATATACACGATTTTTGTATTAATTATTTGTTGTTTACTTAATGCAATATATCGATGTGGAAATTATAGTTGTATACATATATTCTAATATATGTTATATAAACCCCTCTTCCGCGAACTTTGTTGACTTTTGGTGCTGGGTTAGGTTCGAATATAATAAAGGTGGTGTTAATTTTCAAGATAAGATATTTAACTATAAGTAAAATTCATTTATTCCGATAGCATATCGGATTGCTAAATACAGTTAGTGAACAGCAGTGACTTGGCAAGTTGCTCTCTGATTTCCAGAAAATAGAAGATATCTCACTTTTATTATGTTAACCACCAGAACCACCCCTTAAATAGAAGTTAAACCCTTTGGCAAGGTGAATGCTGATTGTGAATCGGACCATGTTTCAGCGCAGCAAATAGTGGGTTGATCAACAATTGTTGCAACTTTTTTTTGAATTAATATTCTGCGCTCACTGTAGCTTCAAATTATAATTGGCAAGCGAAATAAAGTAATCCGCAACATCCTTATATAACATAGTAGGTACATAGTAGGTTGCTTTGTGGCAAAATGCGATAATTATAGACGCTACTAAACCGAAAATGACAAAACCCGAACTTTGATGTATATAACACAAAAAGATTTGGTATCCAGACCATCCATGCCTTCAGAAAATTAGCATAAAACTCAGCTAGAGTTTCCAACGATTTTCTAACGAAATGCTCAAAATTATTTTTTTATATCGTTGATATCTTAATTGCCAGTCACATCACGAGTCCGTATTTGGAATTCATATTAAAGCTTCAAAATTCAGTTGGTCCCAGCTATTCCAACCAAAAACAAATAACAACAGAAACAATAGCTAACCTGCAACTCGTCAACTTACTAGATACTCCGACATACGTTTGTCAATAGTGGTTCGAATCCATCCGGATTAAATGTTTATAATTGGATTTGGCCCCTGTGCTCGGGGGGCACTCATATGTCTCGTAAATCTAAATTACACGAACATGTTTCCTAGAATACCACCACAGTATGCTTTGCTTGTAGTAGGAGGCGACTAAACGGTTAGTTAGGATTGCTTGGCTGACTTCCGTAAAAAACTAAACTGTTTGCATTATCAACAAAACAAATGGTGGAAGGCCTGAATGGTGGAAGGCTAAGGTTCTGAAAGTACAACAACTCAGCAATGAGCGCAGTTCACGTAATTTCTTCTTCTTATAGGTGACTATCAAGGAGGATTTGTCCGAATCGATCAGTCACTGATCAGGTGTTTTCGCTACTGATGATTCTATCTAAATATTTCCGGCAGGCCTATGAGTCGATCAATCGAGGGAGATTGTGGTCTGCTCTGGAATATTTAGGATTGCCACCCATTTGTGGAGTTTTCAGCTTCTGTTCGAGTGGCACACCAGGTTTTAGTTATGGCCACTACGTGGTTTGAGGGAGTGAGGAGGTCCAACTATTTGGGTTCTCTTATCACGGATGTGAAAATTGGGCGCTGACGGAAAAGTATGAGATATCGCTCCTTACATTTGCGAGAAGAATCATGCGGGTGATTTACGGCCCAAAACGTGAAGTAGATGGTACATACTGAGCTCTGTACAATATCGAGATTAGAGATCTGATGAAGATCCCCCGATAATGTACATGAAGTGAGATCTCAGCGAGTACGCTGGCTCGGTCACATTTAGAGTGCTGATCCGGAACGAATTGTGCAGCGATCTCTGAAAGAGATGGCTCCGCGGTATAGAGAATTATTTGGGTTCTTCAAATTTGTCAGTAGTAAGACCAAGCTCAGGTTCGAAACCGTTGCAACCACATTGTTGATACAGTAAGGGGTCAGTAATGGCTTTTAAAAACGGTTATTATTATTATAATTGGATTATACGTGAAATTGCCAGGAAATGTATATGGCTTGATATGGACCGTTAGGCCTAGTTTAGAAAATGTCAGACTTATTTACCGTACTGACCAGACGCACTAATTTTCCGAGCGGCCAGCTGTGGTTTAGTTTCATGATCAATAGAACTTTCAAGCACACTCAAAATTATTTTACAAAATCATGTCAGTCGTATCTGGTACGTCATTTTCATCGACGATCAGCGTTGAATCGTATTTTTACTATTAGAGGTTTCTCTTGAGAAAAAGTAAGAGGGGGATTTTTCACTTCGAGTGTTGGCCGTAACAGCGCGACCAGTGGAGGATAAAAGAATAAATGTCAAAAAAGTTAAAAATGATAAATAATTTTCCAAATTTTGTTACAATAGATAAGTGGATGATATTTATAAAGTCTTAAGAAATACATTTTAACTTAATTCATGCAATATTTTTCTATTTTAGAGAGTGGAAAACCATCTTCAAAGTAGTCGAAGAAATAAGTGTTAAAATTATTTCGATTTAATAAAAAAAAATTATGCAACATTACCTACGTTCGATTTGTTTTGTTACAATTTTGTATTGTTGTCAATTTAAATATGCTCTTCTAAACGTCCGAGAAGTTTTTACTAATTTTCTTACTAAAATGTTTAGTAAAACTTTTCGTAAAAATTCTCATTTTGGATGACTCGTGTAAAGTTTTATGAACTATTTAAAACGGAACATTTTTATATCGCGTTGAACATATGGCCAGAACCAACAATATAGCATTAAATAACCTCATCAACGATATGCCTTCTTTGTTGAACGGTTCGGCAGGCGAACATTATTGGCTAGTTCAAGAACGTCATCCGGGATGTGATTGGAATAAATTTAAAACTGTAACGGACGAAACGAACGACCGTTTACCGAGTTTTATTATGATATTTTAAATTTAGATCTACTTTCGAAGGTACCATTCTCAGAACTTCAGATTCTGGAGATTCTGAAGAAAAATATGAGAGCTGGATTGCAAGTTTATCTCGCAGGTAGACAAATATTATCGGTTTCGAATCTCGTCAACATCTGTAACATAGTACGGAAGATATTTGGGGAAATGTCGGACTGGTTCCAGAACAACTGGCACAAAGAACCATTCAGTCGGCCCGAGTGCATGAAATGGAAATACTTGACACAGAAGACGTTAGTGTATATTCACAACCTTCAGCTCAATCATCAATCACTGAGCCCTCCAATTCACCCATCAACACCACAATCCAAAAATAATGCCAAATCCCGTAGAGAATTATTTTAATGTATAGAGTCTTTCAAACCAACTCCACCTAATCGACCGCAAGTTTCATTGAAAAAACCTCCGGTTCAAATAGCAAACGGTACCCCTCTAATAATTGATGGTTTTCTAAATACAGGAATACCGCGTGTAACAATAAAACTATGGGTATGAAGCAATTGATTGTGCCTCCATAACTAAGAAGTATGGTATGTTATGGTATTCCCTTGATTGATGGTTTGCTCAGTCGGTTGGACCGTACCCGTTATATTTCGAGTCTGGATTTAAAGGATGCCTTTTGGCAGGTACCTTTAGATCCAGCCTCAAAAGAAAAGACAGCGTTTACCATTCCGGGACGGCCATTTTAGCATTTTATGTTTATGCCCTTTGGTCTTTGTAATGCGCCTCAGGCTTTGTATCGATGAATGTCCTAAGTGATTCCTCATCAACTGCATGACCGAATATTCTTTTATCTGGATGATCTTCTGATAACCACTGCTGATTTTGACGAGCATATATCGTTACTCCAGGTTGTCGTTGAGAAGTTAACAGCACCCAGCCGTTGTGTTCGATAATCGATAATCGTTCGGAAAAGCAAGTTTCTTCTGAAATAGTTCGGATATCTGGATTATTTAGTTGGTGGGCGACGTCATCTTCAAATTTCCCAGGCTGAAAAATATTCGGCAAATGAAAAGGTTCCTTGGCGTCACGGGATGGTACCGTCGTTTTATAAACGGGTTTTCCACGTTCTCGGCTCCTTTTTCATCTCTTCTTAAAAAGAACAGTAAATTCGTGTGGTTCGATGAAGCTTAATGTGTATTCTCTACACTAAAGCAGGCGCTCGCAAAGAGATGAGGAAGGACATGACAGAACCATAGCCTATATGACTAAATAGATTAATTCTTCCCAACGGATTTATTCGGTAACAGGTGTCTCTTAAGGACGTATCCGGAATATTAGCACGATTCTTATTCCCGAACCATTGAGACTTTGTGTAATTGCATCTGCGCATTGCTCTTCAGCTGTAGTACATTTGGGTATCAGCAAAACTACAGAAATTATTCAACAGTATGATTATTGGCTCACTATTCATTCCGATCTCACCCGGTTTGTTAATCCTTGTGTAGATTGTAAAACTAACAAGGCTACGAACCAAACATGCAAACCTCTTTGGAGTACATCCAAAGACTTTCAGACCCTTTCAAAGAGTATAAATCGATGTTTTTGGACCATACTCCCGAACTAAAAAGGGCAACACCGGAGACCGATTGCGGTGGACCATTTTTCAAAATTTGTCTTCACTCGACCAGTTCGACATGCGCTATTGAAGTATGTGGGTTCTTGGAAGACGAAATAATTTTGATGTTTGGAGTTCCAGAAGTCATTCTTACCGATAACGGTAGAGAATTTGAATCCCTACTTGTACAAAATTTATGCAAAC
Organism: Tipula unca; assembly: GCA_951394425.1. Lineage (NCBI taxonomy): Eukaryota > Metazoa > Arthropoda > Insecta > Diptera > Tipulidae > Tipula > Tipula unca. The sequence continues at coordinate 108,094,898 of OX596382.1, read as the reverse complement.
CGTATAGTGTGCGACTCATATTTACCGCTAAATATTCACCATAGGGAAATGCGTCAGTACGTGTTAACCGAACCATATTGGCTTCTTTACGGGCTTTTATTAAATCGGACCAACGGGTATTGGATGCCAAACTAACAGTCCATGACTCTTCAAAATATTCCCCACATTTTCTTGTATTTGGTCAGCATGCGGTTTTGCATGGTTCCTTGTACGAGCTATTACGAGATGCTTCTCAACTTGGTGGAATTCATTTTCATAGACGCAGCAGGAGGAACAGGAATATGAAGAAGCAGTTGTCCTACAGAGAGTCATTTGCGCTCCATCCCTGTAATAAGATTGGGACTAGGCGGATACAGTTTAACAATTAAAGGTGATGTGGACGGGAATTATATGTTATAACCCTAGATACTGCAGCAGCTGGAACTTTTGTACGAGAAGACCTAGCCAAGGAAAGAGTACAACGAGTGAATGGGTTGAAATTACGAACGGCCACAGGAGAAAAGGCCGTCATAACGGGCAAGAAGATTGCAACAATAAGAATTGGCAATACTCAGTTCCAACAAGAAGTGCTGGTCGCAAATATATTGGATGAAGTGTTCTTGGGGATGAACTTCATGACGGCAACTGGCTCGTGATGAAGGTGACGCAGGGAATATTGGATTGCAATAGATTCGACTTGCAACTACGTTTAGATGATGCCGGAGTGACAATCAGGGGAGTAGTAGTGCATCAGCGAGTAAACAACAGTGGTTTCAAAGTTAAAGATTTAGTATGGCATAAAGATTTGCAATAGAAGAGGGGTCTGAAACGAAGCAGCAACCTTTAGTAATGGATCGTACATCGTCATCAGAAAGAAAAACGACGTGGTTTACAGGGCTTAGAAAGAACAGCGAAGAAAACCGAAGGTGGTACACTTAGAACGATTAGCGCTCTACAGGGGAGGTGAATTGAATCTTGTGCGGTACGATCACGATTAGGTAGGGGGTAGTGTTACGGTTGTGGCGACATCCCTATATGAGTAGCGACACTACCGTAAATGTAAACTGTAATAATTAGATGTGTCTAGACTATTCAAGAATAGCCTAGACACTCTCGAATAATGTGGAATATTCTAGAAGATAGGAAAATTTGGTAAAAATACCAGATAACATTTTAGGAGTGAATTGCTAGCGTTTTAACCGTAATTGTGCTAGTAGTAATAAAAAGGAAATAGTGAATGTTCAGTATTTATAAAGTGTTGTTACAGTGTAATACAGTGTTATTAAAGTGTAATAAATGTGATTATTCGGAAATAAATAAATTTAGTGTTACTTAAAATTGATCGAACCTTGTTTGACAAATCTAAAAAGTAACAATATGTTGAATGGACAAAATTTCACACCAGCGCTCACGCGGTACGACTAAAAAATGGTATAGCGGAAATTTTTTAAAGTTGTTGTCCGAGCAAAATAGTTGTATAAAATCACGGCTCTAATGGTCAATAGGTTATGTATGTAAGAATTCGAGTTTGAAAAAACTGGCAATAATTTTTGTTTTTCTCTTGCTCATTTTTTGTAATCAAGTAGCCTGCGTGTTTTTTATTTTTGGCAATTCTTAGATATTGATGAACATATTTCGTGTCGTTTGCGTATCAACGTGTATGAGTTAACTATTTTAATTGTGCCATTTTCGGGAGAATATTAATTTAATTTATAATATTATATTTTAATAAAAATAATTGATATAAATTTGTGATTACAATTTATAAGTGTGGCAGGTAACAAATTTAATTGATGGAGTTTGTGTACAAAACTATTCAAATCTATTTTAGTTGCGTAAATATTATCGTGTATGATTACAGCTCATCGGTGAAATTTTTCTTTTTAATTGTTTTTATTAAATTAGTAGAATTATTGAAAAAACTATTATTTGATGTTACTTTAACTATTTGCATTGCAATTATTACGATTATCAATCGTATTTACCAATCGACATTTTCATGTTTGAACAGTGTTGTTAATGTTAGCAACTATATTGAATAATTTTTATTGGTTTTGAAATAAATTGAAATTTCTATTAATTGTGCTCTGGTGAATTGGAAATGTGTACACGATTAATACAATATATGTATAATTATTTGCTGTTTACATTAGCGATCTACAATTACCGATGTGAAAATTACGTATTTAATTAAATTATTGGTGCTAATCTATTATTACAATGCTTCCGTCTGCATATAATATATGTATGTATATATTATAGTATGTACATAGTTTCAATGACCGAATTATCCGATAATTGTTATATTCATTACATTTCTTTTGAGAGTAAACATAAAAAAAATTCGAACTAAAATAAAAAATTCTATATATTTTCTACTTGCTAGATGTATCCAAGATATAATGCGATACTATTAAAGTATCACAACCATCTGCTACAATTCCCATACATTACTCAATTTTTGTATCTGTTGTGTATCTCTCGCATTTGAAATGGGTCTTGTGTGCACTCTTGTTTAGTTTAATAATAAACAACCCAATGTGTATATATACGTACATTGTACATAGTAACAAACACAAGAAAATTTCAAAAATGAATTCGGGTTTTCCATGCTGTTACACAGAGAGAGCAAATACCAACAAATAAAATCGAAGAAATTTTTCGAAGCAAAAAAGGATACACATTCTTGCAAATCCTAGTTAATCACATATCAATTATTTATTTTATTTATTAGGTACGTTTTTTTTTTTTTTTGGAAACCGTTTTTCTGTTTGTATGTTTTGCTTTTTTATTTTTTGGGGTTTTTGCCGGTTTTTCTTGAGCAATAATAAAATTAAAATCAATCAGTGGAGCAAACGAAAGAACCCGATTTTTCAAGAAAATGAGGAAAATCACAAACATGAAATTTTGATTTATTGGAAAATTTTCATTTCGATTTAATTTGGCGGAATATCTGTTTTCATTCAAACGTTCGTTTATTGTAACTGAATTTGCGCGTGTTTACGCTACTTGAATTGAATAAAAAAAAAAGTTGGAATTGAAAATAATTTGAGTCTGGAAAATAAATACTTTTATAATTATATTGTTGATTATTATTTATAATATTTTAGTATTGCATTATTAAATAAGGTATATATACATAATATTTTTCGAAAAGTTGTTAATAATTAATTAGTTTTAGAAAATTTAATTTTCACAAAAATTTATATGTAAATTTTAAATAGCGTATTAAATTGAAATTGTTAATTACATTTTGAAATTTTAATTAAATTATACTTGAAATAAATTTTAATTAAGTATACATATATACAAATATAATACGTAAATAATGAAATTTAATTAAGGCTTATTGGATATGTTAATTAATGATAAAATAATATTTTTATTATATAATGAAGACAACTAACTTTTAATTGTTGACGTATATTTTTTACCACAATAAACGTTGCGCGTCGATGTAATGTTTCCATGGAAGCCTTTTGAAAGGCTATATAACGATCCTTAACGAGGGATTCTAGAGTTTAGACGTCACTGAAACGGCAAAACACAAAGTACTTTGGGCACCACTGTGAAGTCGAAGTGTAGTATGACTGGGTCGAGTATATGTAATACTTAAGAGCTGTTCCGTTGAATACTAGATCATTAGAAGAAATTATCATAATTCATATAGATATTTTTGGACAAAGAGACACCAACGTCTATCGAATATCGAAAACGGCGATGTTACAAAATACTGCCCAGGCAATTATTTCATTCGTTATAAAATCCTTCAACTGATCTCGGGTTCTGTAAGCTGATGATAAAATAGTTATTTTATTTTAACGATGTTTTAAAAAGTTAAAAAGTTATCGAAATTCAATTGTACATCCAAAATTTTCAAAATTTAATTTTAATAATTAAATCTTGAAGTTTGTATTTAAGAAAAATTCCATTTCAAAATTTAACGAATTATTCATCGAAATTGGATTTTAAAAATTTGGCAATTTTAAATTTTAGAACTGTGGTGAATACAACAGAATTTAAAAATTTATTTTTTATCAACTACATCAAACTGTCGAATTTTGAAATTCAAATTCAGTTGCAAATTTCAAATTTAAAGGTTGGATTCGTAAAAATTCACTTCGATTTTTTATGAGTCGCTTTAAATTTGACATTTTAGGATGATAAAAAAATTTCATTAAAGAAATTGATGGCAAACCTTAGTTTGGAATATGCAAATTTGGCAAACCAAACAAACTGAAGAATTTGACATTTATTTTTAAATTTAGTCAACGCGCGGGACGATTTAAAAAATCATTAATTATATTTTTTAACTTACAAATTTTTACAAAATAACAACAATTCAAAAATTTAAAATTTATTGAAAATATAATTTAAATTATTTTTACAATTTTGAGTTTTTAAATTTAATGGGAAATTCAGAAAAAAATCGTTAACATTAAAATTAATCTAAAAAATTAAAAATTAAGAATTATAGCTCTAAATTTTGAATTTTTAATTCAAAACATCATTTTGAATTTAAATTTTAAGTAATTTAAATTTTAATATTTAAAATTATACCCGAATTAGACTTTAAGTTTAAAGAATGTAAAGGTAATGTACTACTACTTAAAAAATAATCTACTTAAGATAACATAAATTTAAGTTTTGACAAATTTTTTTAATTAAAATTTTGATCTGGTGACTATAATTTTAATTATTTTGAACAATTTTAAATCTAAATTTTTTAAATTTATAAATATTAAATTTGACATCTATTTAATTTCAGATTTTAATTCAAAATGAAAAATTTTCTATAAAATAATTTATTTTTATATTAATATCAATTAAAAATGTCATATTCAAGAAACTTCTAAAAATTATAAATTGGAAATTTTAAAATTTCAGAGTTATGAAATGGAAATTTCTAAATTTATAAGTAAGAAATTTAATTTTGTTTAAACCTTTTTTGTTAAATTTTTAAATCAAAAATTAAAGTTTAAGTCAATCAAATTTTAAAATTTCAAGCACTGTATATTTTGAATTAACAATTTAGACTTCTTTGCTAATTATTTATAATATATTTCTGATCCGAAATTTAATAATTTCTCCATTCTAAACTCTTTGGATCCAAAATATATTTTCTAAAAATAAAGGTATAAACTTAAAAATTACTATCCAATACTGCTTATTGCATTTAGTTATTGAATTAGCCTAGTTTATTAATTTTTGACCATTTTTAATAGTTTGTCACAAATTCATATAGATTACGAAGTTCCTAAATTCATTCTATCCAAAAGTAAAATATTTGAATTAAAATTCTAGTTCAGAAAATTTCACCACGAAGTTAGCTATATGAGTTGAAATATTCTCAACTCGGAACAAATTTCATCGGGATAGCGATATTAACAAAATTGGATACTCGTTTTATACTTGTGTTGCTATTTTTCGTGGGTGGAACATATGGAACAAATTTTGAAAAAAAAATGTTCCTTTATAAGAAATTTAAAAGTAGCAATTTGTTTTGTTGCTCATTTATTTGTACTAAGGTCGTGTGTCAATTAGTTAAACAAATTGTTTAACAATAAAATTTTGACAGGAAAATCAATATTTTCGATTTATTTATTTAGTTTGTGGTGAACAAACAAAATAAAATTTGTGTTTAATTTAAATTTTTAACTATTTAGTGAACTAATTGACACACAGCTTAAAGAAAATGTAAATTTGAGTATAGTTAAATAAAACTTCACTCAAAAGTGAACAAAAACTATACGATGAAATTATATTTCGAGTAGAGAATATTTCAACAAATACAGCTAACTTCGTGGTGAATTTTTCTACACCATAATTTTTATTTTTTGTATCATGACTCTCATAAGGAAAACGTGATGTAGATCCGGTTATGTGTTATTTTATAAAGAACCAAGACTACGGTTTAGCAGACGATTCGCACCCCTATTACGACTACTGATGGAAAAAATTAAAGGGGAGACGGTGGCATGTTTTTAAATAAATGATTTTATTAATTCTTAAAATATAATAGTTTTAAATTTATACTATAACACCAATTCTGATTGTAACATTATTAAAATGCATTTTTTAAATCTCTGATTGTGGACAATCTAAAAAATCTCCTTCTATTTTACAAATTTGTTTGTGTTTTTAAGTTTTCTTTTTCATCAGCAAGTAAACACAACCCAATGTTCGGCATTATGTCTTATTTAAACCATAAAAAAGTGAATTTGTTTAATCGAAATCGAAACTATTTCAGTTCCTGAGGAACTCATCATATGAATTATTTTTCCACTGGAATTTAAATTCCAGTGGAATCGAGAGGGTATTAGAAATAATGATAGGGATGTCGTCTATAATAATTATGCAAATTATACAAACATCAGTAAAACTATTGGAAAGCGCCAATACAGCTGTGACACAAATCTACGACATTGTACTAAGGATACGTACAGAGTTAGAACAACGAAAATTTGACTATTTCTTTAGTTTTATTGTTGTGAAGCAGGCTGTTTTAAAGTTCAATCATTGTCAATAGTTACTGTGTATTTAGTATACCTATAACAGAGCTCTCACAATGCAAAACTTTTCATTTTGAGAAAAAAAAATTGTTTGTTCTTTATGTTGGTGCTAACTTTTAGAAAATGTTATCGAACTCCTAATTTTTGCCTTAAGAATTGAAACGAATGAAGTTAACAACATTTTAAAATAGGCGCCAACAATGATTTTTCGTTAAACGTCAGCATAACATAACCCCACAAAAAAATAATTTATAATTTTCTATTTCGTACACTGTCTAAATACTATTATAATTAATTGTACTTTCAATTTTTATTACAAAATTAATTTTTTTAAAGAAATACGAGGTCAAAAAAACTGTTATTAACTATATAGATGTTAGAAAATTAAATGTCACAATTTTTGTAAACAACTTTTGTAAACAATTCTTAATAATGATGAAGTTGGCTTCAATTTAATTTTCTGTTTCATTGTGCGAGCGAAAAAAAATCTTAAGGCAAAAGGCAAAAGTAAGAAGTAAAAAGTTTTTGCATTGTGAGAGCTCTGTAAGTAATGTATAGGTTGAAAGAATATTCTCCATAATGAAAAATTTATGGGCCGACGAAAGAAATAGAATTGTGCACTATTCGAGCGAGCAAGAAAAGAAAAAAAGGCACGGGCTACTCGATTACAAAAAATGGGCAACAGTTAAACAAAAATTGTTGACACGATTTTTCTATCTCGAATTCTCTCATATACATATAGATTAGGTTAGGTTAGGTTGGGGTGGTGGTCCTAATGAACTAGTATAAACACAAATTAATCCGTAGTTGTAACGTATCTGTAACTCATATACCTATATACTTTAAATTATTTTCTTTATCTCAAAAAATGCTATATCGCCCTTACAATTTTATTCTCGTTGACAAAAAAACAAAGTATTAATGGTAAAAGAATTTGACAACACGAGGAGTTGCCCAATAATCCATTATACCATTTTTTCCTATTCACATTTTAACGCAAATTGTCTAATATTTTCGAAGCTACTATTTTCGACCTGTTCCTAGACCATTTCCCGTATAAACTAATTTTGCTCATCTTGAAGAACTCGAGTGAATTACTAGCTTTGAAATCAGAATACAAAATATGTATGGAATTGAGAATAAGATTTGACATTATCATCCATCTGAAAAACATCTGTAAGAGGTGAATTTCTCTTGTACGTTGCTGCTTTACTAAATTCGAAACCTTGATTTTTTTCACCAGGAACTCTCTCATATGCTCTACTGTAGTGTATTTGAGGACTCATTTTTGTATTTAATTTTGGCCAACAAAATTTTCGGAGTATGTCGGAGTATCTGGTAAGTTAACTAGTTGCAGTTTACCTATTGATACTATTTTGACTGGTTTGTGGTCATAGTAACGAATAAAACTTCTCTAAGTCGTTCAACAGTGTTCGTTTGACCTCACTGAAAGATGTAGTGTATAGAAATTTTTTCAGTGTTTTCCTTTATTAATTAAATTGATATAGGCGATGCCATGACAAATACGAACTACTGTATGTAGCCGTTTCATGTTGACTTTATGAAGTTTGAAATAGAATGGAAGGTAGTCATTTTTCAAAAATTCGTAGCCCAAAAAGTCGTTTGACATCATGATGTTTCTGAAAGAAGTTATGTCTTTCATTTGCACCATATACGTAGTAATGATGAGGATTACGTAGACTACATTATGCTTCACTGGCAAACTTTAATTTGAACCTTCAGTGAGAGCAGGACTTTTTTCAAGAGAATATCCTAAGAATTGTTGACCAATCCCACTAATAAATAGCAAAGTGTTTGTTTTTAACAAGTTCCAACTCACATTCAGTAGTCACCTTGCCAAAGGATGGTAGCAGTTCAATTTTTTATTTAAGGGATTGTTCTAGATTGAGCCAATTTCCAAATTTTAGATTTGGCCAGCGATCACTAAATTTCCTTAATATCCTTCATACAATCCCGTGCCATGATTGCTTCTAGGTCATCTGGCAATGAGTAAGAGTTTTGACTGAGTTTTTTTTGAGTAAATCATCGTCGATCAAAGTAGAACTGCTTGCTTTTTTCTTCAAGTAAACAATATATATTATTGTGATAAATGAATTTTATTTAAAGTTTATATGAGTCGATACTAAGAAAAACAATGAATTTTAGAGCCAATTTTAGAGTACAGAAATAGCTTATCTAAAAAAAAATCGTATTTTCAATGACATAAAAATCGTTGCAACCTTATCTCTATAGTTTTTATAAGAAAATATCAAAACTCAAGGGGCTATATCTCCAGGACGACATTGAAAATAATTTTGTTGAATAAACTAATAAAAATAAATAACACCACCTACATTATATTTGCGGAAATAGGGTTTGTATAACATATTAGAATATATAATTTCCACATCGATATATTGCATTAAGTAAACAAAAAATATTTAGTACACAAAATCGTGTACATATTTCCAATTCGCCTGAGGACAATTAAAACCACAAAACTATCACTTAAAAAATTTCAATTCAGTTCAAAACCAATAAAAATTATTCAATATATGTAGTTGCTAAACTTCAACAACACAGTTCAAACATGAATTTGTCGATTGGTAAAATACGATTGATAATCGTAATAATTGTATTGCAAATAGTTGCAGTCACATCGTATAATGGTTTTTTGAATAATTCTACTAATTTAAGAGCAACAATTAAAAATAAAAATTTCACCGATGTTCTAATCATACACGATAATATTTACGCAACTAAAATCGATTTGGATAGTTTTGTACACAAACTACAGCAATTAACTTGGTTACCTGTAACGCTTATAAATTGTAATCGTAATTTTACAATTCGACCGAATTTAATTTACAAAAAAGTGTTTGCAGCTAATCATAATATTCAAACTAATTTGCCATTAATTTATTTTTACAAAAACAAAGTTTGTTCATCATTTTGGTTGACCGTCATAATTCTAGTGAATTATTAAAAATTACGAAATTCTCGCGAAACAATAAATCGATATTCGTCGTAGATGAACCGAATTTGGAAGAAACGAGAATTAATGAAATTTTTGGACATCTTTTCAACAGTTCAATGTTTAATGTGATTTTGGTAAATGTTTGTCACAATGACTTTTACTATATGGTGCCGTTTGACAAGAATAATAGTAACTTTAATGTAGTGCACACAAACGAATTTAGTGGCGACATTGTAAACGTCTTCAACGATAAAATTGTGAATTACAATAAAAATAAATTTTATATTGGTGAAAATGACGAAGTTGCACATACTGGGCATAATTTATTTTTCAAAGCATTGGAGAATATAACGCCTCAATTGTGCTACGACAAAGCAAAAATCGTACTGAATTATGGTGCGACTACAATGGAAAGAAAATCGATATGATTTTTAATTTTTATCCAATTTACTTGATAATGTTCGATGCACATTTTTATCCGATGGGGTACAGTAAAGCCGTTTTTTTGGTACCAAATCGAATTTTATATAAAACCTATAAGCTGAATCGTAATGAAGACATTCTATTAGTTTTAACATTTGTACTTTATGCCTTGCTTATAATTTTTATAAAAATTTTCAAAACTTTATTAAAACAACCGAACGGTTTTTCGTACATAATTTTCGAATTGTACAAAATATTATTAAATTTGGCACATAACCTTAAATATCACAAAAAAGAATTATTCTACTTGATTCCTCTCATCATATGCCAGTTCATTTTAATACAATATTTGTCCGGAATTTGTATTAGTTTGTTACTAGTGCCACGGCATGAAACAAATTTCAAAACCACGGATGAAATTTTAAATTCCGGTTTAAAATTTTACGCTCAACACAAGGAGTACATATATGTTAAAAATCTAAATTATTCCTCATATCTGAACCCCGATTACAATGAAAATTTAATCTTAGTAAACGAAACCGAGTTTTATGACAAAATCAAAAATGTGGATTCTGGTTTTATTATGCGCTGGACTCCGGCCCAAGCTATTTTAAAGAATTTTCGAAATAGTGACGGGTTTTCATATTATCACATACCGGAAATACAAATACACAGCGATTTACTAGTATTTTATGCTCAAGCTGATTTGGCAAATTTTGATTATATCAATAGTGTGGTAATGCAGTTAAGCGAGTATGGGCACATTAAGAAGTTTTAGAAGCCGTCAGGATTTAAACCGAAAATAGAATTTGATTGGGACGATCAATTGCAAGAGTTTATTAATTATGGTCATTTCAAAACTGTTATGAGAATTTTTGGAATTTTGTACACAATTACAATAATTGTATTTCTTATTGAACTGTTGTGTCATAATTGGAAGAAGATACAATCGATTATTACGAAAAAGTGGCGATCACGCATATATTTTAATAAAAATTAATTATTTTGAACTAAAATTGAATTGCACTGTTTTAAATAAAATAAATATTAATTATAAAAATAATACAATTTCAAACTTAATTAGTCCAATTCAGCCTTATTCACATTATTTCAATTAAGTAAATAATTTATATGCCAATTAAATTATATTTTAGGTAAATTTAAAACGAAATTACATATTTTATAAATTTTTTAAACGAAATTTATTAATCGTTAAAATTATTGATGTTGTTATGCCATTGTTTTTAACAAATATTTTATTATTTTAAACATATTTTTGTTTATACAATTTAATAGTGGAAAATGTATGTCAAATTTGATTGCTTTAATGTTTGGGTGTTAAATAAAAATTATAAATTAAACAAAAAGAATTTAAAAAAAATCTTTTATTTGTTAAATTTTGTTTAAAATTATATCGTGGATCAGAACTAAATTAAAATTTGTCATATTTTGTGAAATGAGAAGACTGAAAAGAGTAAAACCTTTTGAGTTAGCACTATAGTAGCGTAAGGCAGTAACCACGAAATAGAACATAAGGAAAACCAATGGGATACCTTAATTAAACACAATTTAGCAATTTAGGTCAAAAAAGAAATATTGTTAGTCTATAATAGACTAGGTACATTGTAAAATATTATGTGAATAAATAAGATTGTCAAAAAAAAAAAAAAATATTTTGTGAAATTTGGAATCAAAAATTGAAATTTTTTAATGGATTTAAAATTTTTAAAAGTTTATTGGTTTTCCATTTAGCGGATTTTCTTTTAACTAGACTATCGTTGTTTATGTAACACAACCAAAAAAATTCAGAATGCACTAAATTTCGTATCTTAACAAATGATCGTATTGGAAACCTCTTTCTGGGTTAAGTTCAACTTTTCATAATTTTCTGAGTTCCAGGATCATTACTAAGATCGATCAGATCAAAAAATATATAAAGCTACTGTGGGTACTTTAAACCTTCCTGAATCACATGATTAACCTATACGTGATCCAGTGAGCGAGTTTAGGATACTAATCCCAGATACTCCAGACCTCCAACTAAAATGCTCAGCTTTATGATCAAAGTCCTAACTAAAAAACTTAGCTTTATGATAAAAGTTTGAACATTTCTGATCACAATGTCTTACTGAAAGCTTACTTTAATTCATATTTTTCTTTAGATGTCATTCGTTGCAAAATTGTTGGCTTAATTTCAACTTCGAGCCGGTAAAATTTTATTGTTCAAAAATTTCACTAATTTTGGCAAGATTTGTTTGCGAGTATGTACTAGAATGTCTGAAATAATGCATGGATTATTTGAGAAGTGCTACAGTAAAATTGGATAAATTATTTCAGAACCGATATACAGAAGAAGCGTAAGAGAAATTCAAAATATTTTGGCTATGTGGAAGAGTTAAGGGCTTAACAAAACTCGCTTGATTCGAGCATCAATTTTTTTGTGATATATAGTTCAATGGACTACCTATAAGTCTTGGTGGGTACTTTAGACCTTGATAAATTACACGATAAACCTACCTGAGCCTGCAAATGAATGGTTTCTAGGTTCAAGCGACTATATTTCAGATCCTCCATATAGAAAAAATTTAACAAAACTACTGAAGGTGCCATAACCTTTCCGTAATCATTTTAATTCACTTGTAAAATGTATCATGAAGAAGATTTTTAGATTATTAAAAAATGTACCATTTTTCGGGGGTAAAATTGTGGATTATATTCCCACAGATTAAATCTGTTATGGTTTATGCAAAGTGGTGGTAACTTATTAAAGAGGAAATTCTTATTCTCTGTTGTACAATTTTGTCGTGTATTTTATTTGATAGACGAACAAACAGTCATAACAATAATTACACAAGACTATGCTATGGTCGACCCATTTTATTAGACGAATTCTATTTTCATATTTTATTGCCGATTTGAAAAGGCCTCGTTTCACTTTTTTCAGTGGAAGTGGACAGGATTTCGGTATCGCAGTTTTCGTGGATTGTTACAATGCCGCCAAGACCATTACTGATATCTCATTGTGTTAACAATTTTTCTCCAGCGGTTTCGGTCCTGATCAAGATCTTACCCAATCTGAAGAAGCCAAGTCGTACTCGCTGACATTTTACTTCATGTACCTTATCGGGTATCTTCATCAGATCTCTGATTTCGTTATTGCATACAGAGCTCTGTATGTACCATCTACCATAATCTACTAACTTTTTTTGGCGGTATGCAATTATCCTTTTGTTGTTTTGTTGACATTATAAACAGATTAATTTTTTTACGGATGCGGGTCGTCAGCCCAGCGATTCAGCCGTTTACTTGCCTCCCATGATAAGCAAAGGATACTGGGTGGTATTTTTGGAAAACATGTTCGTGCAATTTAATTCTAGGAGACATGTGAGCGAGTTTTCTCAGCTATACTAAAACACTAAATTGCAAACTAAACTAAATTAATTCAAAGCGGTCATTTAAAGATGGCACTAGTGTATTCTGCGCCACAACTTCCAACATTTATGATTATAAATTTTTAAAACAAAATGTTGAAACTACAAAGTGCCCACAAATAATTTAAACAGAGTGATAGACGACACCAACATTTTGAAGTACATTTTAAATTGTAGAATTAACATGAACAACAATAACAACTCAAAGTTTGGTTTGGCCGTTCAATCATCGGGTTACCTGAAATGGCTTGCAAAATAATGAATCAAATACAAATGACGGCAAAGTTACCGCGATGAAGGTATTTTGGGAATTTTCGGCTGCTGACCCAAACTACATCCCATCTCCGCAATTGGACAATGGCGCAAAAATGGAAGTTCTTGCCTATCAAGTTCAAAAACTATCTACAAACAAGTTATATTTAAAAAAAATTGAAGCGCGGTTCTAGTCAGCCTTATATTGGGCAAAATATGTCAAAATAATTGCCAAACAAAGTTGTCAACCAAAAAATGTTTTCAATCAATATTGAAATTTAAAATCCTAGAATTTAAAATCCCCCCAAAATTCGTGTTGCAGTTGTCACCGCCGAACGCTATGCAATTATTGGTGTTTTGGAATTTTTCAAAAATGTCAAATAAAACACTACCGATGGTTTCTGCATTTTCGTTTGGTACAGGTCTGATGTCCACAAGTGTCTTTATCAGTCCAGAATTGTGTGAAAAGTATGTAATCCCAACCGGAAATATTTTCATAGCGTCGTTGTTGCTTCCATCCGTACTGATTCCTATGAACCGAATTTTGTTGGTTTTGATTTCATTTTAAAATTTTTTTTTTTTTTTTTTTTTTTATTGTTTTAAATATTACAACTGATTACATATATCATCTAGTAATTTCTCTATCTTTCTTATGTTCAATTTGCAGAGATATAACCCATTAGTTAGTCTCTAAAAATTTGGCCACCCTATTGTAGTCTTCCCAATTCCAGTGGTTTCTTTCTTTGGAGCCTTCGTACTCCATTTGTGTTACTCAGCATACCACGTAACTCAACATTTTCATGTTGACCAAGCCGTTGTATGTGTTTCTTTGCATGAATTGTTATTTCTTCGCTGACGTTTTCCATCCGGAGGTCCCTATGTAGGTTATCGTTTCTTATGTACCAAGGAGCGTTCACTATTCCACGTAACACTTTATTTTGAAAATCTTGTATTATTTTAATATTGGTTTTCTTAGTACAGCCCCAAAGCTGAATACCATAAGTCCATATAGGTTTTAAAACTTGTTGGTATAGTAGCAACTTATTAGATATTGACAGCTCTGAATACCTTCTGAATACCGTTACTAAGTTGGTTCGTAGCCCGTTGCAGTTTTCTGGTTGCTTCGTCTATTTTATAACCAGTAGCTAAAATTGCTGTATCGTCCGCAAATGTTGCTATTGTTGTGCCGCTTGTGTTTGGTAAATCACTTGTGTAAAGTAAATACAACAAAATAATCATTCTTTAAAATGATTTTAAAGAAAGCGGAGCTAACACACTATTTATAATAGCGTCTGTGTTGGTTCGTGCAGAAGCAAGCAAACATCTATCACCCTCACGCTCATATCACTGTACAGGGTGACATGGAGCTATGCAATGGGCAGGTGGTATACTGTACTTGTGTGAATGGGATGAATGAATGGATTGAATGAATGTTGTGTGAATGAAAGGTAAGGCTATGGACCAAAAGAGTGTCTATGCCAAGTTCTTTAAAAAAAAAAAATTAAATAAAAAGTACGAGAATGCCACACTAAAAAAAACTGTTTAACAAAATATAAAATAGGTAGTTACTTTTGATAGGTTAATGAACGAAATGAATCTTAAAAAAATAATTACCAACAAAGGGATGGATTTATATACAAAAAATAAAAAGTTTCATATGAAGTTTACCGCTGGCGTTGTGAAGAGGTTAACATTTGTAATGCACGTGTTAGTACTAAACTGGAAATTCAGAACACAAAATATGAAAGGATCCAACAGAGCATTCGCATGAGCCTTTTGCTTTTAAATTTGAAATATACAAAACGAATCTTGGCCTTAATCTCGCTAAAACAACAATAAATAATTCATCTGCGGCAACTTTTTACCATACACTGTAAAGTAGAGGATGGAATGATTGTTCCAATCGTATTTTGCTATATATTAATAGTGAAACTGCGGTATTTTAAGATTCACAGAATCACAGATTTTGAAAAGGCGAGTGTGAGTGCTGGAAAAATTTTTTTCTCAACCACCAACTTCAAAGGGCGTTTTTTCAAACTTCGGTCAAATAATATGGCCAAAAATACAGGCAGAAGGATTTGCCGCAAAATGTGGCAAAGAAGAAGGATTTAGTATTCAATTGCATACTTGAGTGAGGGAGAAATTTCGGAATATTACGAGGAATTAAAAGAATCTTTGTCGACTAAATGCATACAATTTCCGAGTGGTTGGAGAAAAATTATAATATGTACGGTAAAATACCAAACAGCGCTAATAAAAAACAAGCAAAAGAAAATGTTTTTCTTTATCACCAAATTTTAGCCTAAACTCGACCTTTTTTTTTTATTTTATTTTTTTATTTTTTTTTATTTTTTAAAAAGGACTTGGCATAGACACTTTTACGGTCCACAGCCTTACCTTACATTCACACAACATTCATTCAATCCATTCATTCATCCCATTCACACAAGTACAGTATACCACCTTCGCATTGCATAGCTCCTTGTCACTCTGTACAGTGACATGGAAGAAGACGGGTCGGCCCATGAGTTCTACATTCCAACAGAGGGTCATAGATGTTTTCAATTTAATCACCAATCGTAATCGGTAGATGAAAAATCCCTTTTGCATCCCGCCTCTGTTGGGATTCGAACCCGGTACCTCTCGATCCAAACGTCGCAGCTTTAACCTTTGCACTATTTGTTCGGTGTACTCGACCTTATAAATGAACAACTTCCAAAACCTCACAATTGTGTTGACAGCTGGCATCGAAGGCTTAAAGTTCTCGTCGGAAAGCTCAATGTGGGAGTTTATAAATTAATTCAAATTTTAGGCAAAGAACATATTTATATAAAATGGAAATTGCAAAAAGTTCAGGAATTTTAAGGATTCAAATTGGAGAAAAAATAAATATTAAAAATGTTAATATTGAACGGGACTGAAGATTATGAAAAATTTTAGAAGAAAAGTAAGGTAGATCCAAAATCAACTTTTTAAAAGGATTAGCTTTTATTACATTTTTATCTTATTACATTTATTTTACATTTTTTATCTTAAAACTTACATTTATTTACTCTTTTGCTTATACTATAATCTTGTATACATAGTTTAGAATTATATTACCATTATAATAAAAATAAAAATCATACATCCATAGTTTCAATTACATTTTTAAAAGTTGAAATAAATGTTGTCGGCAACATTTATGTTAACATTGACTATTTCCCCAAGTCGACATTTTCGAATCGACATTTTATAACACCACGATCACCGACATATTGTCAGAGTCGGCATTTTGGTATCTGATGTTTTAGTAGTCGACATTTGGTAAATCGACATTTAAAATTCGACTTTACACCCAAAACCCAACCTCTCTTTTAGGTCTCGTGACTAAAATACATTTTTTGAATAATACGAGTAGGATAACTGTAAACATTAGCCATAACATAGAATTACGTTTGGAAAATTCTGAATTCGACAAAAATGCACTTTTTAAAATTGTATTTACGTATGCATAATTCGGTTTGTTCTGAATTTAGGATTAATTTGTTGTGGATTTTTTCAAATAAATAAATTCAAAGAGTTGGCCGAATGATTTAGACATTTAACATTTATGAATTATACATATGAAAATAAAAGCAACCGCCCAATAAAGGTTATGGCAAGGGGCCTCCATCCAACCTGTGCAATAAAAGACATTATGGAAGATCTCCAACGACAAGGACTGCAAATAGAAAATGCAGCAAATACATATAATAAAAAGAGAGAAGGCCAAACAAGGGTCCGAATTTAAAGTTACTAAAAGACGTCTCCCGTTATTTATGTTAACTTTCAATAACAAAGAAAAGATAGAAGCCATCTTTAATATAAGAGCTATTCTAAATATGAGGGTTAAAATAGAAGCACTACGGAAATCCACTTGGCTTATAGTGCAATGCAAGAAGTGCCAAGGTTTTAACCATACGCAAAAATACTGCAATAGAGAGCCAAGATGTGTGAAGTGCCTTGGAAGGCATCCTGCTCAGGCATGTCCACTAAATAGAAATTCCCCTCCAACATGTGTGAACTAGCTAAAGAACTACAAAAAATTAAAGACAAATCACGGCAAGGTCCATCATATTATAAAACGCCGATAGCCAATAGCGTAAACACCAACCTAGGAAACTTTACCACATCTATATCGAGTAAAGTAACTGATCTCAAGTCGTTTTCACAAGTGGTGGCATCCGAGTTACAAAGTACGACCCCACACAAATCAGTAAATTTCAAAGACTCCAAAGATACATCTATGCTTGAAAAAATATTTAAAAGCATCGAAGCGCTAAATATGCGAAGCGGCTTATAAGACAAGAGAGATCCATAGATACTTTGAACAGGCGACTAGATAGCCGAGAAACAGTGGATGAAATAACATCCATATTATACTAAAATAATATGGTAAATAAAACATTAAGAATTGTAATCTGGAATGCAAATGGAATAATCCAACATATTCCAGAGTTAGAAATCTGTTTAAATACTGAAAAAATTGATATATGTTTAATATCAGAAAGCCATCTTACTAGAACCTCATACACCAAAATACGTGGTTACGTTTCTTATCACGGTTTACATCCAGCAGAAAGAGCAAGAGAAGGAAGAACAATATTTGTGAAAGAAAATATTCAACATCATGAGGGAATAAAAATTGAAGAAGAAAGTATGCAGGTAACTACTATCAGCATTCAACTTAACAATAAAAAAATATTCAATGTCTGTTCAATTTATTGTCCTCCAAGATATAATTTAAATAAAGAGGATCATAAAAAGTTATTGAAACAGCTAGGATTTAATTTTATCATTGAAGGTGATTTCAATGCAAAAAATACTTTCTGGGGGTCAAGATTAACAACTCCAAACGGTAGAGAACTATACGCCGCAGGTCGAGCTTACAATTGTGAATTTCATTAAGGAGGAGAATCAACGTACTGGCCTACTGACACAAGGAAAACTCCGGATCTAATTGATTTCTACATTACAAGAGGTATATCCGAAAATCACATTTTTCTAGAAAATAGTGAAAGTCTCTCATTGGACCACTCGCCCGTCATTATGACTGTTAGTTCCACGATTGTTAACAAGGAAAATCCACCTAGACTAACAAATAACAAAACCTATTGGGAATTATTTAGGAAATTGGTTGAAGATAACCGATCTTCTTGTACCAATCAAGGATCCGGTTCAATTAGAAAATGAAGTGGAACTATTAATCAATAATATACAACAAGCAGCTTGGGATAGCACCCCTGTAATCCAAAACAAGGAGCGTAATAATTTCATTTATCCAGTCGAGATCAGGGACTTGGTTAATGAAAAACGGAAAGCAAGGAAAACATGGCAGAGAAACCGAGCACCACAAAGCAAACAAATTTTTAATTACCTCTACAATAAGCTTAACTAAACTAAAGAAACTAAAGAAACAGAGTATTCTCTATGGAAAGCTACAAAAGCATTAAAAAGACCAAATTATCAAATACCGCCAGTAAAAAATGACGAGGAAAATTGGGTAACAAGTGCCAAACAGAAAGCAGCACTGTTCGCATCTCATCTTGAAGAAACGTTCCAACCTGTAACTCTACGAGAGTTGAAAAATGAAATTAACCATAACATAAATACGAAAAAATCTCCTGGCTATGATTTAATTACAGGTGAAATAGTGAAGGCATTTCCTGAGAAAGGGGTGCGAAAACTACTTCATATAATCAACGCTTCATTTCGACTGAAATATGTACCTCTGCAATGGAAAGTAGCACAAAAAATTATGATACCAAAGCCGAACAAACCAAACAATTTCTCTGCTTCCAGTACTTTCGAAAATTTTTGAGAAACTGTTATACAAAAGGATGAAATCTATAATCCTTGAGAGAAAGCTAATACCACCACATCAGTTCGGATTTAGAGAAAACCACTCCACCATAGAGCAAATTCACAGGATTACTAGTATTATTGAAGATGCACTTGAAAATAAGAAAATATGCTCAACAATATTTCTGGATGTAGCACAGGCCTTCGATAAAGTATGGAATCCTGGATTGGAATATAAACTGCATCGAGATTTGCCAAAAGAATACTTTCAGATATTGAAATCTTACATTGATAACAGATATTTTGGCGTTAGATGTGAAGAAAAATTTTCCGATCTAAAGAGGGTATCTGCAGGGGTTCCCCGAGGTAGCGTGCTAGGGCCAGTGTTGTATTTACTTTACATAAGTGATTTACCAAACACAAGCGGCACAACAATAGCAACATTTGCGGACGATACTGCAATTTTAGCACTGGTTATAAAGTAGACGAAGCAACCAGAAAACTGCAACGGGCTACGAACCAACTTAGTAACTGGACCAAAAAATGGCGCATTAAGCTAAATGAAGAAAAATCAACGCACGTTAACTTCACCAATCAAAAAGTTAACTGGATACCAATAGAACTAAATTCCAAACATGTTCCCTATGCTAACACAGCCAAGTATCTTGGCATGACTCTCGATGCTAAGTTAAAATGGAAAGAGCACATTAAAAAGAAAAAGGAGGAACTACACATTAAATATAGCAATATGTATTGGCTAATTGGAAGGTATTCAGAGCTGTCGATACCTAATAAGTTGCTACTTCACCAACAAGTTTTAAAACCTATATGGACTTATGGTATTCAGCTTTGGTGCTGTACTAAGAAAACTAATATTAAAATAATACAAGCTTTTCAAAATAAAGTGTTACGTGGAATAGTGAACGCTCCTTGGTACATAAAAAACGATAACCTACATAGGGACCTCCGGATGGAAAACGTCAGCGAAGAGATAACAATTCGTGCAAAGAAACACATACAACGGCTTGGTCAACATGAAAATGTTGAGTTACGTGGTATGCTGAGTAACACAAATGGAGTACGAAGGCTCCAAAGAAAGAAACCGTTGGAATTGGGAAGACTACAATAGGGTGACCAAATTTTTAGAGACTAACTAATGGGTTATACCTCTGCAAATTGAACATAAGGAAGATAGACAAATTACTAGATGATATATGTAATCAGTTGTAATATTTAAAACAATAAAAAAAAAAAAAAAAAAAATTTAACAATTCAGACTTATCACTTTAAAACTATCATTCGTAACGTGTGGTGATTTTATTCAACAGTTAGTTGTTTCTCAAAATAAAATTAAATTAGATTAATTAATTAAATTAATTAATAATTAAATTACTGCACCAAAAACTAATAGATCTGCGAGACGTTCGGTTTTCAGAAGATATGTCCTTCTTTGTAATAATTTGTTATTCCCGAAAATAATGTCGTTATGTGACCTTTCTTAAATTAAATATAAGATCTTGAAAACCAGTTTAAAGTAGGCAACCAACTCATTGAAAAAAGAGACACAAACGATTACCGAATATCGACAGTGGTGAAGTTACAACGTCCCAGCCCAACAGTTATAAAATGTCCCTGCCCAGGAGTTTACATAACATTAATAAATAGGTGAATTAAGAGTGTTCGCCTTCCAAAAACCAATCAGTTTTATATTAATTAAAATCAGAGCATCGAACCGGTATTTTTATCGTTCCGGATTTGGATGCAGTTCTAAAAAATTTTTGTTCCGTTTTTCTGCTCCACTTTTGGAAAATATTTTAGGATTAGTTCCGGAACTGAACCGGTGTGAAACCGATTAGGAATAAACACTGTGTTGCTCGTTAATTAGAATTTTAGAATTGTGGTATTGACATTTTAGGGAAGGTTTCAGGAAAGCTAATACGAACGATTTCGTTTAATTGGTTTTACAATTATTCAAGAAAATAATATCATTTTCGTCTTATGATCTGACGAATTGATGCTTTTATAAAAAAAAATCATGTAGCTGTAATCACCGGAAAAAAATCCGAATCGTCTGTTTGATTGTATCAAGGAAGCTTTAGTTATGTAAAAACTGAATGAAGATAGCTTCAATTTATTTAAGGCATAAAATATTTTTTATTTCTGTACGTGCTCTGCGTTAAAATGCTCAAATCATTACTAGCCAATTGGAAGACGAACGGCTCAGGTTCGTTTTTAATTTAAATTGCATATCACCGTGCCAGCCTGTACTGACATGAACATAGCTCGTCGCATGGATTACATATTCTCAACAGTGGGGTCATCGAAATTAATGGCTATTCAAATCCCTTTTATGTATACTGCCTTTATAACAATCCGAACCTGGTTCCTGTCGATTCAAACGCCACATCTTTAACTAGTATGCCATTTGCTCGGTGGTAAACAAATATTTGTCATTTGATTGGATTTTGCTTCGTTAAAACTAAGAATGGGAAAAAAATGAAACGAACGAAAACATTTATCGTTCCGGTTTTATTTTATTTTATTAAATCGGTTACAGTTTGGATAAAAAATCGGAAAATATTTCGGTTAATTACGGTATAATATTCCGGTTCAGTTCCTGTTCGAAGCTCTGATTACATTTTACCAATTTAACCGAAATTAAAACCAATAGTTAAAACCAAAAATCGAAAAAATACGAATTATGAAAGCCACACAAACAATTATTGCAAATGTATATTTAAAAAAATTAATAAACCTTTTAACAATGTTTAATTAAAATATTTATTATAAATTAAATTAATATTTTCGCGAAAATTGCACAGTAATGTAGCAAAACAAAATACATACATCTATCTGTACTGTGACAGTGTTCAGTTGTCGGTGATCTCCAGTAGTCTTTTATTGATGAGGAGACTGATAATGATCATCAATGAGGAGCGGCAGATTTCGATATGTGTCATACTTCGAAATTGGGGTTTTGTAGTTTGCGGTTTAGTAGCGATAAATTTAGAGTTTTACAGTCACTATGACAGAAAATCTCAAGGGACCATAATTCCGGTTTGACATTGAAAATAATTTTGTTGAATAGAAAATTATATTATCAAAAAATTTATCACCACAAACATTATATTCGAACCTAACCCAGCACCAAAAGTCAACAAGTCGATATATTGCATTAAGTAAACAACAAATAATTAATACAAAAATCGTATATATATTTTCAATTCACCAGAGCACAATTAAAACAACAAAATTATTACTTAAACAAATTCAATTTATTTCAAAACTAATAAAAATCACTCAATGTAGTTGCCAAACTTCAACAACACAGTTCAACATGAATTTGTCGATTGGTAAAATACGATTGATAATCATAATAATTGTATTGCAAATAGTTGCAGTAACATCGTATAATGGTTTTTTGAATAATTCTACTAATTTAATAGCAACAATTAAATATAAAAATTTCACCGATGCTATAATCATACACGATAATATTTACGCAACTAAAATCGATTTGGATAGTTTTGTACACAAACTACAGCAATTAATTTGGTTACCTGTAACGCTTATAAATTGTAATCGCAATTTTACAATTCGACCGAATTTAATTTACAAAAAAGTGTTTGCAGCTAATCATAATATTCAAACTAATTTGCCATTAATTTATTTATACAATAAACAAAGTTTGTTCATCATTTTGGTTGACCGTCATAATTCTAGTGAATTATTAAAAATTACGAAATTCTCGCGAAACAATAAATCAATATGCGTCGTAGATGAACCGAATTTGGAAGAAACGAGAATTAATGAAATTTTTGGACATCTTTTCAACAGTTCAACGTTTAATGTGATTTTGGTAAATGTTTATCACAACGACTTTTACTATATGGTGCCGTTTGATAAGAATAATAGTGATTTTAATGTAGTGCACACAAACGAGTTTAGCGGCGACATTGTAAACGTGTTCAACGATAAAATTGTGAATTACAATAAAAATAAATTTTATGTTGGTAAAAATCAAGAATTCGGGCGTAATACACATAATCTATTTTTCAAAGCATTGGGGAATCTGATGAACGCCACAATTATACTACGTCAAACATCAAATCGTACCGAATTATGGTGCGACTACAATGGAAAGAAAACCGATATGATTATAAATTTTTATCCAGTTTTATTGATTATGTTCGATGCACATTTTTATCCGGTGGGATACAGTAAAACCGTTTTTTTGGTACCAAATCGAAAATTATATAAATCTTTTAAACTGAATTCTAATGAAGACATTCTATTAGTTTTAACATTTGTACTTTATGCCTTGCTTATAATTTTTATAAAAATTTTCAAAACTTTATTAAAACAACCGACCGGTTTTTCGTACATAATTTTCGAATTGTACAAAATATTATTAAATTTGGGACACAACCTTAAACATCACAAAAAAGAATTATTCTACTTGATTCCTCTCATCATATGCCAGTTCATTTTAATACAATATTTGGCCGGAATTTGTATTAGTTTGTTACTAGTGCCACGGCATGAAGCAAATTTCAAAACCACGGATGAAATTTTAAATTCCGGTTTAAAATTTTATGCTAAACGCGAGCAATACATATATTTAAAAGTGCTAAATTATAGCTTGTTTCTGAACCCCAATCACAACAATAATTTATTATTAGTAAACGAAACCGAGTTTTATGACAAAATCAAAAAGGTGGATTCAGGTTTTATTATGCCGCGGATGCAGGCTGAAGAGATTTTAAGGAACTTACGAAATAGTGACGGGTTTTCGTATTATCATATGCCGGAAATTGATATACCCGGCGACTTACTAGTGTTTCACGCGCAAGCTGATTTAGCGAATTTTGATTACATCAACAATATGATAATGTGGTTTAGCGCGTATGGGCATTTTAGTAAGTTATGGATGCCGTCAGGATTTAAACAGAAATTAGATTTTGACTGGGACGATCAATTACAGGAGTTTATTAATTATGGTCATTTTAAAAGTGTGATGAAATTTATTGGAATTTTGTACACGATTTCAATAATTGTATTTCTTATTGAACTATGGTGTCATAATTGGAAGAAGATACAATCGATTATTACGAAAAAGTGGCGATCACGCAAATATTTTATTAAAAAATAAATTTTTTTGAACTAAAATTGGATTTTCACACTTAATTAGTTCAATTCAGCCTTATTCACATTAATTCAATAAAATAAATAATTTGTGTGTCAACTAAATTATATTTTGTTTTTTAAATGAAATTTATTAATCCTTAAAATTATTGATGTATTTTTGCTATTATTTTTAACAAATATTTAATAAATTTTTTATTATTTTAAAACCATTTTTGTTTAGTAATACAGTTTAATAGTGAAAAAGTGTATGTCAAATTTGATTGCTTTCACGTTTGTGTGTTAAATAAAATTTATCAATTAATCAAATTGAATTTAAAAACAAAATCTTTTATTTGATAAAAAAGCTTTCACATTTCAAAGATCGTTTGAAGAGTTATATCGTGGATTGGCAGTAAACTAAAATTTGTCATATTCTGAATAATTTGGGCTCAAAATTCCTAATTCGCTAAAAGTATTAAAAATGTTATAAAGATTAAAATTAAAATTTTACTTTTAAATACACATAAATGTGCTTTTGAAAACTTTATTTGTGCATAATTCGATTTATTTTTTGAAATAAATAAATTCAAAGAGTTGGTTAATCATTTAGACATTCCCGAATTTGGACATTCAATAATTTATAACTATAAATTAATAATTGTAGTGAAATTTCATTTTTTTAGGGTGGCCAGAAGGTTAAAATAGAACATGTTCTCTTTCTTCACACCGATCTGGTTTAATCTTTCCTTTTTTTAAAATGTTATCTTGCGCATTCTCTCATATAGTAGGATGGCAGATGGGTGATAAATGGGTGAAATATCTGCTGCAATCGAAAAATGATGAACATCAGATTTTAATTTTCAACTGTAAAACACTATACTTTTTTCGAACAATTTAAAAACAATAAAAAGG
This sequence comes from Tipula unca, assembly GCA_951394425.1. Lineage (NCBI taxonomy): Eukaryota > Metazoa > Arthropoda > Insecta > Diptera > Tipulidae > Tipula > Tipula unca. Next base: position 108,069,462 of record OX596382.1, on the reverse strand, counting down.
TAGTGTTTATTGAATTGATCTCAATGACCGATGAACGAAATAGGTTCAAAGTATCTACAGGTCAAGGCCACTAAGCATTACAATCAATTTTAAAATTTTGTTCGGTTTTCACAAGGATTGTCATTCTTTGGAACAATTTGTCTTTCTCAAAAATAATGTTCTTCAGTTCTTCTCCGTGACCAATTTTGAAATTTTTTGCAAACTGCTCCAAAAAATCTTCAATTTCCTTTATCCGATTATCATCTTCGATTATTATCTACCCAGAGAGAAATACGAGTTGGGGGGAATCAAGAAATTTCCGCATTTGAAGAGTTTGGAAGTAATACATTTCGTTTTTGAAGTAATTTACATTTTTTCTTCCAAAAAAGAGTTTGTAACCCTGAGAGAAATACGAAGTGCGAACCAAGTAAATTGAAATATTCTAAGCTTTTGAGTAAGTTTAATTTAAATTTTTTAATGAAATCCAAAAATTGAAATTTTTTGGGTTAATTTGAAATTTTCGTTAAACCCTAAACTCCTTGCAATTTCATGGGTACTTCGAGATTTGAGAGCCCTCTAAAATCTATATTTGTAAACGTTTTGTTATTGTTTATAATTTAGTCCTTGTAAGTTGCCCTTTCCTCTCCTTCTCTAGAAACAATAAAATTCCTGAAACGTCCTTTTTTCCTTTAAAAAATATATTCTCAACTATTATAAAACAAAAACAAATTTCTACAATGAGCAACACTTGAAACTCGAGTTTTCTAACCGAAAAATTGGATAAATATTAAAACCAGTAAGGAGTTCGCATCTCATGAGAACCATTTAAGATTATTATATCCGGAAGAAAGCATAAACAAACACAACCGAATCCTTTCACTTCTGCAGGGCCTCGAACTGCAGAAAATTTTCAATTTTTGAAGTGCAGTGTTCGAAGAACTTAGAAATTCAGATAAATTTTAGCAATTTCCATTTTTTACCCCTGAAATAAGTGTTGGAAGCCCAAAAAAAACGAGAAATTTATTGGTTTCATTTGAACATTTGATTAAATCCTTCGAACAATTTTTCACTTTTCGGAAAAGCGTTGGTAATCCAGAGAGGAATACGAGTTAAGAACCATAAAAATTGATAATGTTTAACTTTAAAGTAACTCATTTTTTATAATATAAGATTGTTGGAAACCCGGAAAATCCTGTTTCGTTAACATTAAGTAATGTCTTGGGACGTACCAAAATCTTCAGTACCTAATCTAGGCCTCATTGTTTCTCTGCAAAGCTCTGTATGTTTGTAAAGGTTTAAGTATCTTTTTAAATTTAGGGCTTGTAAGTTTTTGGCTGCCCTTTTCTGGATAAAAAAAATACAAAAATATCAATTTTTACTGCCAATATGAAAAGGTAGTTTTCAGTGATTGGATCTCAATGTCCGATGAATCAAATAGGTTCAAAGTATTTACAGGTCAAGGCCACTAAGCACAACAATCAATTTTTAAACTTCATGATATGTCATTTTAAATAGGACTGCGAGACATTCGGTTTTCAGAAGGACAGTCCTTTTTTGCAACAATTTGTTTTTCTCAAAAATAATGTTCTTCTCCGTGGCCATTTTGAAATTTTTTGAAAACTACTCCAAAAAACTAGATGTATTACTGTTTATATATTTGTTCCCAAAAATCATGACTAACTCTTCAATTTCCTTTATCCGGTTCAGAAAAGAATTAGCAATCTAGAAAGAATTATGAGTTGGGGGGAATCAATAAATTACTACATTTGGAGGGTCTAGAAGTAATACGTTTTGTTTTTTGAAGTAATTTTCATTTTTTAGTCCAAAAAAGAGTTTGTAACCCTGCGAGAAATATACGAATTGCGAACCAACAAAGTTGAAATATTCTAAGCTTTTGAGTAATTTCTTAACTTTAAGAGCCTCGAGAAATTTAAATTTTTTTAATGAAACACAAAAATTGCAATTTCCTGGGGTTAGGTGAAATTTTTACTAACCCTAAACTCCTTGCAATTTCAAGGGTACTTCGAGATTTGAGAGGGCCTTCAAAATCTTCTGTACACGGGCCTCATTATGGCTCTACGATGCTTTGTATATTTGTAAACGTTTTGTTATGGTTTATAATTTAGTCCTTTCCTGTGATTCTTTAAATACAATAAAATTCCTGAAACGTCCTTTTTGCCTCGAGTATCTATCTGGAAAATTTATTTTTCATTTTAAATTTATTTTTCTATAAATTGATCAGTTTGGGCAAATAATATTTAATCCATTTGCTGAGAACAGAATCCATTTTAAGCTGGCTTACAAAAATAACAAAATCGATCGATTCAATGTCAAAGTGGTTACAAGTATGTAATCTCTGTATTGGCAATTCAATAAAGCTAAGACTTTTGAACATCGATATTCGGTACATCAAAAGTCTTTTTTTTTTTTTTTTTTTTTTTTTTTTTTTTAAAAGGACTTGGCATAGACACTTTTACGGTCCATAGCCTTACCTTACATTCACACAACATTCACTCAATCCATTCATTCATCCCATTCACACACATTCGAATCCCAACAGAGGCGGGATGCAAAAGGGATTTTTCATCTCCCGATTACGATCGGTGATTAAATTGAAAACATCTATGACCCTCTGTTGGAATGTAGAACTCATGGGCCGACCCATCTTCCATGTCACTGTACAGGGTGACATGGAGCTATGCAATGCGCAGGTGGTATACTGTACTTGTGTGAATGGGATGAATGAATAGATTGAGTGAATGTTGTGTGAATGTAAGGTAAGGCTATGGACCGTAAAAGTGTCTATGCCAAGTCCTTTAAAAAAAAAAAAAAAAAAAAGACTTTTGATGTACCGAATATCGATGTTTTCCAGTTAATTTTAAAAGGCTCATCAAAATTTTGAAAATTTCTCCGAATCCGTATTTTAAGTCGAATTTTAAAAGATTTTTATGTCACCATCTCACTTCTTGCAGATTAATAAAGTTTTCAAATAATTTCAAGTCAAAATCCACTTCAACAACTGGTTGACTTATGACCCTATATAGATTCTAATTTTAATTCGAATTATTACAAACATTTTAAAGTAGTTTTAGTGCTGATTTGTGATTGTGACTCTCATCAAGATACAGTTAAAAACAATTGGACCTAGAAAGCTGTAGCTTAAAGCTAAAGGTATACTAAAGAATGAATATATATATCGACACATAAATTGGTTATTATGAAATAAAAACAACGCCCTAATTTTTATTATACATTTTGATTGTTTTACTAAAACGGGACAAAAGGGTTATGCAAATAAAATTTCGAACTCAAAATGCACTTAGTTATGTTAGTGTGCAAAGCGCGAAATATCGATATAATGAGTTTTACTATTCAGTACTAAATCTAAAGGTAGATTGAGGAGGTGAAACGTTTAAGCCTTTATTTAGAGGTAACCTATTCGAGAAATAAATATTTTTATTTTGAAAGAAAGGAGATTAGGGAGTTAAGGACAACCAAATAGAGTAATTTTTTTCTCGAGAAAGTTTAGAAAATCATATATTCCAAATTGGGTTGGCCTAAAAGAATTCACAATAAATGTTTTAAAATATATTTTTTTCGAAATTTTAGACATTAAGGAATTTAAAAAATTTATAAAATTAAAAACATGAAACCCGTTTAATTAGGAATTTAGCAAGTTAGTGTTTTTTACAGGATACGCGCGTTGAACGTTTTTAACAAAACTGGTTCATAAATAATCATTGATTTGTAACTTTTTTAATTATTGACGACTATATACACACAGACAACACATTAAAAAAAAACTGGCGCGTTATTTGTTATTTTATAACCAACGCTCTAATTTTTATTTTATAAATGAGCGAAAGCTCTTATTAGACCAGATTTAAAATGTTCTTTAATTTTTGTTTTATTTAAAGTAAGTAAGATTATCCGAATTCATGGTAAGGTATAAAATTGAGCTTTTAAAAAATAGAAGACCGCCGAGCTTTCTTAAAAGGTTAAAATGTTAAATTAAGCTTTTTGGCGTCAGCAGAATTACAACCAAACCATATCGTAAGTTTGATCTCACTATTTAAAATTTTCGCAATAGATATTCCTACTGGATGACAACTGGAGAATCAATCGTATTTGAAATGTGGCAAGATGGTCATCCATTATTTGTTATTTTATAACCAACGCTCTAATTTTTATTTTATAAATGAGCGAAAGCTCTTATTAGACCAGATTTAAAATGTTTTTTAATTTTTGTTTTATTTAAAGTAAGTAAGATTATCCGAATTCATGGTAAGGTATAAAATTGAGCTTTTAAAAAATAGAAGACCGCCGAGCTTTCTCAAAAGGCTAAAATGTTAAATTAAGTTTTTGGCGTCAGAAGAATTACAACCAAACCATATCGTAAGTTTGATCTCACTATTTAAAATTTTCGCAATAGATATTCCTACTGGATGACAACTGGAGAATCAATCGTATTTGAAATGTGGTAAGATGGTCATCCATTAAACTCAACCTCTGCAGCAATCCCAGAAAGATGCATATCATTTGATCTACCATTCATCTAATCTTAAAGCTACCATTCATATGCCGTGATAAAACAGACGTAACAGACTACAAAGTAGATGGGTGCTCAAATCTACTAAATAATAATTAATAATACAAAAAGAATCTAAATTTAACAGCAGTTGTTATTTTTATTGTTTAAACAATTTTTTTTAGAATCCCATTTCAGATTTTCTAAAGTTAGTGGACATCTAGTGACGACAAATTTAATTATAGTCGAGTATCGTCCTATATAATGTAGAATATATAAGACGTTTTTTAGTAACTGCTGGTACTGTGCCATCGTGAAAATAGCAGCAACTTTGAATCTATTCATTTCGCTTTAAAATCAGTAGAAACTATAACATGTAGTCTCCTCACATTTTTTCTCATGATGGCCACATGAGTAATTTGGATCTACTGGTAATACTATATACCGTTTGCCTGGTAATGCAATACTGCGATTTGCATTACCAGGCAAACGGTAATTATTTGCAATTAGTAAACTTATGAAATATTTTACTAAGCTTTCAGACTTAATTTCGTTAGTTACAATCATATCTTATAAAAGCAGTTATTAATCACAACATACTAAAAAGATTTATCTGCAAGCTTTCAGATTTAAAATTTTGATAATATTTTTAATTTTAAGTTTAAAAAGCTTTGTATTTCTTTAAATATATGACCCTGCTTAGTGTTGATGAAAAGAACTTTTTCCAATTCAAGAATATTCCAATTTTTCTGATGGCAGGCAGCTTTTAATTTCCAAACATTTAATGCAAGCTTTTTATTTTAATTTCTGTAAAATTATTTTTAATAATTTAATTTTAGTTTAAAAATTACAAACAAGGTTAGATACAGACTAGATTACATACAAGGTTAGACGACGCATATGCAACCAATTTATTGTCTGAAATAGCATACGGTATTGCCAATTCAGCTAACCAAATATCAGTCACGAAATAATATTTTATGGGTTTCCGCCTGCGAAGGGAGTCATGTACCAGCTCAAATATCACGACTTACTGATATTCGAAACTGTAACAAAAACCAAATTAGAGAAATACAATGGCTTATTATACCTAATTTTTAATTAATTTACTTAATTTTTTTTCTGCAATAGTATTTGAGTAATCTGTGGAGAAAAAATAATAAAAATTCTCAACGCCCAAATTTTATCGTACTTGCCAAGCCCTCACATATTAACACAGACGAAAAATAGTCCAGCGCTGATATTGTCCAGCGCTGATTCAAGACAAAATTTCGTGTGATTTACTATTTGAGTATGACGTCGTGAATTTATTTATTTTAAATATTATTTAAATTTGATTAAGAATAACATTTCGTTATCAATACCGTACCATAAAATTGAGTACATCCCGTTCCATGCTAAGACAAACTTGAGTTCAAGAAGGCTATACAATTCTTATAGAGTTATTAAAAAGTCATAAATCGTTCAGATAAAGTTTTGACAAAATTTTGGGAATATTTTTTGATGGATGACGAAAGGTACGTGAAATTCGATTTGAAACAGGTTAGCAGATCAAAAGCTATATATCTTATCAAAAATAGTGACAATAAGTCCGCTAAATATATAGGCACTTCAAGTTAAATAAATTTGAAAAAAGATTTATAATTGCAAGCGATTTGCAGTTGTAGACTCAACAGCCAAGTCTTTCTCACATCCTTCACAATTACGTTGAATGTGTACGTAAAAGAATGATTACAGAAACGTATTACGTACACGATTCAGAAGTAAAATGTTGGCCTGATTAAGCTATAGTTACACTACTCTAAAGCATGGAACAGATTTTTTATCGTTCTGGTTTTCGATTCAGTTCCAAAAGATGTTATGTTCCGGTTTCCTGCGCCGGTTTTAGGAAATTCTTTTTGTTCCGGTTTAGTTACATCTATTATTTTGCTCTTTTAAATTAAGATTAATGCAAAATTGTAACAAAACAGGTTCATTTTATTGTTTTTGGAACACAAGCCTTAATAATCAACAAAAATGATTGTGCCCGTGATAAAAAGTTAAAAAGGATGTTTCTGTTTATTAAATCTATTACAATTCGGAAAATATTTCGGTTAATTGCGGTTCCTGTACAAAGCTCTGCTCTTAAGATGCTGTAAAGGAGACTAATCAAATCAATGTTATCTCAGATGATCTAGGCCAACCGGTTTCGACCTATCCAAAAATATTTGGAAATAGGGAAAAGAAGAATGGCGGATGCGTTAAGATTGCTGAAAATATGCGTTTAAAATGTAACAATGTTGCTGTCAAAGTCACATCGGAAGCTGTGAATATCAGCTGTGTAGAAACATCGAATAACATGTGCTTGAGTTTATCCTTAAAAACAAAATTTGAAATTAAGATCAATCCGAACGTTTAGTGCAATAAACTTTCTTTAATTAAAGCTTCTGTTTGTTTTATTTCAACACATGTTTACAAAATTACAGTATATGGTATGTGATTTCCGATTTAATTTGAATGATTCTTTAGTTTCTCCTGACGGCTTAACTAAATCGCCCTTTTCCAAAATACAACTGCGCACTGGCGCATTTTTATTTCAAATCGTTAAAATATCGTAGGTTGTTGACATTGACTTAATTGTTGATGTTGACAAAAAATATTACCAATTAATCTACGTATTACTTTACGTGTCGACAATCTTACGTAATCTACCTCGCCCATCCCTGCTCCATATCCATATTTAACAGAGGGATAATTAAGCTTTTTTCTATACTCAGAGATTAACAGCTTATCCGGATATTTCTTTAGAAATGTAAAGCTTTTTAGCTACTTTTATAAAAAATAACAAGTAATTTTATAGATTTTATGGGTGGTCTGGAGACCTTACCTAACCTAATGATAATAATTTTTTTTTATAAATTGTTAAAATCTTCTAATTTATGCTCTATGATATATTTATAAATCTCAAATCGTAAATTTCAGAAAGCTTTAGTGGTGAAATTAGAATTTGTTTTATTAAAAATGCTCTTGAGAGATGAGAGCGTTATATGATGATAAATTAAAAGTTTTGAGCTTTGAAAAATATAAAATGCAAAACTTTAAACTTCTCGTCCAAACTTTCTCAGTCGTATACTTTTTTGAAAGCGATTATTTGGTTCTAATATACATAAAAGCTTAAATTATTCAACTTTCAAAATGCTTTTCGTGCTATACGTAAATGGAAATTAATAAAATGCAGAGAATTGTGAACTTATTAAGGAGACCAACAAATTTAGAAGAGCTTACAAAATATAATTAAAATCAAAAAAGTTCAAATTGAATTTAAATAAATGTAACTTCAGATTCTAATTCTAATTCGAATTATTACAAACATTTTAAAGTAGTTTTTGTGCTCATTTGTGATTGTGACTCTCATCAATATACAGTTAAAAACTATTGGACCTAGAAAGAAGCTTAAAGCTAAAGTTACACAAACGAATGAATATAAATCGACACATAAATTGGTTATTATGAAATAGAAACAACGCCCTAATTTTTATTATACATTTTGATTGTTTTACTAAATTTAGATTTTTTACTAAAACGGGACAAAAGGGTTATGCAAATAAAATTTCGAACTCAAAAGTTGACGGAATGTGGATTTTAAATGAACATAAAACACCCCCTGGGATAACTTCCCCAGGATTTCATCCCATGATTTTTGAAAATTACCTCTGGCAACTGTAATTTTTTTCGGTTGTAGCTTTCTGAGAAAAGTTGGCAAAGGCGCCACATTTAAATATATTGCGGAAATTCCACCGGTCAAAAAAATATTAACGCTAGCACAGTGGGATGCCTGGGATGAAACAACTGTACAAAATTTTATATGTATTTTTTAAAAGTCTGGGATGGATTATTTACACTAGTGTTGCCAGAGGTAATTTTAAAAAATCATGGGATAAAATCCTGGGATAACTTCAAGGGGGTAATAAAACTACTAAAAGTAACAATGTAACTACAACAATGTATGCATTTAGTTATGTTAGTGTGGAAAGTGCGAAATATCGATATAATGAATTTTACTATTCAGCACTAAATTTAAAGGTAGATTGAGGAGGTGAAACGTTTAATCCTTTATTTTGAGCAAAGCTATCCGAGAAATAAATATTTTTGTTTTGGAAGAAAGGAGATTAGGGAGTTAAGGACAACCAAATTTAGTATTACTCCAGGATTTTTTTCTCGAGAAAGTTTGGAAAATCATATATTCCAAATTGGGTTGGCCTAAAAGAATTCACAATAAATGTTTAAAAATATATTTTTTTCGAAATTTTAGCCATTAGGGAATTTAAAAAATTTATAAAATTAAAAACATGACAACCGTTTAATTAGGAATTTAGCAAGTTAGTGTTTTTTACAGGATACGCGCGTTGAACGTTTTTAACAAAACTGGTTCATAAATAATCATTGATTTTTAACTTTTTTAATTATTGGCGAATTTATACATACAGACAAAACATTAAAAAAAAATTGGTGCGTTATTTGTTATTTTATAACCAACGCTCTAATTTGTATTTTGTAAATGAGCAAAAGCTCTTATTAGACCAGATTTAAAATGTTCTTTAATTTCTGTTTTATTTAAAGCGTGCAAGGTTATCCGAATTCATTGTAAGGTATAAAATTGAGCTTTTAAAAAGTAGAAGGCCGCCGAGCTTTCTCAAAGGCTAAAATGTTAAATTAAGCTTTTTGGCGTCAGCAGAATTACAACCAAACCATATCGTAAATTTGATCTCACTATTTAAAATTTTCGCATTAGGTATTCCGGTTGAAATTCTTTTAAAAATTTACCCAATGCAAAGGTCATATTATAGGCATTAAGCGTTTTGTAAAAGTAAAGACTATACCAAATCATCATCATGCTTTGTTCTGAAAGTAACCCTAAATTATGTGGCCTGTTATATATAAGTAGCTTAAGTAGGAAATTGTATTTGGGTGCCTCCTATCCGAGAGTTAATTTACCTTAAATAATAATGATAATGTCGCTTTAAGTACGTTATCCTTTGATCTGCTATACCATGAATAGTTTTAAACAATTCATTATAGTTTTTGCAGCAATCATTGTGGTGGCAAATTGCGGAACACATTTGACGCTACCATATAATTGGTACACCGCATACAGATACTGTATCATGCATGGTATGTATTTTATTGATATAAGCACCGAAGAGGAATATAATCGACATGTGAATTTGTATTCAACATTTACCAATACCCATATAGAGATTATTGGACAAACGGAATGGCTCCAGCGGAAGTTCGACATTACTATTGGATGACAACTGGATAATCAATCGTATTTGAAATGTGGCAAATCCCAGAAAGATGCATATCATTGGATCTACCATTCATCTAATCTTAAAGCTACCATTCATATGCCGTGATAAAACGGACGTAACCGATTACAAAGCAGATGAGTGCTCAAATCTACTAAATAATAATTAATAATACAAAAAGAATCTAAATTTAACAGCAGTTGTTATTTTTATTGTTTAAACAATTTTTTTTAGAATCCCATTTCAGATTTTCTAAAGTTAGTGGACATCTAGTGACGACTAATTTAATTATAGTCGAGTATCGTCCTATATGTAGAATTTATAAGACGTTTTTTAGTAACTGCTGATACTGCGTGCCACCGTGAAAATAGCAGCAACTTTAAATCTATTTGTTTCGCTTCAAAAACAGCAGAATCTATAACAATATAGTCTCCCCACATTTTTTCTCATGATGGCCACATGAGTAATTTGAACCTACTGGTAATACTATATAAGGTTTCTCTGCTAATGCTATACTGCAATTTGCAATACAACAGAAGAATAAGAATGTCGAATCTCTATATAACCTCTTTAATACCACAACCACATTAACTATGAGACTCATGTTCACTTTAAAATGCAGTCAATCAAATACATCTGTAAAATACGTATCGCACTAGATTTGGTAATCAGAGCCATCATAATAAAGTAATGTAACGCCAGTTGATATTTTGACTATAAGAACATTTCGGGCAATGCGATATAGTTTCCTAATTTGAAAGTACATTTCGAAATTTCATCACGACTGTGCGCAGTATCTGGGTTTGACCGAGCCAGTGAACCTGAGGTTGACGTTTGCATTAAAAATAGCCTACTGAAATGAGAATAATCAATGCTTCTATATTGTTGCGTAGGAGACCGTAATACCGTTTGTTGCTGAACGTCGTGATATTGGTTGTATTGGCTCTGGCGTGCATATCAAGGCACTTTTATTGAATTTAAAACATTTTTTTAAAGAAACTTAGTTAAAAACTTCATTTATCTATTATTTTTCGCTGGTGGCACCACTTTTTGCAAAGTGAAAAATAATTAGATTTATGCCTGCTATATTTTCGACATGTTTGCTAAACCCAGCTTCTACGTCCGGTCGTCCTCAGATTTTTTGTTTTCTTCTAGGGAGCCCAATCACACCGACACATGAAATGAATGCTTGTGAAATTATTGCAGATTTACGATAGGGTTAGGGACAATTGAGCTTTAAACTATATTCAACGATTTCAAACTTGCATTAATTTTATATGGCCATCATGCTGATAAAATAAAATTAGAATAATCTACTTTCTGTAATATGTAACTGGAAACTATTTATTCACAAACTATATATGCAACCTTTTTTCTTTAACTTCTGTGAAAGCATCCTACTAATAACATTTCCAAAAGCTACGCAAATACAATTTTTATTAGTTTTCCACAAGCTACGCTAATCAGTGTGCTTAAACCAGAAAGCTTTTAGAAGCTTTCAGATTATCTTCGTTAGTTACAATCATATCTTATAGAAGCAGTTATTAATCACAACATACTAAGAAGATTTATCTGCAAGCTTTAAGATTTAAAATTTTGATAATATTTTTAATTTTAAGTTTAAAAAGCTTTGTGTTTCTTTAAATATATGGCCCTGCTTAGTGTTGTTGAAGAGAACTTTTTTAAACATAAAATTCCAATTTTTCTCGTGGCAGGCAGCTTTTCATTTCCAAACATTTAATGCAAGCTTTTTGTTTTAATTTCTGTAAAATTATTTTTAATAATTTAATTTTAGTTTAAAAATTATAATTGAGCTTATATAAATATTTATTAATTGAACTATCGAAAAGCTCTAAGTGCACTATAAACATAAGACACTTTTATAAGAGTTATTGCTAAATGGTTGTGTAAACATCCATATTTAACAGAAGGATAATTGAGCTTTTTTTTATACTCAATGATTTTTCCGGATATATCTTTAGAAAATTATAGCTTTTTAGCTTCTATTATAAAAAATAACATGTAATTTTATAGATTTTAAAATATTTTTCGACTCAATAATCAAGCTTTGTTTAATGATAATCACTTTTTTTTTAAATAGTTAAAAGCTTCTTATTTGGCTATATGATACATTTATAAAGCTCAGATCCTAAATTTCAGAAAGCTTTAGTGGTGAAATTAAAATTTGTTTTATTTAAAATGCTCTTGAGAGATAAAAGCGTTATATGATGATAAATTGAAAGTTCTGAGCTTTGAACAAAATAAAATGCAAAACTTTACACTTCTCGTACGAACTTTCTCATTCCAGCACTTTTTTGAAAGCGATTATTTGGTTCTAATATAAAAGCTTAAATTATTCAACTTTCAAAATGCTTTTCGTGCTATACGTAAATGGAAATTAATAAAATGTAGAGAATTGTGGACTTATTAAGGAGACCAACAAATTTAGAAGAGCTTACAAAATATTATTTAAAATCAAAAAAGTTCAAATTGAATGTAAATGTAACTTCAAAAGTATTTCATTGTTTCATATATTTGTACATTTAATTTGGTAAACGTTTGAATTTCTTATTATGTAAATATAAAACACTATACTAAAACAAATATCCACCACCCCCCAAAGAAACAACCCCAATCTGTCATTTAATATTCTATATGCTCAACATATATATATATATATATATATATATATATATATATATATATATATATATATATATATATATATATATATACAAATTAAGGTACCGAAACATTGTTATACATAAAACGGATGGTATCACATCTCACACTCTATTTATAAATATATAGTTACATATCAAAACCATATCAACAATGAAATTGTCTATTCAACTGGATTGGAAAATAAAATGGAAAATCGAAAAAAACATAAAAAAATAAAAATAAATTTTTGCCATTGTTGTTTAGTTTGTAATACTGCAGCGCATCATAATAACAAATTGATTAAAAGAAAAAAAAATATTTTAATTGAATAAAATAGTAACTCCTCTGTTTGCATGGCAGAGTTTTATAAAAAAAAAAATTGAAATAATTTTATTTGTGTACACTTTATGGTTTTCCTCTTCTGCTATGTATGTGCATGTACCTGAACATCAACAGGAAAACGATTTTTTTTTCTATTGCTATTTGTAATAATGAAAATTCAATTAACAATTTTTTCTTATGGTACCATTGTTAAGAAATTGGGTTTTTGAAATTGAAATCGAATTATAATATTCATATGAATTTTAAATATATTATGTATCTAATAGCAGTCACAGGTAAATTAGATTTACTAACCTACTAATTCTATTCTAATTTTAAAAACACAGAACCTCTTTTAGAATTTAGGACGGTATTGTAGAGCGATCTCTTGGCCAATATGAGAACCTATTAATTGATTTGGAAAATTATTTGCTAAATACTGTTACGATTGTGGTTACATCTCTGTTTGATTAGAGAAACTACCGTAGATGCTAATTGTAGTAGATTAGATATGTGTGTGGGCTACTCTCGAATAGTCTAGACATTTCCCGAATGTTATGGAATATTCTGGTAGGTTAAAATATAATACCACATATTTTAATATGAGATGTAGTGGGCGAGTGGCAAAGACAGTTTAGTTGCAACAACTTCACCAATAAAGTCAAGCAAACGTATGCAAAGTATCCTTGAAATGGGTGACCGCATGGGAACATCATAGGAAAAAGGAAGTTCAAAGAAATAACGAAAACTCTCTCCTGGCAGACCAGGTATTCCTTACCCAGCAGCTCTGGAAACTTTCTAGGATTCCGAAAATCATAATGAAACGAACACTAGAAAAATAAACAGAAACCGGCAAATACAAATATCGACCATTGTCTGTACGTACACCGACGCGAATTGGATATCAGAACTCTAACAGAAATATAGTAGAAAGAAAATGAAGCAGTATATAATAACATCGGGAGATACTAGACTAGATACTAGTGACGGAAGATGGAAAAATAGTGGAAAATTTACACAACAAGCACTCTAGGATAATTCTTTCGAAAATACGAACTAGTAGCCATGATATTTCTCGAACAATCAATCAACTTATCAATCAAGTCGCACAAGCCGGCCAGTTCATACATCAACTGTACAGATCATATCAACCCGATCCGTATCATCTGATAGAAGAATCAAATGAATGGGATTCACCTACTCGTCTTGAACGTGTCAATCAATTTGAGTCAATCAACAGAGGCTCAATTTGGGAAGCACTTTGTGAAATAGGCATACCAAAGAAAATAATTGAACTTAATACAAGAAATATATCGAGATGCGGGAAACAAGGTTCAACACAAACGAAAGAAAAGTGACAAATACTTCAACTCACGAGGAGTTACAACAAAGGTAAGCCAAGGATGCATACAATCTTCACTACCCTACTGTTCCTGGATAGTATGGGGACCACTAAAACGGACCAATGATCTAGACTATACGCAGATGAGATATATGCCTGATAGCACACAAGTATACATATCGACATAAAGCAAAAAATGAAGATGCTATCAGACCTAGCACATGAAGTAGGTCTCAAAATCAACATCACTAAAACAAAAGCCATAAGACTACATAAGAGAACATACAATGAGACTGTAAACCAATCAAAAACAACATCACGCCAATCGAAGAGGTGGCAAAACTCGTCTACCTGGGTTGTACTGCAGCTTAAACATGGGGCACTGAAGAAAGACGCATAAACGCATAAACAGAGCAAAATATATTTTCAACATCAAAGATGAACACACACAGAAGCTCACAAATAGACTCCAGTTGTTTGTGAACAAATATACTTAAATAAATTTAAGAAGAACAACATCTGCAACATAGACCTTCTGCGGCAAACAAACATCGAGACTGAAATACGAAAGCGCAAGTGGAGGTGGATCGCACATTGAGGAAAAATCCGAATAACATAACAGAATCAGATGGTTCGGCCTAGTGGACACCCTAGGCTCCTAAATTGGAGACAGAAAAAGATGGTCTAATACAGATTTCTTGTTTAGCATGAGTAGTTGTGTTTAGTCAAATTATACAGTCGAGGAAGTAGGTATGTTAAGGTAAAATGATTTATTTAAAAAATTACATTAACTGATGAGTATTTTAACTAAATTTAATTATTAGTATATGTGGGGCGAGTGGCAGAGACAGTTAAGTTGCAACGAGGTATCCTAGAAATAGGTGATTGCATTGAAAGACCATAAACCAATCATCCATAAGTTCTACGAACAACTCAAGCCAACAATATCTGGTACACACCGAAACGACATCAAGGAGATTTCAATGCTAAAATTGGAACCGACACGTGGTACACGAAATAACAATGGAGTTAGATAGACTCGTCGACTGTTGTGTCACAAACCTCGACTGTTCATAGGAGGCATGAAATTCCAACATAAAGAAATACACAAATACCAAGAACCAAATCGACTACCGTTAATTACAAATTCCTAATTTCCCTGCAGGATGTCAGAATAATTTGAGGAGCAAGATGTACACAACGACCACTAACTGGTAATAGCACACATGAAAACATATCGGAGGAAGTTTAACATGCAATGAAACCAGTAACAACATCGATCAAAAATGGGAACAACTAGAAGATGCCCACATGAAGACTGCTACCAATGTGCTCGGCTATACCAAGACAACAATTGAGGAACGTCGTCAACTCAAGTTATAACTATGTCACCAAAATACGACGGATATAACGACCAAGATAGCCCAAAAAGATCGGAAGAAGAGACCGCATAAAATACACGAGTAGACATTCTCGTAACTGCAGAAGAAGCAGCTGCAATCAGAAAACATGCGCACACTACATCAATGTGTAAGAAGGGTCACCGGAAAATAAACGAACATTCCACCCATGAAGGATCTCTCTGGTCAAACCGTAACCACACATCAGCAGCAACTAAATAGATGGAAAGAACACTTTGAGGACAACTGCGTAGATAGCGAATAAAGTTACGAGCTTCCAGGCGGTAATTATAACGAAACACCCATGCACCAATGGAGCGGTAATTTTGATATGCTATCCAGAAGCTAAAGAACAATAATCTAACACCACTATTAGCTGACATATGGAATACAGGGAAAATTCCGCAGAAATGGAAAGAAGGTTTGACCATAACAACCCCAAAGAAAGGCGGCCTAAGAGAATGCAAAAACTGGCGAGGCACATCTCTCCGAGGAGATGTACATATCATATCAACACGATCCGTATCATCTCATAGAGCAATTAAATGATTGGGATTCACCACTATATCTGCTCTTCTTAGACTTCGAACGCGCATTCGACTCAATCAACAGAGGCGCAAATCTGAAAAAAGCGCTTTGTAAAATAGGCATACCAAAGAAAATGTATCGGGATGCCGGAAACACAAAGTTCAACACAAAAGAAAGCAAAGTGACCTATTATACTTCAACTCAGCGAGGAGTTATACAAGGATGCACACTATCTCCACCACTGTTCCTGATAGTACTGGACATCGTAATGCGGAAATTTGACAATACAACACCAAATAGTATCCAATGGGGACCACTGAAACGGCTCATTGATCTGGAACACCAATCATCATCAACATCACGCCAATCGAAGAGGTTGAAAAATTCGTCTACCCTGGTTGTACTGTAGTAAAACCAGGCAGCACATGGAAACTCACACAGAAGATCACAAATAGACTCCAGGTGTTTGTGAACAACTGCATGAGAAGACTGATAAAGTGCTTCTGGCCGAACAACACATAGAATTTCTACGGCAAACAAAGCATACAAGTATTGAGAGCGAAATAAGAAAGCGCAAATGGAGATGGATCGGGCACACATTGAGGAAAAATCCGAATGACATAATACGGCTGTCATTAGAGTGGAATCCACAAGGAAAACGTAAAGTGAGAAGAACAGCTATAACATGGAAAAGAACGATGCTAGCCGAAGCGAATGAACTCGGGAAAACATGGGGAGAACAAAAAATTTCAACAAATACTGTTGGGGAGAGGCAATCATATGGGGTCATGCAACCACACATTGAAAATTTTATTGTTAATTGTTGTTATTGTTTACATATTTTGTTTTTGTCCTTGCAATATTTATTTCGGTTGCTTTCATAATGTGTGAGTAGTTAAAAAGATATTTGAAATATTTTCGTAAATTATCTGTTAGTGTGTGGTGTAGAAGTTGATGGAAGTGAATTTGTGTTGGTTTGTTGGATATACCAAAACCAACACAAATGTATTATACAAGCCGCGCGGTACGCGCCGTACGCAGATACCATTAAACAAAAAGTACAAAGTAAATTTAAGTGTTAGTGCGTTTTTATAATATCCAAATAAGAAATGTGTATATACTCAACGAGCATATACATTTTTTTATATTATAATACGTATGTATTGTTTTCTATTTTGTACTTCATGATTTTTATATACCAAAACATCGTACAGTAGAGGTGGTCAATTTGTTGTTATTTGTGTTTCTTGTTAATATTTCGGAAAAATGTTTTTCTGAGTCCGATATCGATATTTGAATTTATTGCTGAATAAATAAATAAAATTTGTAATAATTGGACCGGTAATGTCGTTTGGCGGTAAATTTTTACTGTAGTTACTTATAGTAAATTCAAAAAATTCCGCTAGACCACTTGTAACTGTTGCAAGCACTTGCGATCGACTTTTATTGTACGTAAACCCTTTCAAAATATTCCAACGTATAGCACAAAACTCACTTAGCCAGTCATAAATAATCTATTTACTTTTATGTATAAAATAAAACCATGCAAGTCGGCTTGAAACGCAAACTTACATAACAATCCAAATAATTTCTATATTAATCTATTATATTATTCTTCATGATTCTTAGCTATATTTTAATTGCACTAAATCACTGAACCACCTGATTCTGCTTATATTTCCATATATGTACATATTATTATAATGTACCTATCAGAAATTTAAAATAATGTTGTTGTTGCAAAACTAAAATATACACGGAAATACAGGTATTCCTTTACTTACAATTTGAAAAAGGAACAAAACAAATCATGAATAAAATGTTTATCGAAGAAAAAAATTGGTCATAAGTGCGTAATTCAAAAGGTCGCCAGTCGGGGACTACCTGTATTGTTATATACAAATATTTTATTTTATTTTGTACTTCACGTTTGTGTTAGTTTTCTATTTTGTACTACACGTATGTGTTGGTTTTATACTTTGTACTTTTTTGATGTTTATGTGTCGGTATAGCGCGGCTTGTATAATACATTTGTGTTGGTTTTGGATATACTCGTAATTCTACTCATACAGTTTATTTTGTTACAATACTGTTTCGGTTCTCTTCTACTTTCTATACTCTTTGGTTTCAGTGATAGAGCTTAGTATAGTGGTAAATGAAAAAAGTGGAAGAGTTATTGAAGTGTTATAAAATGATTTCTGTGAGTTACCGTGAAATAAATTAAATAAATGAATTTAGTGTTTTCTAGAATTAAATTGGTCGTTTTATTCAAAATCCAGTGATCGAATCTTGCTTGACAAGATGGGCTATAATTTTTCAATTTTATGAATTTTTGCAATTAATAATTCGAAATTTGATAAAAGCCTAAATTTAAGATAATAATCGTAATTTTATAATAAAGCCTTATTTTTTATTCTTGGACCACTCCGACAGTACCGCCATATAATGTATATTTCAACACATTTTGTGTATGTATGTATGTACATATTTATACATCTTTTATTCAACAATAATAATGAGATTCTGAAAACATTAAGAATGTAAATAGCACAATAAAACTTCTTATCTTAGTTGGCAAATCTAACTAATTTATTTACAAAAAAAAAATGAAAACTATTCAACCCAACTAATAATAATAATTAAATAATTATATTTATCCACATTAAATTAAAGCTTTAAAGTTTATTAAACAAAACAGCAAAGTTTATTATTTGGTTTATACATTTATCGAGCAACTAAATCCAGACACTCAAGACATAATTCTTTATTTTTATTCTTAGTTAGTTGTTGTAATTTTTTTGTATTCTTAATCAGCTTTTTTATCATTTTACTGTCTTTTATCAAATGAAGACAAATTAACTTTAGATCTTATGGTACTTAAATTTATTAAGACAAAATTATTAATTTGAAGTATGTTTCATGGTAAAATGAGCAATTGATTTCGTGCTTTCGATTTGATTGGTTATATCGAGGACGTGATGTTCTCCAAAATGCCTCAACACTTTAATATTTCTAATATATTTCTAAGCTCGTGTATCTACTGTATGATTCATAAATTATAATCAGATTAGTGCTTTTGATACCATGTGCGGCTGTCAAATATTAATTTGTAATCACAATTCGCGAACCCAACTATGCCTCGTCAAAGTTCTTTTATTAAATGCCAATGGCTTGGTTTTAAGCCTGGAATAAAAACTAGACTTGACAAAATAAAGATTAAGCCAAGTAGAGCTTTTAGTACTTTTAAATTTTCGGATAACAAATTTTCCAATTTGATGTAAATTTGAATAATTTCGTACTTTGAAATGCGTCCAAATAAACCATTTTTTTTAAAACAGACAAAAATTGAAGCTGTTCTCAATGCTCCGCTATTACAAATGAAACGGATAAATACTAAAGTTGATCAACAGACGCAACAAACCCAGCAGCTAAGCTCTGAAATGAAACAGCAGCCACAAATGATAAATTTGATCAGCTAAACCCTAAAGCTGATCAACAAAATAAGAAGTTGGAGGCAGACATGACAAACAGGCTACACCAATTGGTGGGCAGAATAAAGGAGGTTGACGCCCGCAAACAAAACGCTCCCCCACAACGACACTCCGAAACGATGCAGCACAATCACATCAATGGAACCGGCTACTGGAGGCCACAAACGGGTTTTGAAACCTCAATCATTTGACGGCGAAATTTCAATTGAAAACTTTAAGGTGCAATTTGAAGCACCTGTGCAACATATAATGCATGGGGTGATGCAGAGGAACGGCTTAATGCCTTAATCTTGGCATTAAGAGGCAATTCAGCTGATGTGCTACAGACAGTACCTGTATCAGAAATAAGCAGCGATTTTGAAGGAATTGGACGTGAGGTACAGACAGAGCAACGTCCTGGATTTATGCAAAACCCAATTGCATAATTGGCGACAACAACGAGGAGAACGCCTTCAAGATGTAGAATGGGAAATAGCTAAGCTAGAGCGCAAACCTTACTGTAAAGTTCCAAGTGATGTTTTGAAAGAACTTACAGTGGATGCATTCATTAATGCCGCAAAGGAAGACACTTGAGAACGTCAGCAAAAGTGGAAAGCATGCATGAGGTTGATCCTAACGGCGTTAGAATAGGAGGCAGGTAGAGCCAGCTTAACCTCCGATTCCGTTAAACAGCGAAAGCTCGAGGTAGAAGACTTAGCGCAATTAGAGAAAACAACAGTCGTAGGAGATCTGGGCACTATATCAGAGAATATAACAATCAGCAGCTGGGAGAATAGGGCAGATAGACAGAAATAATAATAATAATAATAAACAGACAGAAAGATTGAGACCGATAGTTCCGCAGCAGGAGGATAGTGAGGCAGAGAGAATATCCAGCAGGCCTTGTAGTCAAAGTAAGCCCTGTGTTCCAGACATGAACAAAAAAAACCCAATCGTACATGTAGGAACATAGTAGATGGTGAGAATCACTAGACCAGAGAACAATTGGCGGAAGATCAACAACACGATGATTATCCATCGCTAAGATGATCAAATGGATGAAGAGAGGTGCCAGACTGCAGTGGCATGAATTCGCGACGGAAAGTGCAACCGTGAAAAGTTATTGAGCTCAGTGTGGAAGTCATTGAAGTTGGAAAATGGGTTGGTTGCTGGTTAGACTTTGTCAAATAACAGATCCTGCTACCAGAAAAGCCGATAAGAGAAGTCCTTCAGGAAATCTACAATGGCAAATCTGGAGCGTATCAATAAAACGCTGGACAAATTAAGGCTCCGGTTCTATTGGGTCAATTGCAGACGAGATCTGAAGGAATGGTGCAGGAAATGTGAGGTTTGCGCTTCCACTGAGGGACCACAAACAAGAACAAAAAGTTAAATCAATACAATGTCGGGACACCGTTCGAGCGGATAGCTATGGATATTGCCGTATATACTGGTATGTGCCGATTATTTCAGTAAATGGCTAGATGCATATCCGATTATCAATCAATGACTCGTACAGCTGCGGATGTATTTGTGAAAATTGGATATGAACATTTGGAGTACCATTAGAGTTAAATTCCGACCAAGGCTGAAATTTCGAATCATCCGTGTTCCAAGAATTGTGCGAAAACGAGAACTACATCGTTGCATCCGCAATCCGATGGCATGGTTGAGAGATTCAACAGAACACTGGAAGAACATCTGGATGGCCCATACAAAGTTATCAAACAGATCAACGATGTTGTATACCGGAGTAAACAAAGCCCCAGGACAAAAATAAAAGTTTTTCAGATCGATCGGTTGAAATGTTACAACGCCGGGAACAGAGATGAATCTGTTCGGGACGAACAGAATTACGGGGGGGGGGCTAATGTGATGATTATGCCTAACGTTAAACTTAATGATATCAGAATCGTTGTTAGTCTAATGGTTAGAGTCGCAGCTACAAAGCATGGTGTGGTAACGTATTCAGTAAAACACCACAATGTTCGAGAAGCATTATGTTTAATATTTTTAATGTCATGTTCAGCACAACCCACAGGAGAATTTGTGTTTCTATTCGGCTTCTCTTAAAATTACATTTAGAGCCAAATTAAAAAAAAAAAATTAATACAGGATTTTTAGGTTAATGGGATTGGAACCTTTGGGGATTCTAAAATTAATTGCTAATCCCCTGAAATGGAATTAGCCAATTGCCATTTAACGAGTTCTACATACGTTCATGCTCAAAATATCATTGAATACTCCATTTTAGAGTTCTGAAATCTGACTGTCTGATTCTATTTGCTAAATTAAAATTAAAAGGATATTTTCAATATAAATTGGTTGGTGTCTTGGGTTTGGATACACCGCTTGGAAAATTTAGGAATTAAGAAAGTGAAAGAAATTAAGCCAATATAAATTTAATGTGTTAGATAATTATGAAACTCTCCTCTATCTAAGAAATGTATAAGATTATCAAAATTAAGAAGTTAAAAATGTTAGAATGAAAGTTCAAATCTTTCTTAGGGTAAATCAGCGTTCTTTAAATTTTACTCCTTGTTATAGTGCTGCTTTCAAAGCCAATGCTGATCCTGTACATTTAAATATACATAAACAAGCGATTTAAGATTATTTTCAGTTGAGCCTCTTTGGCAATCATAATTCATATCATTGTATTGGACAAGAACTAGTTTAGCTAATTGGAAAGGTTTAGTTTTGTAATTGTAGGATTTAATCATTTAAGGATCAGCTTTACTTAATTTATCAACAACTGTAATCGTACTAATCAGTTTTTGGCCAATTTAACAATTTTTGTATAGCAAGTTAAGTATATTTGCTAGCGAATTTTTATAAAAGATTTTATTGAGGAATATTATCATTGACACGCTGCCAAAAAAATTTCTCGAATTGGTGCCTTCGATGCAAAAAGGGATTAGGATTAAACTGAATTTCGGGAGAAACACAATATCTCCAAAATAAAAATTCCTAAGAACAAAACCCTCAAGTTCCTCAAAAAATCACAAAGTGGCACAAAGTCACGAAAACCAAAATTCACAAGCTGAAAATTGCGCAGGTTGAATTTTGTATCACCATTCCTTGTTGAATCGTGGAAACGCTCATCCTTTCTAAAACTAAGTAATATCACTTGCAATCTACAAATGGTGCCGGTAAATGATTGTTTTTATTTGGACGATATTCATGTACTGACTTAAACTTAAAATTATTATGGTCAGTGGTCAATATTGTGGCCCGCCAATAGAAAATCGCATCAAGCATCATTGACTGGAACGGTAGTTTTATAATTTTTAAGAACATAAGGAGGAATAGCTTGTCAGATTTTTAACTTCTTCGAAATACACTGCTTGGAATGTCATCGCATTAAATGGTGCACCTGGCACTATGCAGTTCAGTTTCAAACAATATTAATGTGTTTTGTGACATTTTTGGTTCAACTCAGCTTCTGTTAAAAAATCGGTCATACACAAGAGATGGCTCTTATACTTGCCGAAATTGAATGTAGATTTCAACAGAAGCTGTGTTGAACCAATTTTACAGCAGAAATTAAATTAAAAAATATCGACTCTGACAATAAAGAGCCTCTCTTTTAGCCTTTTCGACCTTTGCGATATCTATATCAGGGTGATCTTATTGCGGTAATGGAACTCATGAACTGGCTGAAGTATAATGTAATATCAATAAGAGATATCCACATTTTTTACGGACAGTTAGGTTGCTATTAATTTTGCATCTATAAATGAGATAGCTGATCAGTTCAACATCCCCTTGACATGGATGCCAGGCATTTCAATGTAGCAGTGAATGATAGGATAGATGAGCCTCCTCGTCAGTTGATATTGCTTCGGTGGCAGCATTTTAGTAAGGGCGTGGGAACTGTAACGACAGCAGCAGGATATACTGAGGGTCTCTGCAAATGATTTCTGCCGCAGCTACAATGACGGAGAGCAATATTTTTCGATTCTGCCACGATGTTTTTAAATTTGTTTGTTATCATTAATTGTGAGCCTCTCCACAGTAGTGAGTGTTGCGAGTTAATTTTGCTACTGCCATGAAATTGTATATAATGGCGTTTTTATATATCTTTTTTTAGTGTTTGTAAAGCGATTTAAGAGCCTAGACGTGAAGCTGGCAATTACATGGTAAACTAATAAATGGTCACAAAACTCTTTATCTCATTATACCATAAAGAATGGTTCATCCTATTTCAGCATGGCCATACACAAAAAGTATACAAAAATTAACGAAATAGCCTATTAGTCACGCCATGACAGATTTTCTAGGTAACAATGAAAATCTGTCAATTCGAACTCCATTTGAAGTATTAAAAATGCCAACTTCATCACCACCACGATCACAAAACAAAATGCCCACTAGACAGTCCTGGCGAGCTACCCGATTAAATTTCCGGCTCAAGCAATAAATATTTGTTGGCCCTTTTTTTTGTTTGGATCAGCTGTCACGATTATTGTATTGTAGTTTTAAATCATCGAATAAATCAACCATGATTGATGAGGCTGCTTTATTATCTCGGAATCTACCACACACGGTATCAAAGACTAAAGAAATACCAGTACCGGAAGCGCAACTGGATGTAACAACAAATTTCATACCACATGTTCCGATTGTCTCATCACATTTGCTAACTAAAGAAGATATTACGAAATTGGATGGAGCAGCCTGTGTTGAAATGCCTCCAAACCGAGATGATGGCCTAAAATACAATTATACCTCATTTCGAGTATCCAGCCATTAATTTCCATTCCGTCGGAAATTTATCACAATCAACAATCAGCTAAATTAGTAAAACATATTAAGAAATGCGAAAAATTTACGATATACCTCCAGAACGTGAACAAGATGGCATCAAAAGCTTCTAAATTTTTCTAATTTGTTCTAAAAACTAATTATTTAATTTATGTAATTGGTGAAAGCTCATTGAATCCTAACATTAACACTAAGGAATACTTTGGAAATGATTGAGTATGTGTGCGTAATCGAGTATGTGTGCGTACAAATCAAGATTTTTTATTTATACCAGCCTACATACCACCAAGTTCTTGTAGTGAAATGTATGGCAGATGCAGTGATACAGTGGACGAATTAATTAATCTCACAAAACCAATGACTTAGTCTTAGTACTAAGTGACTTTAATTTTCCAAATGTAATGTGGAATTATGATCAAGATATAGATTCCTTTCTACAATGCAGTATCACATCAGAATCGGAATATGTCTTTCTTATGGTGCTATGCATAGTTTTAACCTAAAGCAAATCAACAACATAGTCAATACTCTTGAGAGAATATTAGATTTATTCTTCACAAATGATGCAGACATATTTAAAGTGACAGAATCACTCAAGTAAATCTATGGAAATAGTTGTTGATTCAAATGAAATTAAGTCAACAACGTCCGGCCATCATATCAAGATACTACCTTTAATTTAAAAAAAAAAAAACCACACTGGACTTCAGCAGTACTTAGAAGCTATATAATGGGACGCTCTGCTTTAAACACTAATGATGTAAACCAAGATGCTAACAAATTCTACCTAATTTTATTACAAGGTTTTGAAACCTACATTCCATTGTGCCGGAAAAAATCTAATATTCATTCTCCTTGTTTGACGACCATCTGATTAATCTGAAGAATCGGATAGGACAGCGTTTCTCCAATATAATGAAGAATTTGATACATACTTCAAGGAAAATCACCTCTCATACATTGCGGATGTACAACGATCACTTATTATAGAGGGATATCAACCACTTCAACCATAGCAAAATTATTCGAACTGATACAACCAGTAGCAACAGCTTTAAAGGAATCTTAGCTCAACATATATCACTCAATCAGCATGGGTTTATGCCTAGAAGATCTTCATCTACTAACCTTGTGGAATTTACCATCAAAGTTATTAATGAAATTGAAAACCGCAACCAAGTAGACGTAGACAACTTCATTAAATGGTTCAACTCATATTTGTCTAGTCGCGTACAATATGTGTCAATTGGAAGCTAAAAATCTAAAGTAATCAAAGTAACGTCTGGAGTTCCTCAGGGTTCCCATATTGGACCATGGATTTTTCTCGTTTTCATAAATAGAATAACTGAAGTCATAAAATACTCTAATCTTCTGATGTTCGCAGATGATATAAAAATTTATCATACAATTAAAGATATTAATAATAATAATATACAGTTTTTGAAGGCCATTACTGGCCCCTCACTGAGTCAACAATTTGGCTCCAACGGTTTCGATCCCGAGCATGGTCTTCGTACTGTCTAAGACAATCTGAAGAGGCCAAGTCATTCTCTACATCGTGAAGCCATCGTCGCCTGCAACGACCTCTGCGCCTACCATATGGTGGCTCACCTTTCAGAGATCGCTGCACAATTCGTTCCGGATCAGTACGCAGAACGTGACCGAGCCAGCGTACTCGCTGAGATCTTACTTTATGTACAACATCGGGGATCTTTATCAGATCTCTGATCTCGATATTGTACATAGCTCGGTATGTACCATCTAGTTCGCGTTTTGGGCCGTAAATCACACGTAACAACGGGCCTGATCAACGCTTTGTAAAGCTTCAGCTTCACGGCACTTGATAAGTGTTCACGGCACTTGATAAGTGTTTAGATTTTAGCAGTGGCCTTAGAGGATACAAAGAACGACTGCCAGCTGCCAGCCGCACTTTAATATCCTCACCCACACTGTTAGCGTGAGTGATAAGAGAACCCAAATATTTGAACCTCCTCACTCCCTCAAACGTGTGGATGGCCACTACTAAAATCTGGTGTGCCATTGTCCCTAAAACCAGAGATCAGGTATTTTGTTTTGGACTCATTGATCTGAAGTCCAACTGAAGCTGAAACTCTACAAGCGGATCAAGTATTTCTTTCACTCCGTTGCTATTCAGTTCAATACAACACATATATCATCTGCATATGCAAGCACCTGATTGGACTGGCGATATAAGATGTTCCGCTGAGGTGTTTCAGTTTTACGAACGATGTACTCCAACATGAGATTAAAGAGTATCGGGGACAGAGCATCTCCCTGCCGAACACCCAAGTTAACTGCAAAAATTGTCGATATCCTGTTCTCAACTTTAACACAGCATTGAGACTGCGTCACTGTCATCCTACACATTCGTACCAATTTTGTTGGAATTCCTAAGTACTCCAGGGCAGACCACAAACTAACTTTCTCGATTGATCGAGTCGAGTCTGCCGGAATTCCAGGAACACCTGATGTACCGGGATAGATGTTTCATAATATTTAGATAGAATCATCCGCAGCGAAAAGTCCTGATCGATGACTGATCGATTCGGATAGAATCCTCCTTGATAGTCACCAACCAAGCCCTCCGCTAGAGGAGTGATTCTATCCAATACAATGTATGGCAGTAATTTGTATGCTGTGTAAAGGAGAGCTATACTGCGATAATTCTCACACTTCAAGCGGTCTTCCTTCTTGAAGATAGGGCATATCGCGGCCACTTTTCATTCATCAGGCATAACTTCGGTACGCCATACTAATCGAATAAGGTCGAGAAGACAGTTCCACAAAGTATCCCCTCCGAATATCAAGAGCTCCGAATTAATGCAGTCCACTCCAGGTGAACGGTTTCGTTTCAATCTCTGCATGGCTTTAGTGAATGCCTTATGGGATGGCTCTTCAGTGCAAATCTCCGCAGTCTGTATTAGAGGTGACACAACAACAGTCTGTGACGCATGATGAACATCAAGCAGGTCAATTAAGCGATGGGATTATTCAAAATGGCAGGCGTTTCAAGACCAATTTACCACATCAATTGATGGGAATGAAACATTATCAAACATCCAAAAATTTCAATACTTAAAAGGATTTTTAAAGGGATCCAATGGCGAAAGTGCATACCTCAACTACCGAGGGTTCAACTGGTTGTGCAATGTGCAGCAAGCGAAATCCACTCTTTCGCTGATTTTAATTTAAGAGGATGAAAGTTGTTGCAAGCAAAAATTTTGCTAACCAGAGAGACCTGTGCCACAAGTGTATGAGTTCAAATCACAACAATGTTGAGACATGCGGACAAAAAATAACTTGTTACCAGTGTGGAGGCGATCATAACACCCTCATTCATATAAATGATGATCAAAATGAAAATTTGTCAACGGAATAGAAACCAATGTACAATGTTGTACCTCATTTTGTCCCACACGAGCAATATTATTAACCGTTTTAATCAACGTGCCAGATATACCAATAGATCACTATTCGTAGTTAGAGCACTTCTGGACAGTGGTTCACAATCATCATTAATAAGTGAAAGCGGCGTTCATAGGCAAGAGAGTACGAGCTTCTCTCGTGCAGGGTACACAAAGGGTGCAGTTCAATTAAACGTATCGTCTATATACGATAAAACGTCAACTATTATAATAAACGCGCTGATTCTTCCAAAATTAACAACATGTCTTCCGTCAGTTAAAATCAATAAAGGTAACTGGCCAATACTAAAAACCTTACATTTGGCAGATCCATCATTTAATATTCCTGGAAACATCGAACTAATCTTGGGCAATGATGTGTTTTTGGACATTTTGATTCGGCTGGATAATTGAAGGAAATATGTCTGGACATAATGATAGCATGATTTCCAGTTGCCATACATCTGTTGCTAACAATAAGGTGGAGTTGCAAGTTTTACAATAATTTTGGGAGATTGAAGAAATGCACCCGGATGTTAAAATGACTGCTGCTCAACAACAGTGCGAAGACTTTTACGCAACATCTACAACTAGAGAATCCAACGGTCGCTACGTTGTTCGATTAGCGATGGATATACATGACACAAATATATTACAAGAAGACATCGAGAGATTCAGTGAATGGTGCCACAAAAATTCTTTGCTGTTGAATATTGACAAATGCAAAGTACTGTCTTTTAATCGCAAGAGAAAACCGATTAACTTTGCTTATAGCGTTAATAATTGACAAATGCATTGCTAAAGCAAATTCTATGTTTGATTTTCTAAGGCGTTGGACTGGAGGATTTACAAATTTGTCAGCTTTATTTTCACTATATTGCGCGTATATAAGATCCCAAATTGAATTCGCATCAGTAATTTAAAGCCCTTATTATGCTAACCACATCAAAAGGATTGAAAGCATTCAAAAGAAATGTATGATTTTCATTTTAAAGTACTGACTGGGACTATGACCATACCTTACCGTTTCATGAGAATATAGCCCGCCTACCACCATACACGACAAGATGTTTAGAGTATAAAATTTGCAGTCTGAAAATTTGGCCATATTGATTCACCTTACATATTGGAAAATACAAATATCCATGTTTTGTTCATAATTTTTTTTTTTTAAAAACATAAAATCTTTTTTTTGACAACTTCTAATCTGAAGAACTTAGGTTTCAATGTTTAAAATTGTAAAATTTAAATTTTTCATGTCTTGTGCAATAATCAAAATTGAATTGATCAATTGTTTTGCATTGATTTCTTTAATTAAATAAATAAATAAATAAAAACAATTTTTTGAACGAAGCTACAAAAGAGCCTGGCTTGACTACAACACATAAAGCCGCAGATAAATAATGAGTGACTTTTCGTTTAGTTCTCGGATAACTTCAATTTTTCAACAAACAAGGAACGGCCTTAATTATCTATATTTGCTAAATTAAATTTCAATTACAGCTTCGCTTTGAATTCTGTCTCATTTTCAACTTCGTGGTCACACTTTTTTTTTTTGTACATTCATGTCTCGCGTTTTTAATTTATACTCCAGATTGCTCATTAATTGGTAGTTTGCTATATACTAGAAACAAAACAAAAAATGTATAAATTATAAAGAAGCCAAATGCCACAAAAACCTTACTTAAAATTTGCATCATACTACGACGTCGATTCAAAATAGCGATGAAAATTGAAAATGATAAAAAATAAAAATTGGAAAACCGAAACTATGTGCACGTAAGTATATATAAGGATATCCTTGCCCCGCTCTCGTTGTATTAATAATAATTATCATTTATAATTATAATAAAATAGTTAGTTTAAGTAAAACGGAATTTAACTAAAAAATAAAATAAAAAAATGTTAAAAATTCTCTTTTGGTAAAACTAAAGAAAATATTCAGAATTTTTTATTATTTTTATGGACTGTACCATTCTGAGAAATTATAAATTAATAAATGGAAATTTATTTAATTTATTTTTTATACGAGTGTATATAAATTATTATTTTAGTTTTTCTTTTTAGTTATAATAAAATTAAATAAAAAATGGGGAATTTTCATACTCGGAGCTACATTTAAACTTTACTTAAGAAATTAAAATTTAGGTATTATATAAAGATAAAATATATTTAGTTTTAAAATTACAATATAATAAAAATATAAAATTAAATCAATAAATATATATATATAGTTTTTAAAAAAAATGTATATATATATTTTGGTAATTATCGCCAAGCAAAGCGTACACAATAACATTATCATGAGACACATTTCAATACTCTACCACAAAAAAAAAAAAAATAATTAATTTATTTATTTAGGGGTACGGTTGGAACGACACTCAAAAAAAAATTATTACATTTATTTGATTAAAAAAAATAATTAATTTAGAAAAAAATTGTATTTAGCTCATAAAAAAAACTAACAAAGACGATTAAAAATTTTTAAGAATAAGATTTAAAAAAAATTTGATTTTGACGTTTGTTTCTTTTTTTTTTTTCAATAAAATAGTTTTTAATGATATTGCTTGTCCGCCTGGCCTGAATTTCGATATTTACCAAGTTCTTTACCTGCGGTTCCCATATTGAGGATACTAATTTCACCAAAATATGAACCTGCTTTTAACGATGCCATCACAGTTTTACCATTGTCAGCGACCACTTGCAATCGCCCCCGATTCACAATATACATTTCTTTGCCAACTTCACCTGTAAAATTAACAAAACAAAACATACAAATTTAAATTGTTAAGATTGAAAATTATTTTTATGATTTTCACTGGACCATATTGAAAATAATTGTTTGGATTTAATTCGACGGAATTTGCAATTATTTTGAAATTACACCGGCATGAAGTTAAATGCAACTTTTGTCATACTAATTCAGTATGATAAAAAAGTTGCATTCAATTTGGAAAAAGTTTCGTTCACTTTGAAATAATTCGTGTTTAATGGCGGATTTACATTCAACGTAATTTTGTAAAAAAAATAGAAACAACATTGAAAAATGTTTGCTAAAAAAACAACGAAAATACGTCATTAAAATGGGAACAGCTTGCGTATCACTACACACTTTTAAAGCGACGTTGGCGCCATTTTAAATAAAGCGGAGTTTTAAATAAAGAACTAATTTATGGTTTGTGTCCTGGCTAAAGCAGCTGATAAAATGATAGCAAATGCATTATTTTGGTTTGAGTATTTGCTAAATAAAATTTGAAATAGCCGTTTGCGTATATAATATTTTTCTGAGCCTTCGCTAAATAAAGCCATCTCGTGTATTTTTAATGAAATATTTTTTATAGGTCAAATTCAAATCTATTTTAATTCAAACTCATAGTAAAATTGGGTACTCCTCAAAGCCGAATTGTCTTGATCATGATCATTTCCGAGCTTGACCGCTAGATTGTATAGCTGAACCAATATGTTGTTTTTCGTTGTATTGCATTGTCTTCTCACATTGTGGTTGGCTTGTATAGTGAAAAGATTTGCAAAACTGATTGTTGTTGGCTCTCATGCAGGTTATGACATAGTTGTTGGTTGTTTGATGGAGAGATATTCATCGTTTCATGCTGGTACTAAAAGTTCTGTTTCTATAATTTAGCCTCTAACTCAGTACTATGGTTTGCGTAGAATTTCTCGGACGTTTTGTTTTCGTTCCCAAATGAACGAGGCAGATCGTCATAGAAGAACTCATTCATCTCTGTGTCTGTGTCCATGAACTCCTTCCAAATGGTTTCGATTCGATTTAGTTTCGTTTTTTTGCTTTCACCATGCTTGGTGTAATTGTTTTTGCGCTTTTGAAGTTGATCAAAACGAGCACATTGAGCTTGGAATAGATCCATTTCATTGCCTATGTGTTGCGGCGTTAAAACGAAAATCGAGATTAAAGTTGATCGCTAAAGTAAATTGACTATTTTTTGTTGATTCAATTTATTTGTAGATCTCACGTTTATATTATTCTCACCTTTCGATTGACTGTTTGTTGTGAAACCGCGCGTTCGAGATTCGAGAATTGTTTGTTTTATTCTCGCATGTATGTAGTTCTATACTAGCCGTCCCATTACCACTATAGTGGTAAAATGTCTTCATCTTCGATGAGTACTAAATCACCGACTTCAACGTTTGATTGCTGAACGTATTTCGATTATACACGGCAATAAATCCATTGGTGGTAGATCGCTGACTGGTTCAATTGTATCGATGTTGTTGTCATGCATACGGATATTGATAGATATCTGGAATTGTTTGTTTTATTCTCGCCTTTCGATCTTTAATTTGATTACGTCATTTTCTTGGTTGGCTCGAAGGACCAATGTTAAGTGTCGCCAGTTGTTGGTTTGGCTCGCAGGACCAATATATGTTAAGTTTATAGCCTCAGCTTGAATGTATTTTTCTTTTACTTCATTAAACTATGAGCTTATACTGCTGGTCGGGGCTAATACCATGGAAAAAAAGGTTTCGGGGACGTAGGAGCGGATCAGTAAACTTGTCGGGACTATAGGAGCCATTTGGCAGTCTTTTTGTTCGAATCTATAATATTTCATTTAGGTACATACATACTTGGCTCGAATTACATTTATAATTAATGTCGGGTCGCTCCGCTCCCATCGCTATGCGACCTAATGAAAAATAAAGGTTTCGAGGGGCGTAGCAAACATGTCGGGACTATAGGAGCCATTTGGCAGTATTTTTGTTCGAATCTATAATATTCCATTTAGATACATACATGCTTCAAGATGACCTAATCTGCAAAGATACGTTGAATATAAATCAGCCATTACATAGAAAAGTTTCAATTTAACCTGGAAAAGCTATATAACAAAAAGCCGACTGTATACAGTTAAATAAAAATAATTTATTCTGGTCATAGTTTTGGCTGGCCTGGAAATATCTTATCGGTATATTATTTGGCCCCTGTGGTCAGGGCGCACTCACATGTCTTGTAATCAAAATTGCACGAACATGTTTTCCAAGAATACCAACTACCACAGTATCCTTTGCTTGTCGTAGGAGGCACCTAAATGGTTGGATCGCTGGGGTGACCGTAAAAAAATAACCTGTTTATAAAGTCAATAAAAAAAAGGAAACCAGGAGCGTTGGAAGGCCTATAATCACGTACATGAAGGAGTATCATCTGGAACTCTCATTGAACTCGTTGTTCTGCAAGAAACTCGCTGGCCTAAGCGTGGAGCCCATGCATTCCTAATATTTACGTTGCTCTACAGTTGAGATGGTCTCGGAAATCTTGAAACTGGATTTCTTTTTGGGCCGCAAATAAAGAAGGTTGTTGATATAAGCTTCGATTGCGAATGAAATTAGCCAACCTGTCGATAATTGCGGTATACATGCCCCCACAGGAGGCCACCCGCCCCAAGATAGAGACTCATGCTACAGTGACTTGGAGCTGGCAGACATCAGGCCGAATTGTGTGAGGACATAGGTCCGTACTCCCGACATGAAACTGCAACCGATAATGGTGAGAGAATGATGTACTTCGCAATTGTTCACGATCTTAGAGTAGCAAGCTCGTTCTTCCCTCACAAACAGATACATCTAGAGACATGGATACATGTGTTAGTTTCTAAATGGAGGCCTCGGTTGTCAGTGCTGCTCAACAGACTTTATGTATATAGTGAAAGTCAGACCCAAGAATGATTGCTGCTCTTGCTAGGAGGACAGCTAAGCGAATTTGTAGACGGAAGAAGCGAGAATAGAAGAAGACCAAGGTGCTGAAAGTACAATAATTCAGCAATGAGCGCAGTTCTTCTTTAAAAGAATTACTTTCGGGACCGGGATCGAAACCTATGTGTCAACATCGACGCAGTACTCGACGCATATAATGGGTATTTTACCGACCTGCTTGGTGTTCATTATGCTTCACAGACTGTTGTTGAGCCACCTATAATACAGACTGCGGAGATTTGCACTGAAGATCCATCCCATGAGGAATTCACGAAGGCCATGCAGAGATTGAAACAAAAACGCTCACCTGGACTGCATTAATTCAGAGCTCTTGATATTCGGAGGGGATACTTTCTGGAACTGTCTTTTCAATCTTATTCGATTATCTCTCTTTTGCACAGCATACAAATTACTGTCCTACATTATATTGGATAGACCCCTCTATATACCCATCTAGCGGAGAGCTTGGTTGGTGACTATCAAGGAGGATTTGGGTGGAGGACTTGGGTGTTCGGAATGGAAATGCTCTGTCTCCGATACTCTTTAATCTCAAGTTGGAGTGCATCTTTCGTAAAACTGAAACATCTTATATCGCCAGGAAAATCAGGTGATTGGGCTGAATAGCAACGGAGTGAAGGAAATACTTGATCCACTCGTATAGTTTTGAGCTTCTGCTGGACTCCAGATTAATGAGTATACAAAACAAAATACATGATTTCTGGTTATAGGGACAATGGCACACCAAATTTTAGTATAGGCCACTTCACGTTTGGGAGAGTGAGAAGGTTCAAATATTTGGACTCTCGTAGGTCTCATGATAACATTATGTGTAAGGAAGGATATTAAAATGCGGCTGGCAGCAGGCTGTCGTGCTTTGTATCCTCTAAGGCCACTGCTAAAATCTAAAAACCTATCAAGTGCCGGGAAGCTGAAGCTTTACAAAGTGTTGATCTGGCCAGTTCTTATGTATAAATGTAACAGTTGGGCCCTCACAGATGAGTACGAGAGATGGGTCCTTACATTTGAGAGAAGAATACTGCGTGTGATAGTGATAAAACGCGAAATAGATGCTCTGTACAATATCGAGATTAGAGGTCTGATGAAGATCCCCGATATTGTACATGAAAATAGAAGTCAGCAAGTACGCTGGCTCGGTCACATTCTGCGTGCTGATCCGGAACGAGTTGTGCATCGATCTCTGAATGGAGAGCCACCATATGGTAGGTGCAGAGGTCGTTGCAGACGACGATGGCTCCCCCATGTAGATTGGCCTCTTCAGGTTGTCTCAGAAAGTTGTTTTGCCTCTGGAACTCGTTGGAGATTAACTTTTTATAATCTCGGCTATATTTGTAATAATAATTGTTAAACAGTGATTCGGTCAACAAATATATGCCCGCAACTAATACCCCCCAATACGTATCAAAACCAAACAAATAATTTTGTCAAATTGTTTAACAAGCCTTTTGTTGCACAAAATAATCCTATTGCAGTATTTTTATGTACATTGTACATACATTATGTATATATACATAGTTGTGTTTATTTATTTTTATGCTTAAGTCTTTTTTGTACATATGTACAAATGCAACAAAGCATTTTTGCTAGAATTTTTCAAATTTTACAATACGAACAAATTGGTCACGTAAACAATGGTGAACATATGTTTAAACATTTAAAAACTATATACATACATAATGTCCCAACATAAAATAAAATTGAAATGTACATATTGTAGGTACACTAAAACAATTGGACAATTTTGTTATTATGTTGTTATGCGATTGATATATTGAAAAGTCATAAATTGCCAGCATTACCTCCACATAAATTATTTTGTAAAGTCGGGCAAATTATCTGCATAATGTATACAAACTAAGCACAATTTATAGACCAGCCACACATAACATATAAAGTTATCTCATTAAAGTGTTGCCACCGCATAATAACCATAACCACATCAGTAATCTGCTGCAGCACAAAATAGTTTTGTTTTAAGAAATTAACTTTTTCTAATTTATATAATACAAAGTAGAAAGTACTAATCTTGGTTTTATATAAAAAAAAAACTATTTTTATTATTTTGGTATACGAGTACTCGTACAATTGCATCATTGTATACATATATACGTATGCACATTTGTATAAATGCAATGAAAATAGTAATAATAATAATATTTTAATGTGACGATATAAATCTTTTAAAAAATATTATGATTATTTCTATAAGAGGGAAGAACATAAATAACAGATTTTGCTTTTTAAATAGTTGTAATACTTTGTAATCCAGAATTTAAATAGGCAAACATAATTGTTGTAGATAATTATTAAGCAACACATAGTGTGGTGTGAACAGGATACATTCGCCGATATATTGACGGGGCTGTCAACAATCAAAAATTCCCTTTGAAAGAGCTGGAAAGTATATTTCTGTAAAACATCAGTTTTGGGTGAATGTACGGCTGGCTTATGGAGAGCTTGAATTACAGCAGCTCCTTATAAATGAAAATTGGCTACAACGGTCAATTAAATCGATACTTTAAGTATTTCCTCGTTTTGGCGGCAAAAAAGATGAGAAAACCTGGAACTTCCAGATAGTATCGGATAAAATAAATATTTTTTAAAAACATGAAAATTGGTGTCATTGTATATGTTGGACATCTACTGCGTGTGAAAGGCACCCAGGGTCCGCCTGGTGACACGGTCTACTATCTTGATTTGTTCAATATTCTCATGTAATTGCTTTCAGCGTCAGTTTATATAGTTTGTGGTTGAATGATTTCACTACCGCAGCCAAACTTATCATTGTTGAAATATAGTCGATGCTCTCGTACAACATTTTAGTGCGTACTCACTTCATTGCAACATCGTCATAAATGGTCAAATGAGTCATTTAACTTAAAAGAAGGAAATCATAAAGGATTAAAATCTTTCATCGTGTAAATGGTTACTTGGTAGGATTGTCGAACTACATCCAGGTGAAGACAACAAGGTGAGAGTTGCTATACTGTTACTTGTTATGTCCATTACCTATATATAGACGAAGAAGATGATGCTGGCGAATGATTCCGTGAAGGTGTGGAAAATGTTCACTCTACGCGATGAACTAATTGATCGTGGTGCAGATTTAAGTAAAATGCAATTTAATTAATTGCGTTTAATTTAATTAATTCGTTACCGAATTAATCCGGATACATTCGCGTCAAGTTTGCCCAAAAATTTGTCCTACATTACAAAAACAATAATTAAAATAAAATTAGGACACATTTCACGCGTCTGTTTAAAAGTGTGAAGTGAACTTTAATGTTCCGATTAATAAAAACAATCCACTATCTAGTAGCTAAGTGACATTAGCAAAGGTTGTAATACATTTTTGGGTATAGCTGCGCACTATATCTAACTAAATAATATTAAAGCTTTCTTAAATCTAGAAGATACGAATCCTAGGAGCTGGATTTAACAACATAAGCCACAAATATTCGAGTCTTCACATTACCTCATCAATCAAATGGATAAACTACTGCAAACGAATGATGAGATTGGCACAAAAATAACAACTTTAGCCAGAAACTACCACAAGAATGGAGATATACGAAAGACTAAATCGTATGTCGAAAGAAAGATAGAGGAGTT
This sequence comes from Tipula unca, assembly GCA_951394425.1. Classification (NCBI taxonomy): domain Eukaryota; kingdom Metazoa; phylum Arthropoda; class Insecta; order Diptera; family Tipulidae; genus Tipula; species Tipula unca. The sequence goes on along the minus strand of OX596382.1, from coordinate 108,032,399 downwards.
AAAAAAGCTCTACGCCGAATTTCTGGCCACAGATGACCAGATAATATCGATGGATCCGTACAGAGCATCAAGGATTACAATTGCCGAAACAAATAAAGATCTACTTACTGAGATGCGTCAGCGCCTGAACAAAGGTCCACCACTAACACCAACCGTGCCATTAGTATCATTGCCCAGTGCAGACAAACAAAAGCATTTTCACTTCCCTATAGCAAGGGAATTGTGAACAAGGAAATCAACGAAAGTAAATATACGGCAATTCAACAATAGCAACCGAGTACGAGTAGTTCAATAGAGGCCCTTCAAGCACCAAAAATGGAAGGGAACAACAACATAAAATTATTCTTGTGACAAGATGTCCTCATGCGCCAGATGTACCAGAACCTGGCGTCAATAAATTATTCCTTGGAAACCAACAACATATCTAAGGAATATGTTAGTCTTAAAATAAGACAATTAGAAAAGGACATGGAAGAAATCGCCGCCCAACGTACAGAATTATTAGAAGAGTTGGAAGAAGATGAACAAACCTCCAACTACTTTAGGGAAGATTATTATGGCAATTGAAGCTTGCAAAGAGTAGAAGATGCAATGATCAAACTACAACAGTTTCACAACAACAGCCATGTTAACCAACACATGTTGGGTGGAAGGGTGTAAGGAGCATCACGGGTTAGTTCAATGCCAGCAATTCAAAAAGATGTCAACATTAAATCGAACTTGTGCATACGATGTCAGCCAGCATCAAGGGAGAAATTGCCAGGCAGAAACATGTATCGTGTGTCAAGGTCAACACCACACTCTTTTGCATAGCAATAATATGCCATCAACCAACAAGAGGGTAGCGCAAACTCTCATAGTTAAACAACAAGGCCCCGTACTGCTACCAACAGCAGTGGTCAGAGTAGCAACAGGCACTAAAAAACTCAATACAATAAGAGTACTAATTGATTCTGGGTCACAAACAACTTTAATATCATCAAAAGCTGCCAATCTACTAAACATTAAGAAGAAAAAGGCACATATCAATATTTCAGGCATTGGCGGTACCGATGCAGGAATCTGCAGACATACAATCAACATAAAACTGATGACAAGATTCAATGAGAACTTTAGCTTGGACATTGCAGCCTTACTCAACAACTACCCGCAGTTTCCATTGATACAACCAAGTGATCCCATCTTCAAAATCTAGAACTTGCAGATCCACAATATAACCAACCTCAACCAATTGACCCGGTACTTGGAGCAGATCATTACAAGTCGATTGTAACCAGCAGTATCATCAAAGGCGGATACCAGGAGCCTATAGCACAAAACACGGAATTTGACTGGATCCATGATAAAAGAATCTCACTTTCTCTCAGATGTATTTAACAAGATCGCATCATATAACAAGATAAGACGCATAGTTGTATACTGTTTGCGATTTACCAATAACAATAGGCACAAAAATATCAACAAGGAGTACTAACAGTAGAAGAATTACAGCGTGCGGAAGCATTAATATTAAAGTTAAGCCAAGGGCAAAATTTCAGCCAGGATATTGAATGCATAATAAAATCAAAGAAGCTATACACAAGGGCAGCAAATTACCATCATTATACCCAGGATTCGATGACAAAGGGCTGTTACGCGCGATAGGACAGTTACAAAATTCCAATTTGTCCATTGACCGCGAGCGGCCTATAATTCTCAGTAAAACCAACGTAATCACGCAAAGAATTATCGAGGAAGCCCACCAAAAGACATTGCATGGTGGCACACAATCAACTTTAGCTTTCCTGAGAAATAAGTATTGGATCATTGACGGCAAATTATTAATAAATGTGTAACATGTTTCCGGCACAAACAAACCAATATGAAGCAATTGATGGGCATATTATCAAAATCAAGAGTAAGGCCGGGAAGACCGTTTGCAAAAACGGGAATTAACTGTGCGGGTCCTGTCCAACTAAGAACTACCCAGGGCCGAGGACACAAGTCATATAAGGGATACATCGCACTTTTTGTGTGCAATTAAGAAATCTAATCGCAGATAATGAGCTATTACTAGCAAGTAACAAGGATCAAAAACGTGTGAGACGAGGTTTCGGAGACGCAACTGGAATCATATTAGGTGATATGTTTGGAATACTCACACAACGGCAAGTGACTATGAAAATCATTTCGAAAAAATTAACAACGTTGATCGATAATACTGTCAAGTTAGTTAAACACAATACCAATCTCACTCTAACTTTAATAAATAATTTAATAAAGGAACAGAAGCACCTACGAAACGAAATGTCACAACTTCAGGAATACCGAACTTACGAGGATAGAGCGCGCTCGATAATACTGAGCATACTCGAATTGAGTCTAGTTTTGAGAAACTTGGAAAATACCCAACAAGGTCTACTGGACGTGGTTTACGACGTTCATCGTGGAATTATACATCCCGCCATACTTACTCCAACTCAATTAAACAGGAAGCTACAGTTTATTCGCCAGCACGTGCCAACTTACATTACCGCTTGCCTTCACGTGGGACTATATATGTATACTACTGTAATGACCGTCGAGAGCATTTCGCAACTTTAACAAAGGAAGACGTGAACCGGTGCCAATTATTCCAACCAACTCGATTCCTATGCAAACTCTCACCAATTTACAACACAATGACTAACCAAGGACAATGTGAACTAGTCCTATTACAGCGGAAAAAGGAAGTCGATATGGAAAACAACAGCAAGACAATAAATCGAACCAGCCACTGGATCAAGCTTCATACTCCGAACCATTGTATTTACGCCATATACCCAATGAAACGATTGTTGACGGTATATGTGACTCCACTATTCAACCGCATAAGTTTCAGGGAACCGGGCTGGTAGAGATAAGTCCGGGATGCATGCTAAGGGACGCTGAGCCGTTAATCATAGCGACAGGAACAGCTCACAACAACATCAGAAATGCGTTTCATAATTCACCGATTTTGTTACATGAGGGAAATCGCCTAAGAGATTTTAATGCACGAGTCCAAAACAAAATGAGAGAAACTCAGCAGGTCAAATGAAACAACTGAATTGGAAAATCAAATTGAAGTTTGTACTAAAGAACAACGTGATGAAACACCTCTATCCTAAGATACTCATCTTCTAGATTTAAGAAAGCTTTAATATTTTTTAGTTAGATATAGTCCTCAGCTACCCAAAAGTGTATATTGCTATCTGGGTACGATCCATGGGTACGATCCTTGGTTTAGCAGGGGTGTTTTTCGCTTTAGGACAGGGGTGTTTCAACACGTTGTATGTTAGTACAAAAATGAAATTTAAAAATAATTCTCCTGCTGAACTAAGGATCGTACCCAGATAGCGATAGACATTTTTGGGTAGTAGAAGACTATATCAAACTAAAAAATATAAAAGCTTTCTTAAATTTAGAAGATAAGTATCTTAGGACAGGGGTGGTTTACCACGTTGTATATTAGTACAAATTTGAAATTTAATAAAAATTCTCCTGCTGAACCAAGGATAGTACCCAGATAGCGTTATACTTTATTAGGTAGCTGAGGACTATGTATAACTAGAAAAATAATAGAACTTTCTTAAATCTAGAAGATAAGTATCTTAGGACAGAGTTTTTTCATTTCGTTGTATGTCAGAACAAAATTGAGATTTAAATTTTTTTTAAATCTCAATTTTCTACTAACGTGCAACGTCATAAATAACCCCTGTCCTAAGATACTTATCTTCTAAATTGAAGGGAGCTTTAATATAGTTTAGTTAAAAATGTATATCGCTGTCTGGCTACGATCCTTGGTTTAGCAGGGCGATTTTATTAAAAAATTAAAATTTGTACTAAAACACAAGATTGTAAAATGCCCGCTTGTCCTATGTTACTTAATTTTATAAGGTTTTGAATTTCTACTCAATTTTTTTGTGTAGACTTACGAGTGTCTTTAGTTCGGCAATATTATACATTTTCAATTTTTTGGGAAGAAATTTATAATTTTTACCAATACATTCTCAGATAAAAAAATTAGGACAATTTTAGGACAAACTTCACACCCGTCCGGATAGCTAAGTGTAAACACCCTTAGGTGGAAATAGATACCTATACCATTGGGCGCCTACTGTCTGTATTGTTTGTTTAGAGTTTCAAAGAGTTATACGATATATTTAAACGGCTCAGTTTCTATATAGAAACACCTTGACGAGCTGGATAGCACCTAATTACCCATTTAATTTATGGTTTCTAAATTTAACTGATTATATAAGACGTGGTACAGTAAAATTTGCACACAATGTCGCTTTTTTTGACGAACGCACCAAATCAATTAAAAAAAAACAACATAAATTGTAATTTGCCGTTAAGTTACAAAGCAAGCTGTGTAATATTTATTTGTTTTAAATCAGTCGTTAGCAAAATGTCATCAAATCAAGAGATAGTTCGCAAACAAATTGTGCAATTTTATTTGGAAAATCAAAGTCTCACATACTAATCCATCGCAAAAGAAGCTAATTCTACATATTCTACCGTTAGAAGGACTATAATTCGGTTTATGGAGACTCAGAGCGTCAATAGAAAATTTGGAACATGCATATCGAGCCACATTGATAAATAATTGGAAACTAAAGTGGTGCGCGCTCTGAAAAACAATCCAAACCTATCTTTGAGGGATTTAGCGAAAAAAAATAACACAAATTATGTGCGAATTCTTCGAATTAAAAAGGTGTTATTTTCGATCGTTCACTAAATTCAAAGTACCACGGCGTGAAGATAAACAACAAGCTACGGCAATCCGACGAAGCCGAATGCTGTACAAACTTTTGGTGAACAACAAATATGATTTTTGGTAATTGATAACGAAACCTAGATTAAAGCTGATTGACAGGTAACCAATATTATTCTGGAAAGGATAAACTGAGTGTCGACATGAAATTTAAAATTATCCAACATGAAAAATTTCCGAAAAAATACTTGGTTTGGCAGGCTATTTGCCAATGTGGCTCTAGAAGTGCTCCGTTCGTCACGCAAGGGACAATATCTTCTAAAAATTACATTAAGGAGTGCCTCGAAAAGCGACTCCTGCCTTTTTTACGTGGGCACCAAGTTGGTACTTTGTTTTGGCCTGATTTTCGTCATGAAATTACTCTAAAAAAAACATTAGAATGGTACGAATCTAACAACGTGTGTGTTTTTCTCAAATTTGTCAATCCGCCCAACTGTCCTGAACTTTGTCCAATCGAACGATATTGGGCAATAATGAAAACTAAATTGAGAAGGACCCACAAGGCAGCAAAGGATATGGAAGATTTAAAAAAAAAATTGATAAAAAGTACGAATTTGGTTCTAAATTCATCTGTGCGTGCCTTAATGGTGGCCGTCCGCTCCAAAGTTCTACTTTTCTGCCGTCAATTAATTAATAAATAGTTTAGATGGTTTTTCATTAATAACAAATATGTATAGGAACATAATGGAATAAAGAAATTAAAAAACTCGTTGTTGTTTATGAAATACATACTTATCGCCGTTTTAGAATTTGCAAGTTTTACTGTACCACTTCTTATTCACCCCGCATATTCACGCATATTAGATCACTAATACGGCAAAAAACAACAAATACAAAACTTCAGTACTGGCAGTTTTTGATAATTACATGTGATAACAGCACAAAAATTATAGAAAATTTCTTAATCTCGTATACGTAAATACCTTTTTGCTCCTTCTCCGTGCTAAGCATATATAAGTATTTTGCTGTATACATTACATATTATATAATTGTTCTAATTTATTTACGAGGGTTAACAACTTTTGGTTTATATAACATATATACGTACGTACGTACATATATCTTAAACTTTTTTAATTTAATCCAAACAAATTTTCAGGTCGGGCCCAAAAAATAAAATCAAGTAATGAAATAAATTTGTACACAAAAAAATAAATAAAAATAAAAGAAATGTTTCTTACCTTTTCGACATATATAATCGCCCGGTGAAAATAATACGGGCCTTAATCTTAAAACTAATTCACATAAAAAACCAGCTTCGGTATTTTGAAATATTTCAACCCGTTTTAATGTATCTAAATGGACGTTAATAGCTATTTCAGCCTGCAAATATAGAAACACCAAAATAACAGAACAAAAAAATCCAAAATTATTTTTTTCTTATTTTAAATTTATTTATATTTTGTGGATATTTGTTTTTTTTTTTTTATTTCTTTTACCAAATAAAAATAAAAATAAAAATAAAATTAAATTAAGTTTTATTACATAACTACATACATAAATATATGTACGTATGTAATGCGGATATTTGAAATTTTTTCTTTAAATTACCTTTAATTTATCAGGAAGACATGATACAGCTCGCTCCTCATCCGAACATTTTTGCGTTAGCCATAAATAATCAAACCATTTGATTACTTTCACTTGTAAATGATTTGGTACCCTTCTCATTCGCATATACGTTTTTACACCATCCAACTTGGCTGGAATTGAAAAAAAAAAAAAAAAAAAAAATTATAATCGCATACATACATCAAAATAGAGGAAAATCGATTTTCACCAATATTTATAATTTGCAGGTATCTATACCTGAATTTATTTTATTCAAATTAATTTTAAATATTCTTTTCAGAATATTTAAATTCGCAAAATAAATAAATATTTCCGTAAATTAACATTTAAGCAGCTGAGGTTTTCGTTTTTTTCGAATTTGGTGATCCTCGATTTGGAAGCAAAAGAACACAAATACAAGGAATAATTGGATAGAAGGTCTTTTATTTTGTGCGTACAGGCCCCAGGGCCTGGCCAACCCATAATCCAGCACTGACTAAATTCGGTTTGGAGTGTTACCAGTTTCTGAAGGGCCCTTTTATATTGCTGTAACTTAATTGAGCTACAATTTATTGAGTAAAAAAGCTTCACATACACGTGTAATTGTATCCATAACTTTCAAGTTCGAATAGGTAGAGTAGAGATAGTGTATTCTCCTTTTATGCTTTGAACATCATTTTATTCCACAATAGTGCTTTATATCCGTTAGTAGGGTAATAAAAATATTTCTTCATTTATCTTATTTACCACGAAATCAATACATACATACATACACATAAAATATATCTATCTAGGTAATTCAGGTAGAATTGATGATTGAAAAAATAACTTCGTTTATACTGATTGAATGAAGCACCCACGGAAGAATCGTATATGAAAATAAAATCTAAATGAAAAATCGTTTTCCACCTACTTTCGCTCATCTCCACCGCATCAAACCAAACCAAAAAAAAAAATAGCGACAAGAATGAAAATAGACGGAAAACGATGACTTCTGACTTTTTTGTTTGTATGTGTGTGTGTGTGTGTGGGGTAGTATTTTTTTTTTTTGTAAATTTCATTAAAAAATCAAATATATGAAAATACATAATACAATTGGCACAGTTATATAAAATTCGAGAAAAGATAGGAAAATTCGGGTTTCTCTCGCATGTTTTTATTATGGCAATGGAAATTTCCTATCGCTAGCTTTTGTTGTTGTGTTCTTACGTTATGTCTATCTACAATCGTCTTATATATGTACGTATAGATCCATAACCGTTATTATTATGATTATTGCCGTTGAATTTCAGCATATCTATATACTACTACATACACTTATGTGTATGTATGAAATGAAGTTATGTACATACTTACTTTAGATTGTCGAGCTAAGAATACGACATTTATATTACCAAAGTTAACACAATTGTTGAATTTTCATTTTGTATCATTGTGCTTTACAAATGACTGTCGCGCGAAAATAGTGTATTTTGAAATAGATTTATTTGGATCAGCATTCAACAACGAGTGTGTTGTTCTTCCATCAGCAAGAGATATATTTTATTGCTTGAATAATCTTCATTGTACAGAGCTCGGTATGTACTATCTACATCGCGTTTTGGGCCGTAAATCAAACGCATGATTCTTCTCCCAAATGTAACGAGCCATCTCTCTCGTACTCATATCCGTCAGCGCTCAACTTTCACATCCAAACAAAAAGATACAGCCTGCTGCAAGCCGCACTTTAATATCCTTCATAATACGCACACTGTTATCGTGAGTAATAAGAGAGTCCAAATATTTGAACCTCCTCACTCCCTCAAACGTGTAGTGGCCACTACTAAACTCTGGTGTGCCATTGATCTGGAGTTCAACAGAAGCTGAAAACTCTACAATCGGAACAAGGATTTCCTTTACTCCATTGCTATTCAATCCAATCACGCATATGTCATCTGCATATATGATATGCAAGAACCTGATTAGTTTCAGTTTTACCAAAAATGATTGGTGGTCTGGTGAGAAGCTTTCTGGAGGAATCAAGTTGGTACTTGTTGCCAGCTCCGTATCTTGCAGCTTCCACAAGTGTGCGTGTTACCTTCCTGTAGTGACTTCCTGGGCAACTAGTACACCATGTGGTGTACTAGGGCGAAAACACGGCGCTAAACAACTGTCCGGGTTAAGGTGTTAACCGTACCGTGCTGATAACCGGCCAGGCTGGGGGCCCAGTCTAAAAACTAGCCCAGTCTCTAACGGTGTATCCGGATACTTGGCGCCCTCCGGATCATGTAGCTTTACCTGTGCATTGCGGATTTCTGCATAGGTGGACCCTTATGGAAAATCAAAATAGTAAACAAAAAGAGACCGGTGCTTTTAAAAAACCGGAATCTAATACTGCGGAGACATCGGCCTTGAGGCCCGGTCTCCAAAGTGCAATTAGGGGCATAAGACCAAATGAGGCTGGCCCCTCGCAACCAATGGGCAACGGCACGGATGCTGGCCCTCCATCAGTGCCAAACTATCAGACCAGGAAGAGAGCCTGGCGCATGATCTCTAAGATCTGCAACATTCCGTTGGAGCAGAGAACGGATAGAGACAAGGATATGCTTGTGTGGGCAAGACGTATCACTGAGCCAATGCAGGAGGGTTCCGTTGTGATCTCACAGCCGAAAACGCAGAGATCTGATGATGAACCGCCTACGGAGGCTAAAAAGAAGTGGGTTCCAGATAATGTTACCAGGCCCTTCAACGAGGTGCTAAAGGATCACCTGATCATGGCAGTCGTTAACAGGGCTCAAGAAGATGGGAGCATTACGGCCCTTAACTGGAGGAAGGTGGAGAAGGCCTCAGCCGCCAACTTCCTAAAAATCATGAGGGAGAACCCAGGACCTGCTCCGTCCTGCCAAAACGGAGAGTGGCATCGGGGTTATGTTAAACCGACTGCCTGTGCCGATGAGAGGTCTGTGACCCTCTATACAAAAAGCCGATCGGCAGCCTGGGTGAAGTCTGGCCGGGGGCCAAACTAGAAGTGGTGACGAGGGAAGAAATTACTTGCAGGCCAAGGGCGCGAACCTGGATCCCTGCGGAGCCAAGTGATCCTAGAGAGATCCTGGAAATGTTGAAAATCAGCAATCCGGATCTGCCAACGGCCACCTGGAAGATTGCCAGGTTAGAAGAGATAAAGGCGGAAGCAGATCACAGATCGGCCGGCATTATCATCGACAGAGAATCCGTGAGTGCTTTGGCAAAATCTGAAGGCCTGGTCAGCTACGGATTTGGAGCGATTACGCTGAAAATCTATCAGCGCGATGAGGCCGACAGACCTGGGGCATCTGCAGCAGGTGGGGAAGCCACTAGTGGTGTCCTGCCTGTTGTTGGTGACCCAGATGTCTAAAGCATCCCGGAAGACGCACAGGAGGCACTATCCCTGGACTCGGTGATATCGAGATCATTGGGACTACGCTGTGCGTTTCTAACGGACGAATCAACGTCAGAGGAGTCCTAATCATCTTATTTTCTTCAACACCTATCCTAATCATCTTTTATTTTCTTCAACAACGTAGATAATGCAGACAATTCCTATAGTGGTTTTGTTAATTAGTTCTAAACTAAAGGGTGATGAAATTTATTTAGGAACAATGCGTTATTGGTGATAGTTTTATAGAATGTCCGTCAATGCATTTAAATTTCTTTTCAAAAAGAGCGGAGTTTTAAACTAATCGTGCTCAAATACCATAAATCTACTTCAGCGTCATGTTTATCCATTACAAAATTATTAAATTGACCCAAAACTACGATATTTAGCGTTATATAGACTAGGACCCTCTTATTAGCGGTGGAACGGTATATTTCATTAAAAATAATCCAGGGAACTTTAACTATGACCGTGCCATAAAATTTAACATACCCCGCTCCATGGTAAAATTAATTCGAGTTCAGGAAGGCGATGAGTGCTATCGAGTTATAAAAAAGTCAAATCGTTCGGATAACCAACACTTGTTTATGTATATAAAAACCAACAACTTACCTATTATTGTGGCAGGATTGTACTATCCACCAAGACATTCTATTGAAAACAAACAATACTAAGAGCTCTTCAAGCGTCTTGGAAAAAGGTTCATAATAGGTGGTGGAAAACCAACATATTGGCCAATTAACCCACGAAAAATCCCTGAAAAATCGCATTAAATGTTGCACCTGGCACTATGCAGTTCAGTTAAGTTTCAAACGATATTAATGTTGGGACATTTTTGGTTCAACTCAGCTTCTGTTAAAAAATTTCCCAAGTTTCTCAATTCAATTGGAAAGTATAAAAGATTTGCATAACATCAAATATATATACGGTGGTGGGCGAGGTAGTAGAATGAATGACTTTGGATTCGTGGACCTAGGTCTCATTAGTGACCGTATTTTTTTAATTTAATTTCTTCTGTATTTAAATTGGTTCAACACACAGCTTCTGTTAAACAATTTCACATTGTTCAAGGCGGTGGTCCAGTAAGCAAAGTCAGTGACTGGGATATTTGGATCTAAGTTCGATTCTCGATCGAGTCAAACATTTTTTGATTTAATTTCTTTCACACTTCTGTGAAATTGGTGATGGTGAAATAAAATTACTCAAATTCAACTCAGCTTCTGTTCCAAACTTCAATATTCTCCACGTAAAAGTGGCAAGTAAAAAAGATGGATGGGTATATGGGGGGTATAGAGCTGTAATTAAATTGTACGGCGATGGTCAAATAAGCAGAGTCCATTACCGTTGCTAAAATACTCAATTTTTTTATTCAAACGGCAGCTATAAACGCTAGGAATAGCACTAGTTTTATATGTATGGCGGTGGCTCGGTAGTAAAAGAATCTGTGAGAATGGATTATACTCATGACTAGTTCAAGCCCCACTATATATTTTTAATTTAATTGCGAATTGGTCATTTTTAAATCGAAAAGCGATTTTGTTTAATTTAATGAAAAATGTGTGGATGCCCGCTAAATTTTTTTACCCTTAATCGAGGTTCGAACACTGCACAACATCCACGATGCCAAATCCTATGTCACCGCTTATTTTACCACCTCACCATTTCCATATATGTATATATATAGATCTGCCGCTATACTCATCCTTAATATTTGCCAATTGAAAGGAGAAATTAAATAAATTAAATTAAAAATTATTTAACGCCAAACCGAGGCTTGAGCTCAAGTTTACAATTCCAAATGCAAGGACTCTGCTTACTGGACCACAGGCGTATATACATTTGATGCTATACAAATCTTCTATGTTTGCCAATCCAATAGAGAAAAATGAAAATTTTAGCAACAGGAATCGAATGGACAATTCATTATGGTCATACACAAGAGATGGCTCATATACTTGCCGAAGAAATTAAATTAAAAAAGTATTGACGCTGACGAGAATTGAACTCGAGTCCACGATTTCAATAGCATTGACTCTGCTTATTCCACTATCGGCGTATTAAAAATTGCTGCAGAACAACGATACAAATCTTTACATGGCACAACTGATAGAAGTCTTTACAAAAAGATAATAACGTTCATTAAAAATAATCCGAGAAAATTTAACTATGACCGTGCCGTAAAATTTAACCCACCCCAAATTTTCACAAAATTTAATGGATGTGTTTTGATAGATGGCGAAACGTACATGAAATTTATTTTGAAACACTTCAAGTTAGATACATTTGCAAAAAAATGTATGATTTGGCCAGTAAATTGCAGTAGTGGAGCCAGGTTTTTGTTACATTATTCCTATAACGACGTATTTTGCCGCTAATTCTTCAACACGATTCAGCAGTAAAGTTTTGCCCATATCGCTCGTTCACACGACTCTAATTCCAACAGAAGTAATAAATTTGCACAAGATTAATGAAATCAGTGTTATCTCAAAGAGTCCGAAGGTTTTCGAAGTATCGAAAATTTTTGGGGTATAGTGGAAATAGTGCTGAAGTGCAAAAGTCACACCGGTAGTTATGCCGGTGAGACTCTTGCACTTCAGGTATCACACGATCAAAATAGCCAATTCAACGATCTGAACCGTGAAATTAATTGCTCACCAACGTGATTTTTCAATAAGTACATTGCTTCGTGCCCTATATGACAAATAGCGCCGACATCTTGGAACTAAATGTCGTCGAGGTCGGGCTTCAGTTTCAGGCAGGAAATATTCCGTTATCATGGCACAATAACGAGCACTATTCACCGGTACGTCCCGGCCGTCTTCTTTTTTGAAGAATTATGGACGAATGAGTTTACAGGCCCATAAACCACACCAAACTGTATATTTAGTCGCGTATCATCCAATACTGTAAACTGGGATTGAAACTTTTCGATGGTATTCCAAATAGTGGTCTCGGCAGGCCGATTATGTCAACCGTAATTTGGTCTAACCGTATATGAAAAACTTTCCTCACAGAACACTGATTTTCGAACGTAATAAAACAATTTGTACACAATGTGTCGGGCTCAGTCCTTCCATGATGAAATGGCAAACAATACTGAATAAATAAAAACACGATGACAGTTTGAAACTATTCATGCGTCATTCGATTTCAAATCGCTAAAATATTGTAGGTTGTTGACATTATTTTAATTGTCGACGTTGACAAAAAACACTGCCAAATAATCTAGGTTATATTTTACGTGTCGACAATCAAGTAGATTACATGGCGTAATCGTAGAGTAGATGAGCTCGCCCATCCCTGTCGGTACAAGATAGGATGTCGAGAGACTGTGGAGAATTAAAATGGAGTCGTACAAGATCACGATCTCTTATGCAACGAGAATTAAGTAGAGAGCGAACGTTGGCCAAGGGGGATGTCCAAGGGGGATGGATAAGAAAGGAGTCGTTGAACTACAACGAGTCAGCCTAAAGAGGCAGAAGCTGACTTTCACAACCAATTTCAATTAGATACACCGATACCCAAGGATAAACAAATATTAGAACACCTCATGCAGAAATGGACTGGGGATCTAACCATTAACCAGAAAACCTCAGAACAACAATTGTTCGAACAGTAAAAATCGATCTTCTGCCGTACACCGGATAGTAATAGAAGGGCTAACATGGGAAAACATAAAATTGATACCGGAACGAAAACACATATACGCCAATCACCGAGAAGGTTACCATTAGCAAAACGAGAACTGCTGCTGCAGTTCAAGAATCCGGAAGGGCAAGTAGCATGGTGGATTGAACGTCTTCAAAGTTACCTTTACCAGATAGAACATCGAAAAGGCTATGTAGAATGCAAGCACTGCGGGCGTATAGAGACAAAGGAAGACATTATCGACATAAGGCTTATGCAAGTATACTATCGGATAAGGAGTGGACAGATGAAATGGTTAGGGACGAGCAGTTAGCATATCCGGCCATAATCATGCAGTTTAAGGAGAAAGGTGATGATCTTACTTGGCGTGAAATAGAAGATAAAAGCCCCACAGTAAAGGCTTACTGGGCACAATGGAACCAAATCGAGAAAGGGTGCTTAACATGAATATGGGAAAGGTCGGACGGCAATGTGAAACAATCAGTAAAAGTGGTGCCCAAGTTTAGAACTGCCGAAGTATTGAAGGTGTATCACGGAGGGGCAAATGGGGGTAATCTAGGAATTAATAAAACACTTGCCAAAATACGTCAACGTTTCAACTGATCAGGATGTAGACATTGGAAAAATAGTTGGTAAATGTCGTTGGATAATAATCAACGCAACTGGGATCAACATATTCATATGTTCCTGATGGCATATCGATCAGCAATTATCCGGAGATCTAAAGTTTGGGGCTGTTCCATCATCAGGTTTATGTAGCCATAATTATGTTGATCAGACGAAAGGAGAACTCGACGAGAAACACCTGTTTATATAAGAGAAGATAGGAGTATCAAGTAACCGGATGAAGGATCGATATGACATACGAGCAAATAATAAAGGTTTCGAAGGAAAAGATTAAGTATGGCTTTACAGCCCACAGGGGAAGAACGGTTGGTCACCGAAGCTGCAACCTTCACGGGAAGGACCATACACCATTAGAAAGGGCAGCGAGGAAACTGAAAGTGGTGCACTTAGAGCGATTAGCACTCTACAGAGAAGATCTGTTGGGTCCGGTTCGGGTCGAATCAGGATTAGGTAGCGGTAGTGTTACGACTGTGGTGACATCTCTATATGAGTAGCGCTACTACTGTAAGTGTAAACTATAATATTGTTACGATCGTGGCGACACCTCTGTTTGAGTAGTGACACTATCGTTGATTTAAAATTGTTATAAAGTAGAAAAGTAGATGTGTTTAGACTTATCTAGACACTCTAGAATATTGTGGAGATTTCTAGAAAGGCTGGAATATTTGGTATAAATACGCGATAAACATTTGGAAGAAAATCGGTTGTGTTTTAACCGTGAGGGTACTAATAGTAATAAAAAGGAAAAAGTGAAGTTAAGTGTAAGAGTATTTTAAGTATAAAGCAAAATACAGTGTTTAAAATGTCAATAAAGTAATTATTGTGAAGTTAAATAATTAAGTGAATAAGTGAATTAATTAAATTAGTGTAATTATTCGGAGACAAAAAAATTTAGTGTGTTCTAGAATTTACATCGTTTGTTTTATTCACAATCCAGTGATCGAACCTTGTTTGACAGGGCAAAATCGTAACAATTTCTTGACAGCGGCGGGATTGTGAATTAAAAGAGATGATTCTAGACGAGTTGAAGATTTCCGATTTAAAGGAGGAGTTGGGGCGGCGTGGTTTGTCAACGGTCGGTCAGAAAAATTTATTGAAGGAACGATTACTTCAAGCATTGGAAGAGGGTGCAACTATCCATAATTTTGTTGAATCAACATTTTCCAACCAGGCAGAAGAGGACGAAGAGGATGGAGAAAATAAAGAGGCAGTCGTGGAGCTTATATCGAAACAGTCTTGAGGTTTCGATATGGGGCAGTTAATGGCTGCTATTCAACAGTCCAATTTGGAAACGAAACAGTCCAATTCAGAAATGAAACAGTCAATAGAAAAGTCTGTTGAAAAGTCCAGTAATCAGATAAATCAGGAAATGAAAGAAATTAAATTGTCAAATTAGTGCATGGAGCAGTCAATGGGCGAGATCAATAACAAAATGGACGAGAAATTCAATGAAATGTATAACACTCTACATGGAGAAGTCGAGCATATTCAATCAACGGTTCAACAGGTTGAACAGACATTGCAGTCAGAGATTGAAGAGTTACAAGAGAAAGTTCTGGTCTTCAAGTAGAAACTTCTATGTATCGAAATTAACGGAATAACGTCGCCAGTATCTCAGCCAATTCAAGCAAAGAAATTTAAGCCACCGATATTTGATGGCGCAACATCGTTTGCGGTTTTCAAATTTCAATTTGGGACAGAGGTTACTCAAAATGGTTGGAATTACGCAAATCGGTGAACAGCGTTAATAGTGGCTCTAAAAGGAGAAGCGGCTAGTAATTACAACGAAATAATGAAGGCGCTGGTTCGAATGTATGGAAGTGACCATAAACGAGAGATGCATCGTATGGATCTAAAGAGTCGATTTCAAAAGATCGGAGACACTCTTCAAGAATATTCCGCAGTAGTCGAGCGGCTAGTGCATTTGGCACATGTAAATACATCTTCTAATTACATATGGAGAGAATTAAAATGGACGCATTCATCGATGGAATAAGTAATCCGGAAACACGGATATGGATGTGAGAACGAACATCGGGCGGACGGCACCACAATTCCGAGAAAGTGGCAATAGAATAAGGTGTTGAGCATGTGGCCAGAGGGGTCACATTTCACGGGACTGTAGAGAAGTAAGATGGATAAGGCCAAGATCGTGATCTCCTATGAAACGAACACCAAGTTTTGGCCAAGGAGGAGCGAGAGGACACCAAGATATTAGGAAAATACGATGTTGGGCATGTAACAAAACAGGTCACATATCACGAGACTGTCGGAAAATAAGGTGGATACGGGCGGAATCGCGATTTCTGGTGCATGAAGAAGCAGTTAGACTGAGGAGAGTCAACTGTTACTCCAGCTCTATAACAAGATTGGGACAAAGTGGAGACGGTTTAGCAGTTAAAGGTGAGGTTGACGGATATAATTGTGATATAACCATAGACACAGGAGCGGCTGGAACGTTTATACGAGGAGATCTTATTAAGGGAACACTACAACCAGCGGAGGGGTTGAAACTACGAACGGCCACAGGCGAGGATGCAGTCATAACGGACAAATAAAAATCTGCAATACCAATAGTTTCAACACGAAGTACTGGTCGCAAGAATAGTGGATGAAGTCATCTTGGGGATGGACTTCATGAGGCCGAATGGCTCAGCGGGAAAAGTGCCCACCAAACTCAGAAATAGTTGCACGGGGGAAAATACGAGTGTCAGGTAATCGAATGAAGACCCGGGATCACGTGCGGGTAAACAACAGTGGTTTCAAAGAAGGAGATTTAGTATGGCTGTACAACCCATAACGGAAAAAGGGTTTATCACTGAAGCTGCAACCTTCATGGGAAGGGCCATACACCATCATCACCAAAATAAATAACGTGGTCTACCGGATTAAGAAAGGGCAGCGAGGAAAGCTGAAGATGGTGCATTTAGAGCGATTAGCGCTCTATTAGGGAGGTGAGTTGGATACTACTGTTCGGGACGAATCAAGACTAAGTAGGGTCAATGTTACGATCGTGACGACACCTTTGTTTGAGTAGCGACACTATCGTTAATGTAAAACTGTTATAAAGTACAAAAGTAGATGTGTCTAGACTAATCTGGACACTCTCGCATATTGTGAGGATTTCTAGAAAGGTTAGAGTATTTGGTATAAATACGCAAAACAATTTTAACAGTTAATTAGTTGTGTTTTAACCGTGATAGTGGTAGTTGTAATAAAAAGGAACAAGTGAAAGTTAATTGTTTATAAAGTGAAATAAAGTAATAATTATGAATTAATTAAGTTAGTGTTTAGTGTAATTGTTAATAGCGTTACATTTTTCAAGGTAATTGTTTTAATTAATCATTAAGTTTTATTTATCAATTATTGATGTAAATAGCGAGATAGAGATAGAAATATCAATTGCTAACATTTTATAATGTTCACAAAAATAAATATTTTATAGATTAATGATTTATTGCAGTAGTTGTTTAAAAAAATAACGATGCACTATATATTCTGTCAAAAACAGAAATAAAATAATCTTATCGCGAGATCGGGAATGGGGAAATAGATAGTTAATTTATTATGTATAGGTACGTAACGTAGCTCGTATAAATGTCGATGCAAATTTATGTCTTTACAAAATTTTTCCGTCTCTCGAGCGCTAATATCCTTTTTGTATAATAATATATGTATATATATGTATATAAGGAAGCACAAAATTATATATGTATGTGTATATTATATATATAAAAATTTTTGATTGATTATTTTATATTATCATATATTATAAAATAATAAAATATTTATTATTCCCATTCTAGAAATCGTATGTAGTGTATACATACTCGTATATTATGTAATAGCAAAGTGATGATAATGGTATAACTTTTTAATGGAATTTTAATTGAACATTTATAACGATTTTTACTCGAGATGCATATAATTTATTTTTTTACGAGTTTCTGAATATGTGTATCTATCCATATTATACTTTAATGTATTATGCAAATATGATTTTTATGTCATAAATGTTAAGGGAGATATTATATAAATTTTAAATATGGTTATGTATATAGGTGTCAAGTATAAAAATTAACTTTGTCGTTCTCCAAAAGCGAGAGATAAAGACCAACCAGTGGATGACAGATGGGTAATTAAATGCGACAGCGATATGATGTACATGATTGAATATAATATAAAATTTATAACACTAAATTTAATTTTTTATATGCAATTTATATTTATTTTTAATTAAATTATGTATTATATAATGTGTTTGTACATAACTATATATAGAACAACTAATCAGAAATGTCATCATAAATTGTAGAAAAGGACTACATATATCTGTATAGAATTTTTAAAGTTTTGGATAATTTATTTGCATAAATCCATTATTTCTTATACGTATCTGTGTATGGTCGAGTGGTTAAAGTATTAACTGTCCTATCTCATTTAATTTATCTAAATTAAAAAATAAGGTTTTGTTTTTATGAATTTATAGATAAATTGGTGATAAATCTTCCCGCTCCGTATAGAATATATATGTATATATATATATATATATATATATATATATATATATATATATATATATATATATATATATATATATATAAAGACTTTATTAATTATTTATTTTTAATGAATTTGGGTCACAGCCCTATTTCACTATTAGGGTCTGGCAAATTATGTTTAACTTTTAATTTGGACATGTTAATAGAAAAAATTAAAAAAAAATGGTTTTCTATACATTTTCCGTTGCATTTGAAAATCCATTAAATATACATAAAGTTTATAGTTTTATAATTTTGAAATACGTAAAGTTTACAATTTCATACTGTTCGCTTGACAAATAAACACAAATCACAATAACCGAGCACAACTATATACATGAAATTGTGATAAAATGTGTGAAAATAGGAAAATCAAATGTGAAAATCGTTCGAGGTATAAGGAAAAGTTTATTTAGAATTTTATTTTAAAATTTATTAGTTTGTGTCTGATTGTGTCTCTTATTATAGTAGTAATTGTGTAGTTTGTAATTAATGTTTCACATGAGATAACTTTTTCGGACCGGTAAACTAAAATAGAGACAATTAAGACAGTTTAATTAGTGTTGACTGTATACATACATATATACATACACGATAGACAATTTAATGTTGTGATGAAATGCTATTCGATTTACATTTGACCGCAGAAGCTTATAATATATATATGTTCGTGGTTATTATATTCTATAATTTTTAAAAATACGAGCTATCATATAAGAACAAAATTAAATGGTTTAAGAAAAAAATTAGGGCGTTTGTTGGTATTTTGTAGCACGTAATGGCGTACAGAAACAATAAAAACTACGAAGTTAACATTTTCTTGCATGACAAAATTAAACCGATTTCCAACAATATTAGCAACCTATGATATTTTTAATGATATTTTTAAATCTTAAACATCACGTACCAAATAGTGATACTGTTCAGCTTTCAAAGGACAAAAAATCCACTAGACGAACACTCTTTAATTAATGTATGTATCTATGTGTTGGTATTTATTTAAGAAAAAAAAACAAATTTGTTTAAGACACATTGAAATCATAAATTCTATAAAAGCCCTAATTTTTTTTACAATTTCCAATTTGAATGACTATTTAATAGAGTTTCAATTTTACAATAAACTCTAGTTTTAAATTATAATTAAAATTAATTCTTAATTTGAAATTATCATTTACAGTTATCGAACTATGAAAATTTTTAAATGTTAAACTTCCATAAAATTTCTTCAAATTTGTTATTTTTAAATTTTTATAGAATGCATAGAGATGCCACAGACAGACAGACAGACTTACATTACTATTGAAATGTACATTTTATAATTTCTGAAAATTGAATTTTTTTAATCAAAATTTTTAATTCTAAATAAATTTAATTTATAAAAAAAATTTAATTGAATCAATAATTTCGTAATTTAAATTTTTTGTATATGTTAAATGTAAGCTTGCATAAAATTTGATGACGCCACATTTTGAAATAATTAAAATTAATGCAGCTAAAATTTAAAAAAACATTTAAAGTCTTAATTTTATCCTAATTTTCAAATGATGAATATTTTTAAAAGTTAAATTTTTAATTTTAAAGTTAAATAAATTTAGTTAAATTCTTAATTCTACATTTAAAATTATAATTTATAGTTTATCGAATTGTTAAGCTTAAAAAAAAGATATTTCTGTTTATTAAGTTAAATGTTAATTTTTGAATGTTTAACTTTATGAAGTTTCCTCAAATTATAATTTTTTAACTCACATTAAGTGAAATCAACATTCAATTATTTTTAATTTGAGGTGATGATTATCAATCATCAAATTTTTTGCAATTATCTTTGATAACTTTAATGAACCTTGACATTTTAAGTTTTTTAATGAATTAAAAAATATTTATATATCGAATTGTTTAATTTAAAATAACAATTAATGCTTAATCATAAAGTCATACAGCTTTCTGGAAATTTTTAAAATTTAATTCTTAATTTGAAATTATTATTTACAATTATTGAATTTTGAAAATGTTGGCTTTGTTTAAATTTAATTGTTAAATCTGTATGTAGTTTCCCGAAATTTTAACAATTAACAATTCTGAATTTGAATCAATATTAAAGGGAGTTAAAATTTTGCAAAGAAATTTCATTCTTCCTTTTAATTTATAATTTATAATTGCCGAATTATTAAATTTGAAAAATGAAATCAATCCCAAATTTGAAATTGTAATTTAATTTACACTTCTCGAATTATGAAAATGTTGGTTTTTAAAATTTTTAAATGTTAAATTTTCGTGAAGTTTCACAAACCTTAAATTTTTTAATATTTAATAGAGCTGAAACTTTAATAGAAATGAAATTTTTAATTTGAAATTATGACTATATTTATCGAATTGTTAAACTTAGAAAATTATTAATTCTTAACTATAAAGTTAATTTACATATATCAAATTGTAAAAATAATTAATATTAACTTTTATGAAATTCGTATCGCCCGTGAACATCATAATTTATAATCAACAAATTTAGAAAATGCTGCCTTTTTTAATACTTAATCTGAATCAATTTTTAATGGAGATAAAATTTACAAAAACAAACTTTATTTTTAAAAAACAAAAACAAAATTGTTTATCAGGAAAAATTGAGCTAATAATTTGAAGTTATAATTTACAATCATCAAATTTTGGAAATATGGGTTTTTTAATCGATATTTTACATTTCTAGATTTGTATCAACATTTAATTAGAAAACAAAAAATTAATTCTGAATTTTATCGTGTTTTTAAAATCTTGAATATTTTCAAAAGTTAAATTTCTCTTTAGATTCATGCAATTTTAATTCTTTAATTGTCATTTTTCAATTCTGATTTTAAAATAATATTTGATAGAGTTTAAATTTTACAAACATATTTAATTTTAAGTTTGAAATTATTAATTATAATTATTGAATTATTAAATTTATAAAAAAAAATAATTTCTAATCCTAAATTATAATTTAACTTACATTTATCGATTTACTTAACCTTCCTGTTTCCATTTAAATTTCATGTAATTTCTCGAAATTTAAATTTACAACTGAATTTTAAAACTGTTCACAAAGTTTAAATTTTTTAAATATCCTTTACACATCTGAATCAATACTTAATTGAATTCAAATTTTACAAACAAATTTATTTCTTAGTTCGAAATTATAATTTATAATTACCGAATTATGAAAGCGTTAAATTTTTTTAAATGTTAAATTTGCATGTAGTAACACAAAACTATAATTTTTCCATCTGCATTTTACAATTCTAAATTTGAATCAATATAATTCATTTATTTTTTAGTTTTAATTTATAATTATCGAATTAATGAAATAAAATAAAAATTAAATTATAATATAAAATTATACGTTGATTCTTTTTAAATTTTAAATTTCACGGAATTTAATTTGTTTAATTCAAATTTTACAATTCTGATTTTGAATGAAACTAACAATTAAAAAAATAATAATTTTTAATTTTATCGAGTTTTGAAAGTTTTGAATATTTTTAAATGTTAAATTTCATGCAGCTACACAAAATTTAAGTTTTTTAAGCAATATTTTTAATTTTGAATTTGAATCAATATTTCAATTTATAATATAATATTATTTTAAAAACTAATTTTAATAGTTTATTCCACGTTTTTAAATTATTTGAATTAATGCAGCTAAAATAAAAAACATAAATTTAGTTCTTTATTTTATCGTATTTTTAAAATGTTGATTTTTTTAAAAGTGAACTTTTCTGCAGATTCAAGCACTTAATTTAAAACAATATTTAATAAGGTTTACATTTATCAAACATATTTAATTTGAAATTATTAATTATAATTATTGAATTAATAAATTTATTTTATTAAAAATTAATTCCTAATTTGTAATTATAATTTAATTTACATATATCGATTTACTAAACCTTCAAGTTACATTTAATAAAAATATTATATTTTAAATTTGAAACTATAATTTATAATTATCGAAATGTTAAATTACTGTTAAAATGTTAAGTTAATTTACAATTATCAAGTTTCGCAAATATTTAATATTTTGAAACTCATTTAAATTTAAAAGTATTGAACATTTTTAAATTAAAATATATGAATAAAAATTCAATTTTTAATATTTATTTGGTGGTTAACTTTTACAATCAGTCGAATTAGTTAATTAAAAAAATAAAATTATTCAACTGTTAAATTTAAAAAAAATTCTTAATTTTAAAGTTTATTTACGTTGATCAAATTTAAAAAATTTCGAATTTATTTAATTGTTAATTTTAATCTTTCTATTCAAATTTTACAATGATCTGATTTTGAATGAATAATATTTTAATGCAACTAACATTTCCAATAACAATAATTTATATTTTTATCGAATTTTGACAGTTTTCGATATTTTTAAATGTTAAATTTCCATGAAGCTTCACAAAATTTGAAATAATATTTAAATTTATTATTAATTTAAAAAAAAAAAATATTTGAAATTATAAATTCGGAATTTTTAAATTTTTAGGCATGTTAATTTAATGATTTGTTCCATATTTTCAAATAATGTGAATTAATACAGCTAAAATTAATCAAAGATCTTAATTTTACCGTATTTTTAAAATGTTTAATTTACGTTTATCGATTTACTAAACCTTCATGTTACGTATCTTATAAAAACATTAAAATTTTAATTTATTATAATTTGTAACTATCGAATTGTTAAATTAAAAAAAACAATTTATTCTTAATTATAAATTTCATGTACAATTATCAAGTTTGGGAAATATTAAATATTTTTAAACTCATTTAAATTTAAAAATATTGAATATTTTTAATTTTAAATTATTAAATTCAATTTTAAAAATTATATTTGGTGTTAAAAATTTAAAATCTGTCGAATTATTAAATTAAAAACATAAAGTTTTTGAATTGATAAATTTAAAACAAATTCTTAAAGGTAATGTCTTTTTACTTTTATCAAATTTTGAAAATATTGAATAAATTTTAATGATAAACTTTTATAAATTGTCTTGGAATTTAAAAAAAAAAATTCTTAATTAGAAATTATTATCGAGTTTTGAAAATATGAGCATTTTTTAAATGTTAAATTTGCACGTAGTTTCCTGAAATTTTATCTTTTAATTAACAATTTCGAGTTTGACTCAATATTAAATGCAGTTAAAATTAACAATGAAACAATAGGATTTATAATTATCGAAACATTAAAAAAAAAAAAAAATAAAAATTGAATTTTGAAAATGTTGAATACTGTTTGTATTAAAAATGTAAACTTTTTAATTAAAATTTTACAGTTCTGAATTTAAATCAATGTTTAATGTAATTAATTATTAATTAATTTATAATTATCGAATTGTTAAGTTACAGTTTAAAGAAAATAATTTATTCTTAATTATGAAGTTAATTTACAATTATTTAGTTTTAAAATATTGAATATTTATATGTTAAAGTTTCATGACGAAGTTTCTTGAAATTTTAAAACTTTAATTATTAATTGGAAATTATTATTTACAATGATCGAATTTTGATAATGTTGGCTTTTTATAAGTTTTAAATTCAAAAGCAATGTTTCCCATAATTATAATTTATGATTGTCGAATTATAAAATTTAAAAAATTTAATTTAATCCTTCATTTGAAACTATGACTTAATTTACACTTATCGAATTATGGAAATGTTGATTATTTTTAATTGTTAAATTTTCATACAGTTTTGCAAGACTTAAATTTTTAAATTCAAGCTTGAATCAATATTTAAATAAGAATACAATTAAAATTGTTGATTAACTATAATTATCGAATTGTTAAACTTAAAAAATTATTAATTCATAACTAAATAAACAATTATTTATCAAATTGTTAAGTTTAAAAAAACCATTAATTATATAGTTTATTTACTTCTATCAAATCTTGAAAATATATAATATATTTAAATGTTAAACTTAATGAAGTTTCTCCCAATTTTAAAAATGTAATCTCTAATTGGAAATTAATTTTTAGTTTGAAATTAAAATTTAATCATCGTATTTTAAAAACGTTCAAGAAATTTAAATTTTTTAATTATCATTTCACAATTCTGAATTCGAATCAATATTTAATGGAGTTTTAAATTGACAATCAAATTTAATTATTAGTTTTAAATTATAATTTATAATTATCGAATTATTAAATTAAAAAAAAATAATTAATTCATTTGAAATTATAATTTGTAATAATTTAATTCTGAAAATGTTGAACATTTTTAAATTTTAAATTTGTATGTAGTTTAATTAAATTTAAATAATTTAATTCTAATTTTACAATTCTGAATTTGAATCAATATTTAATGGAGTTAAAAAAAGATTTTTATTTGAAAATGATAATTTATGATTATCGAATTAAATACAAAAAAAAATAATTTTAAAATTTACAATTATCGAATATTTATTAATTAAAAAATTAATTTTATTTAAAAACAAAATTGTTAATTCCAAAAAAAAATTAATTTTTAATTTGTAATTTAAATTTACAATTATCGAATTTTGAGAACTTCACATTTTAAAAACATTTTAATTTTTTCAATATCATATTACAGATCTGAATTTGAATCAATACTTAATGGATTTAAAATTTTACAAACAAATTTAATTCTTAATCTGAAATTATAATTTATTATTATCGAACTATGAAAGTGTTAAATAGTTTTATGTTTTAATTAACATTTTAAAATTTTACATTTGAATCAATATTTAATGGTGCTAACATTTGTCAATCAAATTTAATTTTTAGTTTTAAATAATAATTTATAATTATCGAATCATTATATTCAGCATAAAATTTAATTCTTAATTTGAAATTATAATTTGGAATAATTGAATTTTTAATATGTTATGTTACGAAAATAGAGCTTTTTTAATTAAACTTTTATAATTCTGAATTTGAATCAATGTTTAGTGGAGCTATTAATATCCTTAAATTCAAGTTCAGAATACCTTCAAAAATTAATGTCTGATAAAAATTGTTACAAAAATTGCCTATCTTTGATCAATGGTACGTACCAAATAAAACGTATGACGAATGTACGTCATAAGATATGTGAATAAACTCTTTCATCTTATCCTAAAAACATGTCTCAACTCTCAAGTGAATAAAAACTAATTTTATAATTTTTCTGCTATCTATTTCCTGGCACTCAAATACGTTGATAGCAAAAGAATCTTAACTCAAACCTCATGAAATCTTAATTTATTAAATCCAATAATATTTTTAATTAGATTTCTTCGAAATTAAAAGTAGAAATAAAAGAAAAACTTCCTACCATCATGTAGTTAACCTAAAATGCAAATTTAATTTTTTCTATATGTGTGTGTGTGTCGATGTGATTCTAGTAGAATTTAAATATTTTTTATTTTATTTTGTTTTTGATCCTTTGAGAATAATTTTTATTTAAACTAAAAATAAACAATATCCCATCCGAATTAGATTCGAATTTTTTGCTGGTTTTGTTGGCAACAACTCTCAAACACATAAATTTTCATTTTCTAATTTTTTTTTTTGTGGGTTTCGGTGTCGGTGTCTCTCGATGATGGTATTTCGTGTGCTATATACATATAGTATGTTGTATATGGTTATCTAACCTCCTAAATTCTAATAAGTACGTACAACAACGTATATAAATTCTATATAGTGTGACACACAATACATTAGAGAATTTTGTGGTGTGTGTGTGTGTGTGTGTGGGTCTATTGCCCCGACATATAAAAAAGTGAAAAACCAATTACATCGCAAAAATCTTTATATTTGTGTAGAGTAGTATACAGTTTTTAGTGACCGAATTAATATATGCCAGACATAATACACCATTGGGAATGAATAAATATAAATTCGTTCATTTCGATAGAACAATTATTATTTGTCTTAAATTTATAGAAAAATAAAAAGGGATTTTTCTATAAACAACTGAATAAAAATAGGAAAATTATTCTTATACGTATACACAATGCCTTCAAGTTATACAAATTACCATTATCGTTGTTGTGGATATATTATTACAATAATATTATTCTATTCAGTTTATAATCTTAAGATTTTCCTCGTTTTATTTTAATTTTCAGAATTTTCCATCCCGTTCGGAAAATACGTGAAAAAAAAACAAAACTTTTTATCGATATGTGTGCGTTTATCGCATGTATAGACCGTTGGCCTTTTTTCCATATTATATCTACATGTTACGATATGTTTTTTGATATCATCGTCGTTATTGTTGTTGCTCTCGCCCTATATACATACATATATGTATATATTACGATTATAGCCAAGCAGCATCTAGATCTAGATTCACATTGTTAGATACGGAATAATGTAATTTAAAATATGAAAAAAGGTCAAAACATTTTTTTTTGCTTCTGTATATAATGAAATGATTATTGAGATAAATATCTACTGGGTTTTTGCAGAGCTTTTTCTTTGCACATTTTAGATATATAGAGAGGATTTCATAATAAAAAAAAATCTGGAAGAATCAAAAAAATTCACTAAAATGGTTGAATTATGGAAAATAATGTTGATTATCAAACGAAAACCTAAACTCAATTTTTAGTATAAGGTATAATAATAAGCTTTTTGTTTAAATGTATAAATGTATGCGTGTGTGTGTATACATATATATATTCTCTAGAATTTTAATGGATTTGGCCTGAAGCTGCAGCACATTTCTATATCTAGATGAATTATATAGTCCTACGACTATAAATAATTAAGTTTAAATCCCTCGATGAAATGTACTATGAACATTTTAAAATGACCTGAAATGAGTGACATGCCATTATACATTTTTTTGTGAAACTAACAAGAAGTCTGCAATGCTTACTATCTAAAAAGTATGTTCTTATGACCGAAGTATATTATGTATCGTATGGACGAGGCCAAATTTTATAACCAGGCGTATGATAATCATACTAACAGACTGACATTTCTGTACTGGCTGGCAGAACATTCTCATCGTCTCTATAAATATTCGTTTAGAGATATATACTGTACCGGATAAGTAGTAAACAGTTTGGAAATAAAAATCGTGTAATGGTAGCAGTTGTTCTTGACGAGGATGGGACGCAGGATTACAAAAAGGAAATCCATCATTGAATGATATATTGTTCGGTGGTAAATAAATTGAAACGAGAAGCTGAAATCATTCCAGAAGTAAATGCGTTCCATACCCTTACGAATATGAGGTACAAATCAAGAAGTCATTCACAATCAGAAGTTGACCGATCACGCAGCAAAAATCGTTCGTTTCCGGGGTATAAGTGCCAAAATACGAGCATATTGCAGTCGTTTGTAAACTAGTCAGCCAAGAAGTCGTGAAAGGATAAATTACAGGTCACGAGGTAGACAGAGGAGTTGAAGCTGATGCCTGAGCAGTTGAGTGGTGTCGAGAACCGATAGGCAGTTTAGAGCAAAGCGCGGTTTACTATCTTCGGCAAATGAGAAAGAAAATGTTTATTCCTATCCAAATAAACGGAATTGATTTAAAATTGTCAGTGGCCATGATTGGAAAATAAGGTTACGAGCAACTAAACAAACCAGTGGTACGTCCAGTTGATACCGACGTGAAAGCGTATGGAAATATAGATATTCCAGTACCTGGTACCTTAGATGTTCTATCGAAGTACCAACACATTGGCCTATAATTGGAAATTATCGTTACTAATGCGAGTGGTGCTAACATTTTCGTGTGGATTGGTTCGACTGTTTTGGTTTTAAAATAACAACAGCCCATTTACGAAAGGAAGAGGTACGGACTAATGGGAACGACTTCCAAGTAAAAGTGGATACCAGTATTTTCGAGCCTAACTTGAGAGTCTGTTCGGTGTTCCAAGCGCATCTGCCCATGAAACCGGAAAGTGAACCTAAATTTGTCAGAGCACATCCGCTGCCATTCGAGCTAGTGTCGAACGTCAAGAAGGAAATCGAGAGATTGGTGACTCTCCATGTCATTCGGTCATTGTAGTGCAGAAGGCCAATGAAGGGACCCGAATATGTGGGGATTTCAAGGTGACATTACTCGATACCACGAGTTGAAAAATTGTTTCAGCGTATTCAGGGAGGTAAGCGATTTTCAAAAATTAATTTAAGCGACGTATTTCTGCAACTTGAGATTGATGGCGAGTCCAACATATTGATGGTCTTTGGACTTTACCAATATCAGCGGTTGCCATTTAAAGTTGCCAGCGCACTGGCTATATATTTCAAAAGTTAATAGAGCAACTTACTTGTGGAATGACATCCTAGAGGAGATTTTTTGACGGTTGAGCGAAGCAAACTTGAGTATCAACCTGCCAAAATGTCATTTACTCTAAACCGAGGTCGAATATGTGGGCCATATAATAGATGCTACGGGAATTAGACCTACCACGAAAAGGCTACAACCAATCTAACAGATGCCATGGCCTAATGATTTGAAAGAGTTACAAGCGTTTATTGGAAAAGTGAACTATTACAATAGATTCATTCCGAATTTCTCTCAATTGGGTGCACCTTTAAATGAACTTCGGAAGAAAGACGTTGCGTATAGAATTGCATTTCAAAAAATCAAACAACATATTATCGAAGCTACTAAATTGATAGACTATCGAAAATCGAAGAGACTATCCTTTGGTGTTGGCAACGGATGCATCGCAGTACGGTATTGGAGCCATGTTATCTGTAGTGTCGAATGTCGAAAATTTCACCAGTATTTATATGGACGTCAGTTTGAGTTAATGACGGATAACACTGGCTTAATGTCCATTTTCCGTCGGAATAAGCAACTACGTTTAGAGCGTCGGGCTATTTTCCTGATGGGTTATACATATACCATGAAGTTTCGACCAACGGCAAAGATAAACAATTCGATAATGATGAGGATATGCTGAACATCAATCATATATACATCAAAGTGGTTGATCATTTTCCGATCAACAGTGTAAGAATAGCATCATGTACGGCCAATGATAGATTATTGTTGCTAGCCAATACAATCGTGAAAGATGGATGGTTGATGCAATAAAAAACGAGCAGACTCATGCATATAGTTTATTGTGCGTGCCAAACAAATGACACATCGATATTGTTGGTGGCCATGAATCGACCATGATATCGAAGAAATGACCAAATATTGCCCCAGTTACCAGGAGAATTAAAAGAATAGCCAACCGCGACCAAACTAAAGGAGCGGATACATTTAGATTTCGCAGGACCATTTTTGAATAATATGTGGATGATTTGTGTGGATGCGTTATCACGAAATCCATATATCATCAAGATGAATGACATCACCGCTCAGTCTCAGGGTCTGCCACACACCATATTGTAAGCGACAATGGTCCGTCGTTGAAACCAAGCGTTTTCCACGAATTTAGCCATCAGAGTGGAATAAAGCATCTCACGACTGCTCCGTTTTATAGCATTGTCGTTGTTATATTCAACCCGATCCAGTAGTAGGGAGAAGTTACGAAATTTGAGATATGGACCAAAGTGCCAACAAGTTGTGGCGATAAGAAACGACCCAGAATCATATGCGTGCCTGATCAAAACCAGCGTTTGTGATTGTCTATATCAGATTCGGACCTCAAATATGTTAGATTAAATTTATGAATACATTAGTACATACATTAATAAAACCGATGAGGAAGACTTAGCTAAAGAAGCAAAACGGATTCGTGCCATGTCTATAGGAAAAATAAAAAGAGATGGTTAAATAATTCATCACCACAAATACCACAAACATTGGATTAAAATACTCAGCCTCAAAAGGTTGAGACAAACTTCAAAAAATAAAAATATAATTCCCCCGCCACCAATCATAGTAGATGATATGATATATATATGATATAAGTAAGGCGAGTGTTACAGAAGATTCATTCCTCACTAGTAGTGAAAATTTTGAGCGAAGGCTCATTTATGAAAATAAACAAGAAATGCCAATCAGAGTCATGGCAAGGAACTTACATACATGTATGATGTATGCCCAAAATAAATTAAAGATTACACAACAAAATTACCTGGAATAATAAAACGATGCTTGTACTAATATTCAGCTGTGACGAAAATATAACTAAAATTTATAAGATCACTAGTGTATTAGATTGCAAAGTGGAAATTCAACCACTTAGAAAGTCTAAACTAACTCAGCAATGCAAAAGATGTCAAGCATATGGGCACACGCAAAAATATTGTGGCAAACTTCAAGGGAGTGTTAAATTTAAATCCAAACGATGAATAAAACTCAATGCAATTCTAGTGGTTTATATATAAAAACCAATAACTTTCATATTGTTGTGCAGGATTGTATTGTCCACCAAAACATTCGATTAAAAACAAACAATACTCAGAGTTTTTCAACCGTCTGGGGAAAAGGTTCATAGGTGTTGACTTCAATGCGAATTATATTCACTAGGGTTCTAGATTAACTACAACTAAAGGAAAAGAATTACTAATTGCCATTAAAGGAAATGGATGCCCAGGTAAAATACCTGACCTGATCGATTATTTTCTAACCAAAAATATTTCTAATCATTTTATGAAGTGAAAAAAAAACCAAGATATGAGCTCAGATCATTCTCCAATAGTCCTAACTCTAAGCGAGTATATCACCCAAAAAGGGAATAATCCTGTATTAACCAACAAATATCCGAACTGGGAAAGTTTCAAAGTACACCTTGAACAAAGAATATTTTTAAAGTCCCTAGAAACATACGAGTAGAAGTGTAAAAGTTAACTACGGATATCCAACAATCATCATGGGAATGTATGGACTCCAGATATAAAATCACGGCTAAAAGGAAATAACTTTCCAACTAACCCAACAATTAACAAGAGAAATTCAGAAATTAAAAAATGAGTCAGTTAATTAGTCGACGAATGACATTAATACGGAGTATTCGCAACCTATCCGGAAAATGAATGGAACATGGGCAAGGAAAAACAAAAAATAGCTGAAGGATTTGCTAATCATCTTGAAAATATATTTCAACCTCATGAATGTCAATTTCGAGAAACATGGGATGAACACATAATACAAATTCTCGAATATGTCACACCTACATCGCCTACTGAAATAGCAAATGAAATTAAAAACTATTTAAACTTAAAGAAAGTCCAGGGTTTGACTTGATTACCGGAGAAAGAATAAAGTAGCTATCGAGAAAAGCTACGGTAAAGCTACTTGTCTACTATTTTACTAACTATTTTAAAATTTTTACTTAAGATAAAAAAATCTTGTGTTCTGATACTTATATGACTAGGCTCATCTTTCATGCCCCGTTAACAATTGGGTAAACCATACCACTTAGAGGAATCTTTGTTTCTAATCTCCCTTCAATGTTTGGCAGATAACTATATGTTATTCTACCATCCATTGAATGCTACCATCTATCTGGTTTTCTTGGTTTTCTCTTGAGCAAGCCCAAGAGGTATGGCCGAAATTAATCGCATTCTACAATCACGTTTCCGTAGCTCACGATTTGTCGTTTTCTTATTTTGTAGTTGGCAATTTTCTCCTTTAAGAGTCATACATTTTTGAAAATTTTATTTATATTACGTTGCGCTTTGTTTCCAAATCCCAAATTTGTTTAAGTGATCTGACAATTCTCTGGATGTAGTTTCAGGATTTTTGTGTGAAACCATAATAGTTGCGTCATCTGTAAATGTTGATGTGACACCCTTATCAGTTGGCGATATATCGGCAGTATATGGCAAATACAATACACCTGTCCCAGTGTACGGTGCCTTGTGAAAATTCCTGGTTTATCTCGACTGTACAGTACCATGCTGGTCTCGAAACCCAAATTGGTGCGGTCTAGTATAATGTGTCTTTCAGATAATATTGGTTTTAGTTTTTGTAATTACATCTTTTAAAAAAGTTTTGAAATTATCGGAAGTATGCTTATTCGCCTGTACGATGCAACTTGTGTTTCGTCTTTTCCCGGCTATGGAAACATTGTATTTAGCGAAATTTTCCATTTTTAGGGAAATAGCCACATCCCATAATCGCATTGAAGATATAAATTATGAGTTTTATGCATTTATCAGGTAATTCTCCGATCATTTTTCCGGTAATCAAATAATGACCTGGAGCTTTCTTTGGGTTTATACAATTTTTAATGGTATTTTTCACTTTTTTCACTTAAATTTTAAAGGATTGGGTTTCGGAGGGTCCTTCGTAAACTTTGGTAGTTTACTGTTGCTAGTTTTTTCGTTTGGTGTGATTACTTTTTTCAAGTGGTTGGAGAAAGCAGTAGTCTTTTCTACGTCACTTCTGGCCCAATATACATCTGGTTGCCTAATTGGTGGGCTCGAGAGTGTTGGTCTCTTTAGTTGTTTTGTTGCCTTCCATAGTGAATAATCTCTCGGCCACCGAGAGTTCATTAAGGTAACTCTAGATTCCTTGGTCTTCTTTTTGCGTTGAAATGGTTGTGCTTTTAAAGCTTGGTTATTCAGAGTTATTATTAGTGGTGAATGAATAGTAATCTTCCACCTGAACATTAGTTCGTGAAATTCTTTTTGTTATACGGAAATCAATTAAATCAGGTATATTTTTTCTATGTGCTGACCAGTAGGGTGGGTGCCCAAAAGATAAATAATCTAAATTTTTTTCGTTCATTGTTTCATATAGTTGATTTCCATTAGGTGTTGTTAATCTCGAACCCCATTGTAGATGTTTAGCATTGTGATCGCTCTCTGCGAGAAATTCAATGCCCAGCAGAATAAAATAATCGATATGTTGCTGGTATTTCATTTAGTTTAAATCCCTCGACGAAATGTATAGGACTATGAACATTTTAAAAAGACCTGTGATAGACAAAACACGGTATTGTATACATGGCCATCTATTAACGAATGAGAACGCCTATTATTCATTTTTTGCCAAATTCTAGTATTTTATTCTCCATATTTTGATATTTAAAATTTGAACTTAGTTGGTTTGGTCGGAATTAAAGAAAAGTTATTTTGAAATAAAAAAAACCCGTCGTCATTGGCACAGTAAGGAGGGTCCTTGCTTTGGTAATCGACAGTCTTGGGTTAGATCACGGTTGGGTGTATTTACATCGTGGGTCCGTTTGTGGCATGAAAATTATTTCAATTTATTTTATAATTTTTCGTCTATACTTTTATGGTTTCTGCCAAGTTTGCAACAATTCATCTAGATTACTGTAAGTAAGGCTCAAGAACCCTATTCGAATATTTCAGAAATTTCTAGAAATGTGTTGCATGAGTTTGTTGCGATAGTGACGATTAATAAAATTAGACTTCCCTTGGATGAGTTGGTTGCTGCTAATCGTGCTGAGTTTAACAAATACCAGTCAAAATGCGCTTGAATCAGTTACGCGTTTTACTGTTGATAAATCATATTTTTATGTAAGGCTGGACTTCAACATAAACTGGGCAAATTAAAGGCAGAGAACAGGCCGAAACATGCCCAAACGATGGCTAATTACTCGAAATAAAACTTAATCATTTTGATGAGGATATAATTGAGTGAAAGCCGTATTTAGACATTGTTTTATGCGTTCATTGTAAGAAGGATGGATTGGATATACTATTATGCTATACTATTATGCTATCTGTTTTTGGCGCAAATTCATTTATGCGAAAATTGTCTTAGACTATATCACGATTCACGACATTAGAAATTGTCTGAATCAAGAAGTTTGTCAAATTTGTGAACTAAAACACCATTCTCTGTTGCATATCACGCCACCGTCTAAAATCACACCACCATCGTCTCACAACCCACTTACGACGAATCTACCCACATTACCCACATCTTCGAATACCACCCAAACTTCAACGTCTTCGACTCACCACGCTCAACCGACAGTTATGTACGAGTATATATACCACAGCCTCCAGTTATGTCATGCTTGCTACTGCTGAAGTGGTAGTTGCTAGTCAAAATGGAGGTATTGTCACTGCACCAGCTATGCTGAACCCGATGCTTGTCATTATCTTTGACTGGTTCTGCTTTAATTACAGTTACATTTAAATACGATGGCTACACTACTGAATTTGAAGTATATATACTGACTTATACTAACCACTCAATTCCACATAACATAAAATCCAAGTTTTCATTTCTGCCAAAGAATCGACATGCTGAAATGTTCTGGATCATTCTTCGAATTGCAGTCTATTGTTGAATTGAGAGGTACTGTTCTTCCTAGGTACTGTTCTTCCATTTTTACAAAAAAATTCACTTGGCTGGATTAATTTCCCGTCGTGTATCTGTTCAACCTAGATGAAAGCTATTGCCACCTTGTCGAATTTAACTCGTTGTAACACCTCAATGGATTGCTGGGAAATTTTTTAACCACTGACGAAAAAGAAGATGATATACAATATTTCCGCCAACCTCAGCGAACAACACTTTACACAACATGGTTGTTTATTGATTTGAAAACTAATTTTTGGTAGTCTTCAGAGATGGCACTAAAACGTTTCATTAATCTTAGGAAGTGCAGATAATAATCAGGTTATGGCATAATATCTTCAAGCAGAGCATATGTCTCTAGAAGTAAACCGACATTGAAACTATTATTTTCACTCCACCACTTTACGGGTAGTTTTCGATGGCTCTGCCGAAACAACAAATAGCGAATCGTTGAAATCATTGCTGCAAAATGGACCAATAGTATACAGAATGAGTTGTTAAAGATTCTTCTTCGCTTCAGAACTCACAAATGACCAGTGTTATCATTACATTTTCTGGCGGATTAATACTCAAGACCCGGTGCAAACATATATGTTGCAACCCAATACGTACGGCACGATTTCGACTGCAGTTATAGCTAACGAAAGTGTATCGTAAGACTATGTTGTGAGCAGTGTTAATCGTCAAGTCATGTACGTTGATGATTTATTGATTGATGCAAATTCTATCAAGGGAGTTGTTCAACTTAGAATACGTTAAAACGTTGGGATTTTGTTGGGATTCAGTAAAATACTGTTTCCGTATCAAGGTCTCGATATCGAGACCAACATATATTCTAGTGTTTCCACAGTGATGAATTGGAATTTGTGTATTCTACGTTTAAATTCAAATACACGGCTTCACTGAAGTGAGCGAAAAAGGTTATGGGACAGCTCAGTACGTGCAATTTAAATTGACATGCGGTTTCTAGATCCGTTTATGTGCTGAAACTCACGTGTGGTTCCTATCAAGAACAAGCCTACGCTCTTAAGTTTTCTGTTGGTTTACCACATGCTAAATTGATTGCCTAATATAAAATGGCTACATGTGGACACAAATCATAATCCTGTGGACCGTATTGATTAAGAATATTTATTGATTCGAAACTATTGTAGGAAAGTCCATAATTTTTAATACAAGATGTTGTTACGGAATAAACCGTTTTCTGTCAAGACATTAAAAATTGAATTTACACGTTCTTCCCAAGGGACTGGTAGCAACTGTTAACTAAACTATTGGTCAGGACATATAGTAGAAAAATCTGCCAATCGATTTATTGAGAATACGTAATTTGTGCTAGAGCTAAACCAATAATACTGAAACAAATTATGGTGAATTTACTAAGCGAACGTGTTGCCTCAATATTTTGTTTCACTGCACTTCATTATTGTGGACCAATCCTTATGTATTACAATTTTTGTGGTAAAATTGCCTAAAATGCGTATATGGCTTATGATAACCGCAGATCAGTTTATTTGAAATTCCCATCATCTATGACAACGGATTCGTTTATTGGCGTGGTAAAACGATTCATTGCAACAAGAGTACCAAAGAAAATCTTGTCGGATAATGGAAGCAACTTATGACTTAATAGTCCTAAACAATCGCACGCAATTGCAGAATTCACCAAAACCGAGAAACAATAGATTGGGTTTTCATGCCTTCTGGATCTTTTTACCTCGGATGTCTTAAGCTTGCGGTAAACGGTAACTTAACTTTAAATAAACCAATTCTAACATCTGCTCATTTTTTAATAGGTCGCCCGCCGAGATCCATATCTAGAAGCTGCCGAGTTCAATTCAAATATTTCTATGGTAAAGAAATAGGAATTAGTTGCAATCCTATACAAGCAGTTCTGGGCATCGTATAACAATCAAAACATCAACCAGAGAAGTCATTAGATCTACCACAAAATTTAACAATGATCCAGAAAAATAATATTATGAAATAAAAACAACGCCCTAATTTTTTTAATACACTAAATTTAGAATTTTTATAAAACGAGTTAGTGTACAAAGCGCGAAATATCTCGTATAGTGTATACTTTACAATTCAGCACTAAATTTAAAGATAAATTAAGGAGGTTTTTACAAAATAGATTCAGAAAAATTCGTGAATTTTAAACTTAAGCCCTTATTAGTATTCCCAGTTATCGACTTTACAATATTGTCTTAAATTACAAATAAGAATTATGGCATATAAGCATAAATGAAAATATATTTAATTAAACACAGAAAGAAACAATTAGGTCGTTGTTTGTAATTTTCTAAAAAACGCCCTAATTTTTTTTAACCGGTATCAAAATTTATATTTTTACTTAGTATGTATTTCTTCATTAAGGATCCTGCTAGTGAGTTGCTTATTATCCAACCTTACCATTGTTGCATATTATAGCTATACACTTTCATATCATCATTCCTGTCACAATATACACGAGGTAAGTGCTTAAATAATTCGATAAAAATAACTTGAGAATTGCTGTGTGCGATATGTAAATGTAGAAGTATTAAGAATTTAGAATTTGGGAAAATTTTTGCGCTCTCCCGCGATAAGATAATAAAAATTATTCAACATAACGAATAAACAAAACCAATTTGACAACAACAATAACACGCGGCACAGAAGATTATTGAAACTTTTTCGTCGTTACATTCGTTCGTTTCCTTCCGATGGTGACAAATTTTTTTATGGCCCGTTTTATATAGTACAGCATTATCCCGATCATATAATCTTATCTATTATGGATATATACGTATATACATAAGAATAATAAATAAAAATTTAATTCTTATTGGATAATTCAAATCACATTAAATCGAATGTTATTTTTTTGTTCGATTTTATATCCGTATATATCGCAACTTTCTCGTGGTGCGGTATATAAAATAAACTCAATTGTGTGCATGAAATTACTGAATTCCGAAGTTTTTCCTCTTATACGCTTATATGTTCGACGTAATTTATGGACGAATCGACCCAGGACAGGCGAACGAACTTTACGTGATTATTATTTTTTCCCTGCGTACGTATTTGTATTTATTTGATAAGCGCTCTAAATTCTATATTTGGAACATAAACGGAGGAAGACATATTTTCAAAAAGTAATTTATCGCTACAAAAAGTTCGAAAAAGCTTATAAAAAAAAACAACTTGAAAGGAAAATAAAATTCGTATATAATTATTTCCTTTTTATTAAAAATGCGTATCGTTAAGTAGAATATGAGCTTTTGTATTTTTGTATTTTTTTTTTTTTGTTTTTATTTTTTTTCTTTGACAAAAAAGCATAAATTATGAAATTAAGTTAAGTCATCAAATTAAACAAATAAAAACAAAACTTACTAAAACTTTTATATTTTTTATCAATTCACTTCGTTCTCTCTCTGCCTGTATGGTGCGTGTGTGTGAGTTTTTATTTACCACACAGTTCATCGTTGTTATAAATGAAAATTCGTTTAAGGTAACTTTTTTTTGTTAAACTAAAAAATTGACCGAGGCAAAAATCTTATACGGATACAAAGACACACACACACGAGATAAAACGATTTTAATCGGGAAACAATAAGGACACAAAACAATAAAATGAAATAAGAGGCAATGCAGTGGCTCACTCCCAACGGAATGGGGAATGAAAAAATTGAAAACAACAGAGCTTTATAGAATTTAACAAGTTTATACAGATATTAAAATGTTTTTAGAGGGTCGGTGGCAGGAGGTGGAAAATACGATTGTATTTGACAAAAATACAAAATTGTCAAACAAGAGTGGGCATATAGTCTAATAATGGCTAATGTTTTAAGAGGGTCGGTGGCTGGGGGTGGAAAATACGATTGTATTTTACAAAAATACAAAATTGTCAAACAAGAGTGGGCATATAGTCTAATAATGGCTATGATAAAAAACAAACCCATCCACAAATTTTAGCCGGGCTTTTTAAGCCCATTGTTAAATGTACGAAAAATTGTGTTGCATCAATATTGAACAGGATCAATTATGAACAGTATCTCTTAAAACGGAGGCAGCAAATTTCTAAAAATTTACAAACTCTGAGATTTTTAATTTTCGCGGATTAACAATGAAACTCCTAAATGCCAGAACCTCTAAATTTTGAAAAAAAAATAATTTTTTATCTGAATTTCAAAAAATTAATCTCCAGGTATTGATTGGAACAACTAAATGAAACAATTCATTATGCTGCTTTGGCAACCACACCTATTAAACAAAACTAGAAGACGCTTAACATCCTACCCATTTGAAGTTAGAGAGCTGGTAAGAGAAAAACGACGGGCACGTAAAACCTAGCAAATTAACCAAACACCGGAAAACAAAACAATTCTTAACAATTTATGTAACAGTCTCAAATCGCTTATTAAAGAAGTTAAAAATGATTCAATCAACAGATTTCTAGTAAGAATAACTGACGAAAACAATTCTGATTACTGTGGAAGGCGACGAAAGGACTCAAAAGGTCCAAATTGTCCAAAGGACCTTCCCTTAAAATGGATGATGCGACCTAGGCAAGAAGTCCCAAAGGGAAGGCTTATCTGTTGTGAGTATTTCCAGGAAACCTTCCCACCCCTACTAAGACAAACTGCCAACGACAATATAATGTCAATTCACAAGCCAGATGAGTTTGACATACACCTTTGCAAATTCTGAAAGATTACCAATGCGGTTTGTAACTGGAAAAAACTTTGGTGAATCAAGCTTACCATCGACCGATAGAAATTAACTAACGACAGATGCCATATGTAAACACAATTAAATATCCTCGATGCCAAAGTTATGTGGAGAAAACCTGTCAAAAACAAAGTTCAGAAATATGTATTGGCTCTTACGTGGAGGCTCTGAGCTTACAATTCACAACAACCTTCTGCTATATCGGTAAATACTGAAGCCGATATGGGCTTACGGTATCCAATTCTAGGGATGTACCAAGCAAACAAACGCCAGAATGGTACAGATGTTTCAAAACAAGGCTCTTCGTAGCATCATAAATGGTGCACACAAGAAATTAAAACTTTCACAGGGATCTTCGAATGGAATACAACACGAAATAAGGCCCTTGGAATATGAAAACCCCTATATTCGCCATATGATAGATAACCCTGACGTTGAAAGAAGACTCCAAAGAACGAGGTCACAAATGAAAATTAATAAACAGGTTCAATCAATTAAGGGATTAACCATTGGGCTAAATGATAATTTTATAAAAAATTTAAATGTTGTATTGGAAAGATAAATTGCTAGAATAAATTTACAAATTACAAATTTTGCAAAATTTTTCGAAAATTGGAAATTTTCAAATTTTCACATCTCAAAAAAAAAAGTCTTTGAAAGTTCATAATTCTCAAATTTAAAATTTATTATTCCTCCTTAACTTGCAAATCGGTAATCAAATATTGACCAAAATGATTTCTTCGAAGACAAAAAATGTAAAGTTCATATGTATAAGTCCAAAGGCGTTGACTAGTCACAAGTGTGATGTGTATAAAACCAAATTTAGTTTTGCTTCTGACGAAGAAAAACTGAATTTAAATAAACAACGAGCCATATCTCGTATACCTTCGATTTGGAAAAATGTTTACCCACGCGCCACGCTTAAATGGTAGTGCGACAATTAATAGAAAACGCCAATTCATCGTAACGCAATTCACCGGAAAGCAATTCACCAAAAAAACCATCATTCACCGAAAACGACAATTCACCAAAAATGAAAACCTATCGAAACGACCACGTAATTATTTAATGGAAATTGAATTATTAAATGATTTTTGGCAGAAGTCGTAGGATATGGCCAACAGGAACTGAAGTAGGCCATTATTTATTAGAATATGATGAACCTAGGTGAACCAAAGAATGGCCTACTTCGGTTCCTGCCGGCATATTCCAAAATTTCTGTCAAAATCATTTTATAGTTTGTTTCCATCCAATATTCCGACTTTCATCATAGTCTGTTAAAGAGGGGCCTAGTTCCGTTCCTGATGGCCATATTCTACAATTCTGCCAAAAATCATTTTTGTATTCTATTTCCATCAAATAATTCCAATTTATTATAATCGGTGTATGGTCGTTTTCATATATTTTCATTTTAGGTGAATTATTGTTTTCGGCGAATTGTCTTTTTCGGTGAATTGTCGTTTTTGGTGAATTTTCATTTTCGGTAAATTGAATTTTTCGGTGAATTGTCATTTACGGCGATTTGTTTTTCTGTGAATTGTCGTGTACCGTGATGATTGTAAAGGGGCAAAATAAAAACGCAATGGTGGCCGTTAGGATGATGATATATGTTACATCTTCCAGTTCA
This sequence comes from Tipula unca, assembly GCA_951394425.1. Taxonomy (NCBI): domain Eukaryota; kingdom Metazoa; phylum Arthropoda; class Insecta; order Diptera; family Tipulidae; genus Tipula; species Tipula unca. The sequence continues at coordinate 107,991,348 of OX596382.1, read as the reverse complement.
GTCGAACAAGTAGTACAAAATTCAAGGACAGTAAATATGGAGTGTGATGTGGATCACTCCTTTATTGTAAGGCAAAAGAAGCGCACAGATTTCAAAATTGAAATCCATGTGTAGTAGTAGATAAAAGGAAGTGCTGCAAATAAATGCTCCGGACCTGGTACCAAACACAACTTAATCGCCGCTTATGTCTTACAGACGCAACCCAATAAACACCAGTTTCTCGTGGATACCGGTGCCGACATTTCGGTAAAGAGATCTCCGTAAAACATTTTTCCTGTCCACTAATGGTTCAGTAATTCAGAAATACGGGTCTAAATTGCTAATTGTTAACATTGGCTGTTAACAGACCAATTATCAAAAATCGATTTGGTTAGAGCTTATCATTTTATCCCGATTGCCCCCGAAGCCGTGCCTAAAACGGCAATAACTACCACCTTTGGGTTATTTGAGTTCACACGAATCCTCTTGGGTCTTCGAAACGCTGTGCAAACTTTTCAACGCTTCATGAATGAAGTGGTCAAAGGATTATATTTTATATTCGTCTACATCGACAACATACTGGTGGCAAGCAAAAATGAAGCAGAGCACAAGTGTCATCTCAAACAGCTGTCTGAACGACTCGTCGAATTTGGAGTGAGTATCAAATTTTCATAATGCGTTTTCGGTGTTCCTGTTCTCGAGTTCCTCAGTCACCAAATTACTCAAGATGGCATAACACCCTCGCTACGGCGAGTTGAAGCGATTGATCTCCATTGATGCGTCTGGTAGTGCGGTAGGACCAGTCCTACAGTAATGTAATATAGATTGTTGACAACCTTTGAGATTTTTCTCACAGCAACAGAGATAAAATACTCAGCCTTTGACAGGGAACTCCTCATTATTTATTTAGCCATCAAACACTTCCGGTATTTCCTGGAAGGTAGACATTTTACGTTCTATATGGATCATAAGCCTTTAATCAAAGCAATTGTCTCCCTGAGCGAAAAGAGTACACCAGCAGACTCGAAATTTTCACTAAATCGCTTAGTTCACGACGGACATTCAACACATAGAAGGTAAGCAAAACGTGGTCGCTGACGCATTGTCACGGATTTAGCGATCACGTTGCCACAATAGATTCTGTCAATTTTGATCTTAATAATCAAGCTATTACTTCAATTATTGAATAATTCTTCGCGCCCTGAGAGTTCCAAACTTAAACTAGAACTCACAATCCATCAACAGGTGTAAATCGACCATTTGTCCCTGCATCTTATATATATACATGTAGTGTTCGATGCTCTGCATGGTCTATCTTACCCAAGTATACGAGCATCACGTAAATTAATTTCAAGTTAGTATTTTTGGCCGAAAATGAACGCGGACATTATGCATTGGGTGATATCCTGTATCGGTTGCCAGAGGAGTAAAGTTCATCGACATACAAAGTCTAAACCAGGACAATTTAACCTGCCTTCTGAGAGGTCCGATCATATACACATGGATATTGTGGCACTATTGCCATCCTCCGAAGGTTTTCTGTATGTGCTCACCATTGTCGATCGCTTTACTCGTTGGCCTGTGGCATCCCTTTTCAAGATAGCACGGCTGCCACTATTGCTAAGACGTTTGTCGAGTAAAACGTTTCAAGATTTGGGATACCTCTTGAAATCACAAAGCTTCGCTCAAAGCTCGAGAAAATATCACCTTACTGGAAATACGAGCAACAAAAAATAATGAATTAAAATGCTCCCCTGCTGAACTAGTTTATAGTCAAGCTCTCAGATTACCATGAGAATTTTTCAAGACAAGTTCCAAGACTAGTTCCGACCCACATGACTATGTCGAAATGCTTTGTGCAGCCATACGCGACATAATTCCTATTGACACTCGCAACTCAATTAATCCGCCTATTTTTATTCCCAAGTCCTTAAACAATTGCGCGTACGTGATCATTCGTATTCACAGAGTATGAACGGGCCTCCCGGCAACTCCGTATGAAGGACCTTACAAAATCATTCTTCGGTTTCGTAAACATTACATTCTTGATGTAAGAGGCAAGAATGAAAACGTTTTTATTGACAGACTAAAGCCGGCATTCAGTATATCCTAGCTGAGTGTAACTTACTTAATTAACCAAACAACTCCTACAAAGTATATCCGATTCCCAATTTACCCTTAATTACATTTTTATACAAACATCCCCAACTATAACCTTATTACTGACCTCATTACTTGCAATTTGATCTTGGGGTGATTTACTTGCAATACTTGGTGACTGCACGATCAATAATTGGCGCGCGACTGTTTCATAAATTCGGAAGCTTTGAAAATAGACAATCATTTTAGTCTCTTGCTTATTGTTAATAACAAGTAGATGTTTTGTCTTTACTGAATAGTACGAGAAATAGACTTTAGCTAGTTTGACGTGTGACTACTGAATTCTAATCTCAACAAATTTATTGAAATTGAGTAAACCGGCATTTCAAATTCTGCTCAGAGATTATTTAAGAAAAAAATCGAACTATCACACTCGGCTCGTAAAAGCGGCAACGTTGATTGCGCGATATATTATTTATTGGCGACAACAGACACCCATATACAAATTACTCATTAAATGTAAATCATGATCGTTCAGTTGTTTTGAATAAACGCAAAAATACAAAACAATCGATCTCATATTTCTCCTATACAGTTCTCTATAATAAGTATTTTTTAGCCTGCGCGTTACACTTCACAAATAACCAATAGCCGCATTCAAGTTTTATTTTTATTGCCTTAATTTTATCGCGATCTTAGAACGCAAAATGTACATATATGTACATATATATGTATATACAACAGCAAAATGTGAAATGGAATGAAATTAGCTTTATGGTGTCGTTGATGCGTGTTCTGTGTATACGAGTATGTTATACAATCGCATATATATGAATGTTAAAATACATAAGTCAAAAACGATCTGGACGTACAATATGAAAAGCAGGAATTTTTAATTTTAACAATTCGTTCCATAGCTGCGCGATTGTTTTGGTTTCGAATTCAGTCTGCACATAAATATTCAGTGTGATACTTGAACAAATTGAGTTTGTGTCGTCGTCGTTTATTTATATAAATTTTTATAGAGTGAAATACAATTCTTCTTCTAATCGATTTTATTGGTAAGCATTTATAGTTTTAAATATGTATGTTTATACACTTTTCGAATGACTTCCGCATATTTTTAAAACTTAATTTAAAATTATTTTGAAAGTAATGAAACTTGGCCGTCTTATTATCCCTTTATGTATATGTATATAGTGCAGGTCTGTCAAAATTGATATATAAGTTAGTTTGTGCCTGGTCACGATCATTTCATTACGATATGGTGTTTTTTTTATGTACTCAGTGCTATATACAGCAGACCACGGAAAAAAAAGGTGTGGTATAGAATAATAATAGTAACTTTGTTGTCTGGCTATTAATATTCGCAGCTGTCCAATTTGCGTGATCCCTCTGTTTCATTTCGTTAAAGATCATCAATTGAACTACTCGTGTATATATTTAGCATTAAATTTATAATAAGTTTATATCGTGCAAGTGAAATTTGTGATTAAGGCAGTTCCAAGTGAGGTGCGTGTTAGTGATAAGTGCATTTTGCAAATTATTGTTAAGATGAAGGGTAGCCCGTCTTTAAAAGAGAACAAGTGTAAATTTTCTATATTTTGTTAGTTGAGTGATCAGGGACCCTAAGATAGTAGGCGAATTGCATAATAGGGCTCCACAACATCTAAGATTATTATCGAGTGATAACTAAATGAAATATTTGTTGCAAACGAAGCATTCGATTTTGGGGTTAAAATTAAGGTGCCAGGCGCCTCATTTTGATAAGAACTGTCCTTCTTTGGAATAAATTGTAAATATTTCGTAAATAATTCTGTTATTTTTTAAATCATTGAAAATATTGGTATGTGGGATGAAAAATATAAAGTTCACCAACTTTTTTAAATTAGGAGAACCATAACTTACTCAAAAAATTCATCCAAGTCTTACCTCGTCGTACATTTTATCGACCGCTACACCTTGGAAATCATCGAAAAAAAACATAAAATTCCTCATCTGTTTTTCATAGTTTTCATTAATTCAAAAACTTCTTAAATAATTAAACCCTTTTCCTCTAATTTTTTAAATACACTTTGAATGACATTGGCTACATTCGTGAAGAAACAAAGGTAAGCCTCGGCTAATTCGTTGGAGAAGAAATCTTATAAAATTGCTGAACAGTTACTGGTACTAAGCGATCAAAAATATACGTTTAATAGGCAGTTCCTAGAGATTTTGGCTGCATTATGTATAAGACATGGCATAGACATCCCATGTCCAGCAAGTTTGACGTAAAATGTCAGAGTTCGACAAACACGCTTTGATAAATACCAAAATCTACATTGGCATTATCAGCACAGAAACTCAGATTATTTTTTGGATTTAATCCAATCTCGATCTTATACCGATTTCTTGCCTAATGGCTGGTTTACATTTAATATTTAATCTTTTTTCCCAATTCTATTCCTAAATCAAATATGTCAATAAAAGAAGATAGCTATATGCTTCTAAATGGAAAAAATTAATAGGTGTGGAAAAGACAACTATGTTATATAAAAAAATTCACAATTTGGTTGCGAACTTTACAAAAAATGACAAACAATTGAAAAAAAGACGAAACCGTTCATCTTTTTTCTTGAAAAAGACAATGTTTATTTGGCTATGCCTACTTTCTTTTTTCATGCAAATCATATGAATGTACTTGTTTCTCATACGTCCATTTTATGGAATAGAGAAAAAGATTGAATGTAAATCAGCCATAACACGTTAGCAATTAATTTAGCAATTTTCGCACAGACAAAGGGGTATGTCTGGTCACCCTCAGGCTATTCAGGTCGCTAAGTTCAATTAACAATGATAAAATTCGATGTACTAATACTAGTTACAATTTTGAGCCCGTTTTCATCATTCTCCGACATTAATCTACTAGACTCTGAACTTTTAACCATACAATCTAACTAGCCCGGTATACCGATGGAGACTATTTCAAATTTTGAAACACTTCAATCGGAATTCTTCTGTATTACTTTATAATAATTATCGGTTTCAATAATGAATGGTAAGGGTCGATCTGTAGTACAATTGGCAGTGATCCTGTTCACCGATATGAATTTTGAATTTATCAGTTTTTTTAGAATTTTGTAAAAATTTGAAAAAACTCAAAAGCAAGAATTAGCAATTGACAAACTTTTTCAACGATTTGCGTACAACTATCCGAAACCGTTACTTAAACTGTACCTAATTACTCGTAATATAGGTATAGTCTCGCAATATATCGCTCTATGTTTGGTTGGTCGAGTTTATTGAGTTTGACACGAACGTATTTTTATTAATTTTGCCATTTCATGTGCTACCTTCGAATCAAAAGCCCTACTTCAAACTATTCTGAAGATTACAAAAAAATTTATGTTGTTGGAATTTAATTGAATTTGTACAAAAACATTAATTTCTGTGGCGGAGGTGAATTAAAAATTCCACTTCCAATAATTCCAAACGTTACCAAAATTAAAAATGGTTTTTAATGCGATTAGTTTGTGTGCCAGTAAACGATGTGACAATTAAACTTGAAATAAACGACAAACGCAGTTTGGTTGATTTATTTGGTGAGATTAATAGTTTCACTGACGAATCTAATGTGTACAAGGTAGAATTTCGCAGTTCCTAACTAAATTCCTCTATGTACCACATTGTATAATATTGTATTGATAGTTGGTTAATTTTTTAAATTTATTTACAAAAATAAGCGCCTTTTAACATTTCAAAAAATGTTCTCTAGAATGTTCTCTTTCTGTCTTTTCCCATTATGGACATCCTATTTAGGTGTCATTGTGGTCTTGATACTTAAATTGTATCAGTTTTGATAGTGTATTTTTATAATCCCATATCTTTAAAATTTGAAAAGATCAAAATTTACAGCCAGGTAAAAATATCCTAACAATTTTTAAAATAAAAACAAAAATTGTTATTTTTGAGCTCCTCCGTCAGAAAACGGTTTGACTGACAATTGACATTCCTTTTTCGTAGTTAGACTGAACAACCTTCTTAAACATGCTAGTCTCAATTTTTTGTGTTGAGCAACGTTTTGGGTGGTTTGATTCTTAATCTGACTTGATACTGGTTAGCCTGTGTACTAGTTTGATCAAGATTGTTGCATGCGCAATTTGACTACCAAATGAAAAGGTCGCCTAGAGTCAAGCAAAGCATAATTTTCATCTCTCTTTTTACAAATTCGTGCGTTGAATTACAGTAAATAATTGCCTTTTGGCAATTTTAGTCAAAATAGTTTTGACTTGAACCTTGACTTTTTAATTTTTTTTAGATTGAAAAAACCACCTTCTGAAAAGGCGCTTTAGTTTAAAAGTATATTTTTTACCTTCTAATTTTTGAAAAAATTATAATCATTTTCACACAACTTTATCTTAAGGTTTTTGACATCAAATGTCTTACTCAGATCTAAGAAAATTACTAACACAAAATCTTCGTTATCCATTTCCAGACACTATTTGTAAGATGAGGCCATGCCGAAACTTTGGTAAAGCCAAACTGCTAAGCGGATACAACACCATTCGATTCCAAGAAGTTCACTAATCTGGAATTAACCAAGTTTTTAAATATTTTAGTTAATGAGTTCGGAATAGAAATCGGCCAATAATTATGATAATCAGAGCTTGAATCATCTTTGTTAACTGGACAAACTTTTACACACTTTAAGCAATCGGGAGTTTTTAAATTTTTTATTATCAAGGAAATTAAACAAATATATTTTTAGTTCAAAGTTATCAATAATCTCTACTTTTTTTCAGATCAAATTTCTCTATCTACCATATCATAGTTTAGAATATGTTTGATAGTACTTGTATGTAGTGAACCAAGTCTACTTTCTCTCTGTAACCTAATAAGGCTCTATAAGGCTCATAATTTATGTTAAGAATACCAGTGGCAAAGGCAATATGATCTATTGCAGTGCTCACGATATTACTAATTCTGGAGGCAGATTTTTTTAAATTTTTATTAGGAGTACGTACCTGGGACAAATGAAGGTATTCCTATATTTAAAATATAAGAATTAAGCCAAGTTTCAGTTATTATTACAATATCCGCCCCAACCGGGAACCGAAGTTTTACAAGAACCTGCTAAAATTCCAATTCCACCTAAATCATACTAAATCGATGAAAAAAACTCCTAATCGAAATTTGAAAAACGAAATTCATAAAATTTCAATGACAGATACAGAATTCCGAATACATAAATTCAAAAAACTCTGCAACAAAAAAAAAAAAAATTATGATTAAGCATCTGATTTGCTTAAACTTTCTTAAATTTTTAAAGTTTTTATATTTTTTGATTTACCAAAATTGGCATAAAACACATCTAAAATTCAGTATAATATATATTTCATACAAATTAAAATATTATTAAATTAAAAAGTTAAAAAAAATTCGTGAAACTGAAAAAATTTTTTAAAACAAATTATAACATTTTTCTAAAATTTCCACATGGTTGCAGTTTTAGAAAATTTGGTAACGTAAGTAACATTGGAGTTTTATAATATTTAAAAATTTCAATTTGAATTTTGAAAATATTAGGTTAGAGAATTCAAATTTCCTAAAGCTCTAGACTTTTTTAACTTAGATTTCAAAATTTAAAAATCTCCTAATCGAAATTTGAAGTCGTAATTCGTAATATTTCATTAACGAAATTCTGAATTTTAAAATTCAGAAAACTCTGTAATCTACGAAGTAAACATTTATAATTTAGAATTTGAATTTTTTAGAGTTTTTAATTTTTTACAATTTTCTTATTCATTGAATTTTTAAAAATTTCAGATGATTCAAAACACCTAAATTGGCATAAAAACCAATTCAGGTATTTTGTACCAAATTCAGGATAATATACATTTCATACAAATTAAAATATCGTTAAAATTCGGATGTTAAAAAAATAATCGTCAAACTAAAAGAAAATTTAAAAGAATTTTAAAATATCAAATTTTTAAAATTTCCCACTTATTTTCAGTTTAAGAAAATTTGGTAACGTAACCTGTTTTAAAACACTCCAAAATTTCAAAAAATGTCAATTTTAGAAATTTTTGGTTAGAAAATTCGAATTTCCTAAAGCTTTTAAACTATTTTAACTTAAATTTCAAAAATTAATTAAATAAATTTCCTAATCGGAATTTGAAGTCGTGATTTGTAAAATTTCAAGGACAGAATTTTGAATTTTAAAATTCAGATAACAGCAATATAGAAAGTAAACATTTATGTATAATTTAGAATCTGAAGCTTGTTTGATTACTTTAAGTTTTTGCAGTTTTCATATTCTTTGAATTATTAAAAATTTCAGATGATCAAAATACCAAAATTGGCATAAACGAAATCTAAAATTCAGAAAAATATAAATTTGATACAAATTAAAATATCGTTAAATTGGAAAGTTAAAAACATAACCGTAAAACTTAAAAAAAATTTTAAAAATTTCTCAAATAGTTGCAATTTTAGAAAATTTGGTTTCGTAACAAACTTTGGTGAATTTTTATTTTGAATTTTGAAAATTTTAGGTTAGAAAATTCGAATTCACCAAATCACTTAGACTTGTTTAACTTAGATTTCAAAAATAAAAAACTTCCTCATCGAAATATGAAGTCTTAATTCGAAAAATTTCAAGGACAGAATTCTGAATTTTTAAATTCATAAAATTCTGCAATCTAAAATGTAAAAATTTATTTTTTATGTAGAATCTAAAGCTTTTTGATGATTTTAAATTTTTATATTCTTTGAATTTTTAAAGATTTCCATATACATTTCTTACAAATTATATATCGTTAAATTCGGATGTTAAAAAAATAATCGTAAACTAAAATAAAATTAAAAAAAAATTTCAAATTCCAATTTATAAAATTTCCTACATATTTTCAGTTTTAGAAAATTTGATTACGTAACATGTTTTATAACATTCCAAATTTAAAAAAAATTTAATTTTGGAAATTTGTGGTCTAACTTTGTGAAATTTCAAGGAAGGAATTCCGAATTTTTAAATTCAGAAAACTCTGCAATCTAAGAAGTAAAAATGTATAATTTAGTATCTGAAGTTTGTTAAACTTTTTAAAATTTTTAGTTTTCATATTCTCTGAATTATTAAAAATTTCAGATGATTCAAAAAAACCGAAATTAGCATTAAAGAAATCTAAAATTCAGAATAATATATATTTCATACAAATTAAAATATTATTAAATTAGAAATTTAAAAAAAATTCTTGAAACTGAAAAAAAAAACATTTTTTTTTAAATTTCCACATAGTTGCAGTTTTAGGAAATTTGGTTACGTAACAAACATTGGTGGTTTATAATATTTAAAAATTTCGATTTGAATTAAGAAACTTTTTGGTTAGAAAATTCGAATTCACCAAACCTCTTAGACTTTTTTAACTTAGATTTCAAAAATTAAAAATCTCCTAATCGAAATTTGAAGTCTTAATACGTAAAATTTCTTAAACGGAATTCTGAATTTTAAAATTCAGAGAACTCTGCAATCTAAGAGGTAAAAATTTATAATTTAGAATCTGAAGCTTTTTGACTTTTTAATTTTTTACAGTTTTCATTTTCTTTGAATTTTTAAAAATTTCAGATGATTCAATATACCAAAATTGGCATAAACGAAATCTAAAATTCAGAATAATATAAATTTGATACAAATTAAAATATCGTTCAATTGGCAAGTTATAAACATAATCGTAAAACTTAAAATTTTTTTTAAAAATTCAACTTTTTAATATTTCTCAAATAGTTGCAGATTTAGAAAATTTGGTTTTGTAACAAACTTTTTTGAATTTTCATTTTGAATTTTGAAAATTTTAGGTTAGAAAATTCGAGTTCTCCAAATCTCTAAGACTGGTTTAACTTAGATCTCAAAAATAAAAAACTTCCTCATCGAAATTTCAAGTCTTAATTCGATAAATTTCAAGGACAGAATTCCGAATTTATAAATTCATAAAATTCTGAAATCTAAAAAGTAAACATTTATTATTTAGAATCTGAAGCTTTTTGATTTTAAGTTTTTACAGTTTTTATAATCTTTGAATTTTTAAAAATTTCAGATGATTCAAAATACCTAAATTGGCATAAAAAGAAATCTTATATTAAGGATAACATACATTTCATACAAATGAAAATATCGTTAAATTCGGATGTTAAAAAAATAATCGTAAAACTGAAAAAAAATTTAAACAATTTTAAAAAATTCAAATTTTTAAAATTTCCTACATATTTTCAGTTTTATAAAATTTGATTACGTAACATGTTTTATAACATTCCAAATTTAAAAAAAAAATTAATTTTAGAAATTTGTGGTCAAAATTTGTGAAATTTCAAGGACCGAATTCCTAAATTTTAAATTCAGAAAACTCTGCAATCTAGGAAGTAAAAATTTATAATTTAGTATCTGAAGTTTGTTAAACTTTTTAAAATTTTTACAGTTTGGATTATTAAAAATTTCAGATGAATCAAAATACCGAAATTGGCATAAAAGAAATCTAAAATTCAGGATAATATATATTTGATACAAATTGAAATATTATTAAATTAGAAAGTTAAAAAAAATTCTTGAAACTGAAAACAATTTTAAAACAAATTTGAACATTTTTTTAAAATTTCCACATAGTTGCAGTTTTAGGAAATTTGGTTACGTAACAAACATTGGTGTTTTATAATATTTAAAACTTTCGATTTGTATTTTGAAAATTTTTGGTTAGTAAATTCGAATTCACCAAATCTCTTATAAAACTTAGATTTCAAAAATTAAAAATCTCCTAATCGAAATTTGAAGTCTTAGTTCGATAAATTTCATGGACGGAATTCCAAAATGTAAAATTCAGAAAACTCTGCAATCTAAGAAGTAAACATTTATAATTTAGAATCTGAAGCTTTTTGACTATTTTAATTTTCTACAGTTTTCATATTCTTTGAATTTTTAAAAATTTCAGATGATTCAAAATACCTAAATTGGCATAAAAAAAATCTTAAATTAAGGATAATATACATTTCATACAAATCAAATATTGTTAAATTCGGATGTTAAAAAAATAATGGTAAAACTGAAAAAAAAATTTAAAAATTAATTTTTTTAAAATTTCTCAAATAGTTGCAGGGTTAGAAAATTTGGTTTCCTAACAAACTTATGTGAATTTTCATTTTGAATTTTGAAAATTTTAGGTTAGAAAATTCGAGTTCTCCAAATCTCTAAGACTGGTTTAACTTAGATCTCAAAAATAAAAAACTTCCTCATCGAAATTTCAAGTCTTATTTCGATAAATTTCAAGGACAGAATTCCGAATTTATAAATTCATAAAATTCTGAAATCTAAAAAGTAAACATTTATTATTTAGAATCTGAAGCTTTTTGATTTTAAGTTTTTACAGTTTTTATATTCTTTGAATTTTTAAAAATTTCAGATGATTCAAAATACCTAAATTGGCATAAAAAGAAATCTTATATTAAGGATAACATACATTTCATACAAATGAAAATATCGTTAAATTCGGATGTTAAAAAAATAATCGTAAAACTGAAAAAAAATTTAAACAATTTTGAAAAATTCAAATTTTTAAAATTTCCTACATATTTTCAGTTTTAGAAAATTTGATTACGTAACATGTTTTATAACATTCCAAATTTAAAAAAAAAATTAATTTTAGAAATTTGTGGTCAAAATTTGTGAAATTTCAAGGACCGAATTCCTAAATTTTAAATTCAGAAAACTCTGCAATCTAAGAAGTAAAAATTTATAATTTAGTATCTGAAGTTTGTTAAACTTTTTAAAATTTTTAAGTTTGGATTATTAAAAATTTCAGATGAATCAAAATACCGAAATTGGCATAAAAGAAATCTAAAATTCAGGATATTTGATACAAATTGAAATATTATTAAATTAGAAAGTTAAAAAAAATTCTTGAAACTGAAAAAAATTTTAAAACAAATTTTAACATTTTTTTAAAATTTCCACATGGTTGCAGTTTTAGGAAATTTGGTTACGTAACAAACATTGGTGTTTTATAATATTTAAAACTTTCGATTTGTATTTTGAAAATTTTTGGTTAGTAAATTCGAATTCACCAAATCTCTTATACATTTTTAACTTAGATTTCAAAAATTAAAAATCTCCTAATCGAAATTTGAAGTCTTAGTTCGTAAAATTTCATGGATGGAATTCCGAAATGTAAAATTCAGAAAACTCTGCAATCTAAGAAGTAAAAATTTATAATTTAGAATCTGACAAATAGCTTTTTGACTATTTTAATTTTTTACAGTTTTCATATTCTTTGATTATTAAAAATTTCAAATGATTCAAGATACCTAAATTAGCATAAAAAGAAATCTTAAATTCAGGATAATATACATTTCATACAAATCAAAATATCGTTAAATTCGGATGTTAAAAAAAAATTCTTTAAACTGAAAAAAAATTTAAAAAATTTAAAAAAATTCAAATTCTTAAAATTTCCTACATGTTTTCAGTTTTAGAAAATTTGGTTACGTAACATGTTTTAGAACATTCCAAATTTCAATTTTGGAAATTTGTGGTCCCAATTTGTGAAATTTCAAGAACAGAATTCCGAATTTTTAAATGCAGATAACTCTGCAATCTAAGAAGTAAAAGTTTATAATTTAGAATCTGCAGTTTATTTAACTTTTTAAAATTTTTACAGTTTTCATATTCTTTGAATTATTGAAAATTTTAGATGATTCAAAATACCAAAAATGCCATAAAAGAAATCTAAATTTCAGAATAATACACATTTCATACAAATTAAAATATCGTTAAATTCGGATGTTAAAAAAAACTTAAACCAAAAAAAAAAAAAAATTAAAATCAAATTTTTAGTATTTCAAATTTTTAAAATTTCTTACATAGTTGCAGTTTTAGATAATTTTTTTACGTAACCAACTTTGAAATTTTATAACATTCATAATTTCCAAAAAATTTCAATTTTGGAAATTTTATATTAGAAAATTCGAATTGAACTCGAAATTCGTAAAATTTCAAGAACAGAAATAATTTTTAAATTCAGAAAACTTTGCAATCTAAAAATAAAATTTTATGATTTAGAATCTGAAGTTTGTTTCACTTTTAAAATTTTTACAAATTTCATATTCTTTGAAGTATTAAAAATTTCAGATGTTTTAAAATACCAAAAATGCCATAAAAGAAAATATACATTTCAGAATAATATACATTTCATACAAATTAAAATATCGTTAAAATCGGATCGTAAAACAGAAAAAAAAAATAACACGAATTTTAAAAAATCTTTAAAATAAAATTTTTTTAAATTTCCCAATTAGTTGCAGTTTTAGAAAATTTATTTACGTAACAAACTTTGGTGATTTATAATATTCAACATTTATAAATAATTTCGTTTTGAATTTTGAAAATTTTAGGTCAGAAAATTCGAATTTCCTAAAGCCCCTAGACTTTTAAAGTAATATTTAGGCGAAATGCCACATACATTTCATTGTTTAGATTATTTTAATCTTCAAGTCAAGAGTCAAATAGAAATTAAATGTTGGAAAGTAACTTTTATAACTAGTTAACACGTCGCGGTTATCTGATACTTGTGATAATCGTGAATCCTCCAGAAAATAAATTCTATATCAAGTGTATAGCGGTAGTTTGAAATCTAAATTCTCGTTAATCTCGAATCATTTTAAATGATTAGTAATGTACGGGCCCATCAACGAAAAATTGATAGTTGAAAAATGCGTAGTCTGCCATTGTGCTAAAGAAAAAAAAATGCAACGCAATAAGCAGACTAACTCTTAATAATCGCAAATCGTAACATAAACCTATAACATAAACAAGCTTGTTACAGATGTTGATCTTCTATTTAAGCATAGTATAACATTATTAATGGCATTTTTGTTTTTAAATATGAGAAGAAAACTACATAAGAGGAAAAGACCATGTACAAGTAATAAAAATAACCAACTTTTATTGTTTTCTGTGTTGAAGCCGCAGCCAGACGACTGCAAACATAATCAACCACAATGTTACTTTTATATAATGTTTGACAAATATTGGTAAATGTAGTACCAACGTTGGTTACCTTCCTTTGCTCGTTTTACCAAAAACCACATATAAAGCAAATGCATTGATTGTTTATTTGTATTTGAACTATTGGTTGATTGTTTGGAGTCGTTTGGCTGTGGCTTAAGGGCTATGCTATTATGCATTTTATAATTCATAAATAAATTTAATTTTTTATTTTATTTTTTGAAATTTCTCACGAAACACAAAATTAAATAGTATTTAAACTAATATACAACAACAAAATCTTTAACATGGCAACAATAAAAAACTCATTCGTTACGGAGAATAAGAACAATGAAATTTTGAAAACTCCATTTGTATATAGTTTTTAACGATCTATGACAAATGAATGAGAAAATGAGAGAACAAACTATTGGTTATGTATTTGTAGTTGAAGAATTTTGTTTTGTTTTTTATAAAAGAATTATAGTCAGCCTGCTTGTGTGTTCAAATGTTGATGCACGTTTAGCGCAAGAATATATAGAACAACATCTAAGTGTGCATTGACAATTATTTGTGTATTTTGTGTTGGGGATATTCGTTTGTTTTTATTTTCACAGTAAAATTACCTTCTTGCTTATATACATACATAAGTACATAGTTTCTTCGCAAATGTTCAATTTCTGAACACCATCTGTTACGTTTGGTGGAAAAGCATCATAAGTAGTTGTAAATACCAAAATCGCATTTCATTAGCAAATGGAATATTGTAATTGGAATTACATTTTGATCGAACGAAGTAATCACAACCAATTTTCGAGTGGAATGGAAATCACCTTTATTTAATATGACACAATAGGTACAGGTTGACATTGCTCTCGATAATAATATATTTTTTATTTTTTTATTTTATAGAAACACCCCAGGTGGTGCGCATAAACAATCTATACCATGCTAATTCTGAACGATGATTGTTTACTCGAACTAATGGGCTACCTATCGCTGGGCGATATATATAACATTGGCAGGACATGCCGCCGACTAAATAACCTCGTTAATCGGGCATACATACGGTTTAGTGATTTGGATGCAAAACATTTTTTAACCTCGCTTGATCAACTGAAAACCCTTGGAAAAATGCGTACTCTAGTTAAAGAGGTCGCGCACCATGTCGTATCATTCAAGATTTGTCGAAAAATACTTTCGATGAATGGTTTGATCAAATGTCGGGCGCTAATAATATTGATTTTAATTTATTGCCCAAATATAACCAAATTAAAAGTTGGATTCTATATACAAGATGGACGAACGTTACGGGAAATTAGTGCACTTGCTAATTTCCGTAAACTGGAGACCATCAATATACGCGGCAACATAAAACTAAAAAATTTTAGCCAATTGAAAAATTTAAATTTAATGGTGGAGAACAATGGAATGAATATGTCTAAACTGCTGTACTTGAAGAATTTACATAGTTTGTGCCTGAATCTACCAACGAAATTGAGTGCTAATTTATTCGCTAAAATATGTGACAATAATCCGGGCATAAAACGGATCAACCTTAATATTATGAGTGACACACTGATTAAAATAGTTGTCAGTAAGTTGGTGCATTTGGAAGATTTTACGTTACCACCGAAATCGGATAAAAGCCGTTACACAATTTCGGGTATTCAAATAATTTCACAAATAAAATCTTTAACCCGGTTCACCGCCAGTCACAGTATACCAGCATTATTAACCCAATTGGCCCATTTGGATCAATTGGAATCGTTGACGTTTACCGGGTCAAGTTCGATCGACACGTACAAAATAAAATATTTCAGTAAATTGAAATATTTAAAGACGACCAATTTAAATGGAGCCCAATTGAATGCATTAAAATGTCAAAAAATTCTCGAACACCTTGACATAAGCGATTCGAATTATGTAATCGATAATGATGATATTGTTAATTTCGTTGGCGGTGCCATTAAATTAAAATATTTAGCCATACGGAAATGTGACGGTTTGGACAAGAATTTATTGCGTATGCTGTCGGAGTTGATGAAAATGTGCACTTGCAAACGAAGACTAACTATTGTTTGTGATATGGTACAAAAGCGGGACACCAAAAATTATCCATACTTCAACGTGGTTGTAGAAAAATCGGTTCGGTTTTCTTAATCGCAGAAAGTTGTATGCTTATTCCTAATTTTGTAAATAAAATGATTAATAAATGAAGATTGCATTTTCTAAATATTCTACTGGCTTGGGTCTAAAGGTAAGTCTCGAGAAATTAGCTATATGAGAAACTAACTGAACTGCATCCTGACGTCCTAAAAAAAGATCATGTGTATCATGTGGAGTCTATCCACAATTGTACAATCGGTAAAAAAAACGGGTAAGAAAACTACGAAGTAGTCTGATGCAGATGATTTTTGTCCGGCATCTAATTTAAGAGAACCGTCCTGGTTGCACTATACTGTATAGTAAATTTTTCGGATGGCAACATTATAGTATTTCAAATCTTCTGAACCAATTAGAACTCTGTATCGACATTGTGCCAATAAAGTAATGTAAAAAAATAATTCGCATGAATATACATGATCATCTGCAGGGCTAGAATCTCTTTGAGAAGGTAAGTGTTGGAAATTTGCCTCAACATGGTAACTCCAGGCGGAAACTGAATCGGTACAATGATGCTTCATAGAAACTTATACGACTTGTATTGTCAGCAGATACAAGAAACCATTTGTTAGAAGGAATTGGGCTGCTTTTACATAATTAGGAAAACAAAGAGGTATAGTACCGTGCTTTTAATTACGGTCTCAAATTTTAGAGCACGTGATTAAGGAAAGAAATAGAATTTAATTCAGCCATAAGCAATAATCCATACTACGTGGTCATCTCCCAGCTTAACAAGGCCATAAATAAAACTACATCGTATCGAAGTGTCAACCAACGCTGTCCCGTACCGTACAGCAATGAACACCACAATGTTATCGAAGCAAATTATATTGAGGCATCAAACAAACGACCAAACAGGTTGGACGATACAACGCGAGATTTATGAGCGCAAACCAACCAATACAGAATTTCCCACGATACATTCCACTCGACTGGCACGAGTCATTGTACATAACAAATTGAAGCATAATTGTGCAGCAACTGCGGAGTACTGATTAATTGATTGCGAGTTGTTCAGAAAGTGATCCGTCGAAGAGACAACTACTATTATTCATGCGTATACAAATTCCTGTGAATAAAATCAAAGTATATCATTGCATAGGTATATGTAGCCGTCAATGCCGAGCTCTAATTGATTCTGGCAAGAAACCGTCACTATCGGTCTGGCTGATCCCGACTATCTATAGCTCAGGTCAACCATCGATTTACTGCTTATGGGGCAGATAGTTTCATCAACCTTTTTGCAAACTAATACCAAATTAGTTTGGATCATAGGAGGAAGGCTAGGAGGATTATTGATATTAACGCATCATGGCAGTGCTTTGGTAAAATGGAACAAGTGGCAGAAAACGATGCAACCAAATTATTCTCAGAAGCCGCGCTATGTGAAGAATGTTTCAATACCACAACCCAACGATTATAGGTGATGGGCGAGTCGTAACAAAGCTTTCATTCAAGAAAAATGTAGAGGCATGTGGCCAACGTACCATATTTTGTATTATCAAGGTTGGATGGAAATTGTATGTAGTTGTACAATGAATTCTTACGAGAATATCAAAAGCTCGGTCATATGGAAAAATTGGTTATAAAAACGGAGGAGCTACAAAGATTCTATATCTTGCCACGTCACGGTATAATGAAAAGCAGTAGCAACATCAAACTATAAAGAACGGCTTCTCAAGCAGTGCAGCTTTTTATGTATACGACACAAATCACCATCTATCCACTAGAGACGAACTGCATTAAATCCACCATAAATTATTAAAACTGACGAATCCAAAACTGACGTAAAATTGTTGACCCTGTTGAACTTATTGCATCAATCATAGTCTGAATCAAAATTATATTTCAAAGTTTATGGTTAAAAAAAAATTGAATGGAGTGAACAGCTGCCTGCAGAAACAATGTCAGCATTTATTGGAATCAGCCTATAACATAAAAATTCCTATTGTATGACCGCAACAATACAACAACTAAAAGGTGACATCACAACAATTTGCTCAAAAATTAATGGGTGCTGTTCTGGTGATTCAGCTATTACAAAAATCTGAGTGCTAGATTGGTTATCACGCCAACCGAGATGTAGGACAACATTTGTCGCGAACCGGCCTTCAGAGATCATATACAATCACAAACGAGACCGTTGGAGGTATGTACCATCCAAATAAAATCCAGCAGATTATATGAACATAGATAAGATCCGAAGCCATAGATAATAAACCGCAGTTCCAGCCAAAAGCAAAATAAAGCAACTATATTCGTTTGTTGATGAAAAATGTATTACTCGGGTTTGCGGAAGACTTCAGAAGTTGTGTACGATGTGACCATGAAAAATCAGAATACATGCAGAAATCGACTAATCAGCATGGTTCGCCAGCAGTATTGGATCATTAGAGGAAAAGGCGTGGCGAGAAAGGTATTTCGTATAAACCAATATCCCCGACTGATGAATCAAATAATGAGACAGTTACCTAAAGACATGAGTAAAGTACACGGTATCATTTGGGACAGTTGGTATCGACATCTGTGGGCCATTGATAATCCACTCAGTGCGACGTAGAGGAGCAATAAGGAATTAATCATATCTTGATTGGATATTGGGAAACAGTATAGTTAAATTATAAAAACCCAGATCACTATAACTGTTGGATAATAATAATACAGTGTTTAAAAGGCTATTACTGGCCCCTTACTGTGCCAACAACCTGTCTCCAACAGTTTCAATCCAGAGGTCTTAGACAATCTGAAGAAGCCAAGTCGTTCTTTACACCGTGGAGCCATCCTCGTCTCCAACGACCTCTGCGGCTCTCTGTATGGTGGCTCTCCTTTCAGAGATTGCTGCACAATTCGTTCCGGATCAGCACGGAGAACGCGACTGAGCCAGCGTACTCGCTGAGATCTTATTTCATGTACAATATCGGGGATCTTCACCAGATCTCAGATCTCGACATTGTATCGAGCTTGGTATGTACCGCCAGCACCCAACTTTCACGTCCATACATAACAACGGGTCTGATCAACGCTTTGTTAAGCTTCAGCTTCACGGCACTTGATAGGTGTTTAGAGGATACAAAACTGTTGGATACATTGGAGAAATTCTGCGCTCTAGTTGTATTTGCTCCAGTATAATAATGATGAAATATGATGATAATGATTTTCTAACACCTGCCCATGTTCTAATTGGACATGGAGGGGCGATTCTAAATTATCTGCACATGTAAGATGGGATATCGTGAAACACATACATAAATCGCAATCATGGAAAAGATGGCCTTTAGGATATTTTCAATGCTTCAGTCAAGATCTAAATGGAAAAACTAACACATAAATTTGCAGTTAAACGATGTCATTCGGATGTGATATAGTAATCTGCCACCCTCTCAATGGGTAATGGGTTTTAAAATTATCTCCCGGCGATTACGGCAATGTTCGCATAGTTGTATCATCTTCCAGTATTTGAATCTGATGACGATTCAACGCGGGAAATATGTACAAATCCAGCCATAAGCTATAGAATTGTGGGGCTGACGACCCGCATCCGTAAAAAAACATTCTATTTATAATGTCAATAAAAAGAAAATTGTGACCTCGGAAATCTTGAAGCTGGATTTTTTCTTGGACGGCAGGTAAAGACTGCTGTTTTGAATTTCCAAGCAGTCAATAGTCGATTGTGTAAGCTTTGCTTGTGCATTAACATAGCCCACCTGTCGAAAATTTGTGTACATGCTCCCACAGAAGTTAGCCAGATTCAAGATAAAAATTCATTGTACAGTGATTTGGACGATCTGATAGGATCAAGATGTTCGAATGCTAATTGGGGACTTTAATGCCAGAGCTGGCAGAAATTAGACCGACTTGTGTGAAAACATAAATCCTTAGTCCCGACGAGAAACTGCGACATCACATCCTCGCTTTCCCGCATTCAAATTGGCCACATGTTAAATTCTAAGGGGCGAGCCCAGGTTATGCAGGATGTGGATAGGTAGCGATCTGGATGGTACTAAAAATTTCGGTTGTCAGTGCTGCTCAACAAACTTTAGGTATAGTGAAAGTCAGACCCAAGAATGATTGGTTTGGTCATGAGTGTCGTCTTGCAGTTGAGCAACAAAATATAGCCCATAGTGAAGTACAACAACGTCTCACAATCGCGAGGAAAAACAAGGCTACTCTTACTAGGAGGGCAGCTAAGTAAGTTTGTAGATGGAAAAAGGAATGGTGGAAGGCCGAGGTTCTGAAATTACAATAACTCAACAATAAGTGCAGTTCGCGTATTTTCTTTAAAGAATAAATGTTGTGATCAGAGATATGATGAAGAACCGCGATATTGCACATGAAGTAAGATCTCAGAGTGTACGCTAGGAGAGGCGACGATGGCTCCGCAAAGTGTACAGAACGACTTGGCTTTTTCAGATTGTCTAAGACAGTATGAAGACCAAGCGCAGAATCGAAACCGTTGGAACTGCAAGATTGTCGATTAATAATAAGGGGCCAGCAATGGCCTTTAAATACCGTTTATTATTATAGAAGGTACATAAAATGCTTTCACAAATTGCAATCTTGCATATACACGATTTAATCATTTGTTTTTTAATAAACAATTTAAAAAGCAGATGTCAATTGAACTGACAATTTCACAAATTTTCTCGTATTATCAAGATTGCTTTTTTCAATTGCAGTCCATTTATTTTTCACTTTCCTAGCGCGCTGAAAATAAACCTGAAATTGAAAATGGATAACAAAAAAGGAAAAAGAATTTCATACATCCAACATTAAATCTAAAAATAGATTGGTTATGCTGCTGATTTTAAATTGGCAACGAATATGTTGCACCATTTATTTTAGCTGGTCGATTATTATCTGTGTATGTATGTACATGTACATATGTATTTTTCCGCAGACATGCTTATTAAATAGGTACAGTACATATTATATGTGTATATACACCATCAGCAAGTAAAAAATCATCTCAACATATAATCCTATATATATGTACCGCTTGAATCATTAACACTTTTATATATAAATAATTTAATTCAACACCACTAGACATAAAAACTCAACCGAATGGTAAGTCTTTGCGGTTTAACATGTGGGTGCGGTTGTATGGCGTGTTGCGAAGACACAGAAAAACAAAAAGAACAAGACGAGAAATTAAATTATGTAAACACTCGTTTATATATTTTCCTTTCACATCCATCTGCCCCTGATGCTTATGAAATATAAGACTTCGAATAAAATCCCATAAAAATATTACAACCGAACAAAAAAAATAAAAAAAATAATAATTTTCTTGTGCTACCACCATAGTCCTTATGACAGCACATACACACACACACAGTTATAACAACAGCGATAAATAAAAGAAATAATCCTTTAAATTTAAAAATAAGAAAATTTAATGGGAAAACATCTTCATTTTCCTTTTTTTTTTTTTTTTTTTTTTTTTAATTTCAATTTCATTTCAATTTTTTATTTATTGTTAAGAATTTTATTTCTCATTTATTTTCATTTTGGGCACGTCTTTCGTATTCCGCATATATTTCTATGTCTTATCTACATACAATAATACAAGATGTATAAATATAGTAAATGTATAAAAACAGATAGCAGTAAAAAAAAGGGTTTCCTTTTTATTTTTTGTACATTTTTAGGGCCATCAACATAAATGGTATTGATTTAAATTTTATTAAAAACTTTTATTTATTTTGTGTAATTGATGTCAGTAAATTATACCAAATGGAATTCAATTTCCATGTCATTTCGTGTGCTTTGGTTTGACAAACAGTTATACGGCCTATTAGTTATATGATGCGGTGTATTTGTTTGTGTATTATGTGCGGAATGTCTGTTATATATCAATTGCTCGTTAAATATAAAAATTTATAGCCTAAATAACTTTAAACTAAGGGGTGTCCATATTTTCACCTATAGCATTCTTATCTATGACAACAACAACATTAACAACCACTAGTCATTTGTATCAAAATACGTGGTTGGTTGATTAATTTCTATCATTTTATGACTGTGAAGTTAATACTAAAAAAAACAACAAATAATTACACTGTTAAAATTGGCGAATTTTCCAATTGGAATTTTATTTATACCAAAATTTAAATTCTAGAGACAATCACATACTCTCGAGTACACATTCGAGAGCCTGTGATGTTTCTAACAAAAAATAGCACGTATACGTATACGGTTTCAATTAGATAACAATATCGGAACAAAAATCCCATTGGAATCCAATTGAAATGAATATGGATTTGTAAATTCCGCCATGTTAAAATGAGAATTTCACGAAAGTGAATTATTTCATAAAGTGATTTTTACAAATATACAAGTTATACCAAAAAACGAAAATTGTAATAAATATTATATAAAAAACGGCATTCACACACGCTATAAGACATTAAGAATTTAAGAAATTCAATTAAGTAGTCATTTACAAAACATACAACACATAAAAATATAATTAAGCGTGTTTTAAGGGAGCATTTCGTAGAAACAAACTTCCAAGGGAAGGGAATGATTTAAAATGGGATTTTTTCCATAACATTTTCACTAACTGTGAAAAAGACACTCTCGGAGATCGTTAGAGAACATTTAGGAAGATTTCTCCAAACGGCGGATTTAAAATGAGTTTTTCAGCAGTTTTTACTTATAGTTTGAATTATTTCTTAATATATTTTTTCATTAATCCAGATTCAAAATTTCCGAGGATGAGGCACATGGTCTCCACTATAAGACCAGCGAGTTTCTTCAATAGCAACGGGTTCCTACCGATACTTTGTCATGAGTAGTTGATAGTACACTTGAGCTGACCACATTTCAAAAGGTCAAATGACACTTGGGTCGACCCGTGACCTACTTAGCGCGACACTTGAGTCGGTGTGACACCTGGGTCGAACGGTGACACTTGGGTTCGTGACACCTTGGTCGAACCGTGACCCTTGGGTCCGTGACACCTGGGTCGGACCGTGACACCTGGGTCGGACCGTGACATCTTGGTCGGACCGTGACACCTTGATCTGTCCATGACTCGGACCGTCGGACCTACTTCGCGTGACATTTGGGTCGGGATACTTACCTACTTCTTAGCGTAGACGTTTATATTGTTTTTTAATCCTGACCTTGATTATATTGTTCTGCATTTTTTACATTATAGTTTTTTCATTGCATTATTTTTTAGTAAATTTGTCTTCATAGGTAGCATCACAATCATCGCAAATTTTCATACTATCGGGTGAGTAAAACTTGATGTCTGGTATCCTACCGATGTATTTTTGATTCTTATCGGTGTTGACTAGGTGAGGGAAATATCCCTTCTTAAAGGTTGCAGGTAGATCGGAAGCCGCCGGTAGTGCTGACAGAGCCATAGGGAAATAGTTTAGACTATCGATGAATTTCACCCTATTCAATCGTCATCAGAATTATTTTTGAACCTCGCATAATTAATTGTGGTTTATGCGAGGTTTTCTCCAATAAATATTTGAGAATAAACTGGTGATCAAAGGCCTGTCCGTTGTGAGCGATAACTACGATGTCTTTGAATTTTCTTCGAAGGTTAAGCACTTGCAGCTTGAAATCTTCAATGACATCTGATCCATCATCCTGGAATATACTCTGTCTATCCCCACACGTTGAACATGTTTCAGCATCAGGTATATTAATACCTGAATTTATAATTTTTTTCCTGCCTCGTCTCCAAGTCAAAAAATATAAATAATACAGATGCTCTTTCGGTTGTGCTTTGTTGCATTGTATATAACACCTTTGATTTTTGGGTTGATGCAGTTTGCGTACCCCACAAAATATCTCATCACAATAATGCACTCTTGCCTTATTAATCATACGATTGCATTTATTACACCGACGTAACTTTTCTCAAACACCATTTTGTTTATGTTGGGTAAAACAACGATCATCAGCAAAATCCCTATTACATTCCTTGCACAATATTCTCGAAACTGCTTCACAACACGGTTTCACAAAACAAGCAGGACATGCAGCCTTACATTTATGTTGATTCCGAGTATTGTAAGGGATATTACACTCCTCACAATAATAACCGCATACAAAAGCTGATGTAAAAGGTGTAATCACGCTATAGTGATTGTCGTGATGTAATAGGTTGATTTTTAGTGGTGCTGTTGGACCTTGATAAATCACCTCTCGTCCTTTTGTTTCAGCACTGTAGACATTAATTTGGTACCTCGAGAGATACTCTTGGAATTTTTTCACCTCCTCAATACCACAGCCCTCTTCTGGTACCACTACACCTGACTTTTGGAGCAATTTTTGAATTCTTGTCTTGTTGTTTACCGATGTTACACCGAATAACTTTTTTTTCCTGTGTGGTCCCATTTTTCGCATAAACTCTTGCGACAACGAGTGCTCGCGGTAGACACAGGTTATCCTTATTATCTATATAGATAATACCTTTTCTAGCTGTTTATTCCTCTATGAAGCTGTTGTAAACATTAGTGCGTTTTGTTCCTTCTCCAACTGGAAGTTTTATCTGTGTCATTATCAGGAACACACTACTGAGTAGGTCCCATACATCTTGAAACGCAAGATCTTTCGCTGGTCTAAATTTCAACCACACAGTACTCGAAAATTTCTCCGATTTGAATTCGAATTCAATTTTACCACCAGGTGCCACAGTTCCGGTGATACGCCTTATTATCTCAAGGTGTCACGAACCCAAGTATCACGGTTCGACCCAGGTGTCAAGCTAAGTAGGTCACGGGTCGACCTTTTGAAATGAGGTCAGCTCAAGTGTTACTATCAACTACTGTCATGCACGTGACTAGGCCATCCAACGCTCCTGGTTGCCGAATTGACTGTACTGTATACTGTACTGTACTGTAAACGAGCCGATCCTAAATCTCGTGTTCGGGTACTTCAGCGGGGGTTAGGTGTTTTTTGGTGGTATTCCAGGGGTGGTTCCCTTTTTGGTGAATTTATAAACAGGTTAAATATTTACGGATGCGGGTCCGTAGAAAAAAAGATACAGTGGTGATATTCTTGGAAGACATGCTTGTGCAATATAGATTTACGAGAATGTAGTTATAAAATGAGAATCTTATTAAAATAAATGAACAATGGCACACCAGATTTTAGTAGTGGCCACGACACGTTTAAGGAAGTGAGGAGGTTCAAATATTTAGGTTCTCTTATCACTCACGATAACACTGTGCTGGAGGATATTAAAGTGCGGCTGGCGGCTGGCAGCTGGCAGTCGTTCTTTGTATCCTCTAAGGCCACTACTAAAATCTAAAAACTTATCAAGTGCCGTGAAGCTGAAGCTTTACAAAGCGTTGATCAGGCCCGTTGTTATGTTTGGATGTGAAAGATGGGCGCTGACGGATGAGTACGAGAGACGGCTCCTTACATTTAAGAAAAGAATAATGCGTGTGATTTACGGCCGAAAACGCGAGAGAGATGGTACATACCGAGCTCTGTACAATATCGAGACCAGAGATCGGGTGAAGATCCCCGATATTGTACATGAAGTAAGATCTCAGCGAAAACGCTATCTCGGTCACGTTCTGCGTGCTGACCCGGAACGAATTGAGCAGCGATCTCTGAAAGGAGAGCCACCATATGGTTAATCGAATTTCAACAAATTAAAATCTCTTTTGACAATATTTTGTTCTACATATACGTGTGAACAATTATTTTCGACAATGAATTATGTCAAATCAAGAAATGTAAGAAATCGTTTGGTGACTGCTTTTTTCTGCCCAGAATTGGCCCAACATAGGAAATAGGTTTGCCATTCCTGGTTTAGACAAACTAGGATTTTTGTGGGCAAGCAGACAGATTGATTTTGATTGATTTTTAAAGTTTTGTACAGCCGATCCCAGGGATGTCCCCGGGTACTGGTCTATATTTTCAGATAGTTTAGACTATTTAGAATCTATATGAAACAGTCAAATAGGCGACAAATGTGTAAAATTTAGATTTAGATTTGTAAAAGGTGTAAAATAACTAGTAAAGTTAATATAATTTTACAATATAATTGTACAAAATATTCGAAGTATACGTACAAAATTGGACATGCATCTGGAAACGTGAATATCGTGTTCAGAAATTTCCGAGTACAATTATTAACTGGTTTTACGTTCTTTGCCAACTGTAATGACTTATATAGAGCTGGTGGAGTGGCTGATTTGTTAGATCGACATTAAAATATCAGGTTTCAGAATGATTCGTTTGTTACGGATAAATCAAAACATAGAATCCTTCTCGGTGATATAAATATTGATTTGTTAAAAGATTCGCAGCTAAAAGATGATTATTTGTTGGTGTGTGCTTTGTTTGGTTTAGATGTATGTATTGAAGTAACCAGAGCGTTTTCAAATACCTGAATAGATCATGTGTTTTCGGAGCCACTTGGCTCTATTTTCAATCTTGAGCTGAGGAATTTAATGCCTAATGTGACAGATCACAACACTCTTCATCTAACTTTAAATTTACGTAAATCTAACAAAGTGAAAACACACAGACCGGTACAACGAACGCAGATAAACTATTCTTTGTTAAACGAAATCTTGATGACTTATGATTGGAGTTCTGTATTTTCTGCTACTGATCCGAACATTGCATTTTCAAATTGTATTGATAAATTTATTTTTTCTTAAATGGTTCTAAACAGACCACTAAAATTAAACGAAATAATTTCAAAATCAAGCCTTACATGTCTACCTATATAAAGTTTATAAATTATAGAAAAAGACTATACCAAAAAAAGGCTTTACAAAGCGTTGGGCAGGCCGGTTGATATGTTTGAATGTGAAAGTTGAGCGCTGACGGATGAGTACAACAAATGTTTCCTTACATTTGAGAGAAGAATCATGCATACCGAGCGCTGTACAATATCGAGATCAGAGATCTGATGAAGATCCCAGATATTGTACATGAAATAAGATCTCAGCGAGTACGCTGGCTCGGTCAAGTGAAGCTAAATTATTTTAAATAAAAATAATAATAAATTGCCTAAATTATCCCGTGGACATCTCTGGGATCAGCACGTCGGTACAAAATTTTAAAAATCAATCAAAATCAAGTAACTTTCAAATTCGATAAACAAATAGAAAAGTTCATCAAAATTTAGTCTGCTCGACCACAAAAATCTGACAAGCTAGAAAATTCTGTCAATCTAATTTAATTCCTATGGGCGCAGAGGGGGCAGTTAGTCTAAGCTATCCGAATATGGACACTAGAGCATGTCTAGAATTGGCGCCACAATTCTTACAAAACATCTCAAATTCAAATTTTCGTATAAATAAAATTCCAATTGGACAAATTGCCAATTTAACTTTTTGTTATTTTTTCAGTATCAACTACACTGTCATATCTCTGAAAGATTAAATTATTAAGACTTATAATAATGCAAGCCGTAAGTTAAAAAATGTTTAAATCTTGAGCCACAATATTTCGAGATTAAAAAACAAATTTTAAGAATTTAATGAGACCTATTGAAAAATTTTAAAAAATTTGAAATTTAAAAGTTTTGAGAATAAAATATCAAATTTGAAACTTTAACCAAAGAATTTAAAATGTTAAAACAAAATCAAGCCCATATTTTAACAATTTAGTATGCTCCAAAATTTAAAAATTCTATCAAATTTTAAAGATTTGAATTCCACGAACAATTCCAAAAATCAGTTTCAAAAATTAAATATATTCGCCGCGGTTCATATCCATTCCTAAATAATTTATCAAATTTCACTCTCAAATGCAATGAACTTTTCAATTTAATAAATTATGAACTTAGAAATTTATGATTTTACGGGAAAAAATTTAAACTTTGTAATACAACTATTTTTGGAATAAAATTGAATTAAGACCTGAACGTAAATTACTAAAAAACATTTAAAACTGTATGATTTAAAAAATGTATGATTTTAACTCTCAAAATAAAAGCCGTTAGGGCTTTTAAATTTTGATATTTTGTATCAAGAATTTTATATCAATAAGTTACAAAATTTTGAATTTCTAAACAACGATATTTCGAAATTAACTA
Organism: Tipula unca; assembly: GCA_951394425.1. NCBI lineage: Eukaryota > Metazoa > Arthropoda > Insecta > Diptera > Tipulidae > Tipula > Tipula unca. Next base: position 107,963,065 of record OX596382.1, on the reverse strand, counting down.
ATTTTGAGACGTGACGCACTTTTCAGATTTTCAGCCGAATCAATTAGAAGTAAGCTGCCACATTGTCAGTAAAATTTGAAAATTTTAGTGACCAAAATTTGAAGCCTAAAACTACTTTTCCTTCAGAATTTAATTTAACAAATTTTGAGAGTTTTACTTAATAAATTAACGACGTGTCAAATTTTGTAACTCAAAATTACGAAATTTTAAAATTTCCAGGTACAATCTATACAGAAATTATGGTGTTAAATTTAGTGATTTTCTATTAAGAATTTATGAGATTTTAAAACGACAGTAAGTCAATTAATTTTGAAAATGTATGTTAAAAAAATTTAGAAGCTACAACCACTTTAAGTTCAGAACTGTATTCATGAATTTTGAGTTTTGAACTCGTCAATTTAAATCATAAAATTTTAAGAAGTAAGCACAAGTTTTAAGCATTTCAGCCAAATTAATTACAGAATTAAGCCAAATTTTGGGGGTTAAGTCAGTAAAATTATAAATTCTTAGTGACCAAAATTTGAAACTTAAACCCATTTTACGTTCATAACTAATTCATAAATTTTGTGACATTTAATCGTCAAATTTTGTTACTTAAAGTAAAATTTTTGTAACACTCGTATGTTTTTTCAAATTTTATTGACTTAGTCACAAAATTTAACGGATGTCTGAATAATTATTTATTTAAAGTTTAAAAGTTTGTTAAGTTACAAAATTTGACGAGAAGTGTTTTAGGTTTTAAACTTTTTCCACATCCACTTTCCTAATTTATTGTCTAAAGTCTCAAAATTTATTGTTTAAAAGTCTCATAAATTCTTAATATAAAAACTTAAAAATTTCACACTTTTATTTGTGTAGTTATCGAGGCTGAAAATTTAAAATTTTTCTTATCATGATTTTTGTCAAAATCTGAAAATTTGAAATATTTTGAAATTTCACTGGCTTAAGTCTTATAATTCGTAATTGTTTTGGCTGAACATTTTAAAATTTGGTTCCTTATCAAAATTTGTGAATTTAAAATTTCAGAATGTTACGCATTAAATTTAAGATTGAAATGTGGCGATTAATTGTTTTAAAATTTTTGGAGTTAAAATTTCTAAATTTAATGAATAACGTAGAGTGGGTTAAGGTTTTAAGTTTTGGTTATTAACATTTTCAAATTTAACTGACTTAACCTGCCAAATTTGACAGCTTAATTGATGTAATTATTGTGGCTGAAATCCGTAAAACTGATACGTTTACTTCTCAAAATGTTTTTTTTAGTTCTCAAAATATTGTTGTGGCTTGAACTTCAAATTTTTTAAACCTAATATTTAATCATTTGAAGTTTACGTAAAGTGTACGTAAAGTGGTTTTAAGTTTCAAATTTTGATAAAACGCATTTTTTAATTTGATTGCTTTAAGCCCAAAACTACTGTCTGAATATTTAACAATTTAAAAATTACAAAATTTGACAGGTTAAATGTTTTGGGTTTTAAATTTTTTTAACATACATTTTCCTAATTTATAATAGCCTAAAGTCTTGAAATTTGTCAAATTCTTAATATAAAAATAAAAATTTGACAGTTTAATTTATGTTTTCAATTATTTTGGCTGAAAATTTAAGAATTTTGCGCAAATCTAAAAAATTTGATGAATTAGTTTTGAATGTAAAATGGGTTTAAGTTTCAAATTTTGATCACGAATTTTGTTTCAAAAATAGGGAAATTACTAAGTTTAACAATTAACTTCTTCGGCCTAAAATAACGAAATATAAATTTCTAAATTCATAATTTGACAAATTATTTAGGAATACATATGAACCATCAAAATATTTAATTTTTTAAATTGACTTTGGCGTTCAAGAGTTTAAATCGATTTTTAAAAATTCTGGTTAATTATTTAATTTTGGAAGTTTTTAAAATTCAGAATTTTAAAATTTTATGGATTTTTAAAATTTTTGATCACACAGAATTGTGAAAATATAGGCTGGTCCCGGATAACTATTAATAACTAATTTGGTTAATTGTTTGGAGTGTTAATTTTTTTGGTTAAAGTTTCCCAATTTGATGCGTTGATTTAAAATCCCAAATCCCACTTCCCACTTACAGTTGGCAAATTTTTAAAATAATAATTAGTGCACGGTACCAAAATTAGACGATTAAATGTCTCAGAACTGATTTAATAAATAGAGAACGTTAAGTCGTTTAAGGTCCCAAATCAAATAATATCAAAAATACTTGATACAAAAACTTAAAATTTAATAGTTCAACTCTGCGTAATTATTTGGTTGAAAATCTCAACATTTGTCGAGATTGAAAATATTGAAATTTTAATCTTCAATGTTGGAAAATTTTATGAACATTGGGGCTTACAATTTCAAAACATTCTTACTTACTGTCTGAATATTTATAATTATTTGAAGTTTGAAATTTTGTTATTTTAAGTTTGACAAGTTAAAATCTCAATTAATGAATACAGTTCTAAAATTAAAGTGGTTTAGATTTAAAAATTTTAACATACAGTTTCCAAATTTATTGGCTTAGGTCTCAAAATTTAACGGTTTCAAAAATTCTTAATAAAAAATACTGAAAATATAACAGCTGTAATTTTAAATTTTAAATTTTGTGGTTTTAGTTCCAAAATTAAACGATTAAGTCCAAAGTGGTTTAGGCTTCAATTTTTGGTTCCTAGTTTTGAAATGTTATTACCTTAAGTCTCATAGTTTGGCATTGAAAATTAATTTTCGACTGTTTCGGCTGACGCTCTGAAAATTGGGCCCCTTTTCAAACTTTGATAATTTGGGATCTCAAAATATTGTGGCTTAAGATTTAAAATTTTCTAACTTACCAAATATATAAAAATTATGTGAAAATCGGAAATTTTGTGATTTTCACTTCCAAAATTTGACGATGAAATATTTCAAAAAATCTCAAGATTAGTTCTGACCGTTAATTCCTTTAAGGTCTCACATTTTAATTGTATATTTGCATTTTAAATGTTTATTCACTTAACCTCAACATTTTACGTTTAAAAGTCTCAATAATTCTTGATATGAAAACTCAAACTTTGACAGCTTAATTGGTGTAATTATTCTGGCTAACATCTTTCAAACTTGGGTACTCTTAAAATTTTTGGATTTTTGTTTTCAAAATATTGTGGCTGTAGATTTCAAAATTTCTTAACTTGGGTTTATTTATTTTAGCTGCAAACCTTAAAATTTGGTTACTTTTCAAAATTTGTTGATTTAAAATCTCAGAATTTTGCGGCTTAAAATTTACATTTCAAAAAATGACAATTAATTATTTTAAATGTGTTGGAGTTATAATCTGAAAATTTAATGAATAACTGAAACCCTCTTGTAAGGTGTACAATTTTGGTTACTAACATTTCAATATTTTACTGACTTAATTCCTTGCTGTCAGCTTAATTCTGTAATTATTGTGACTGAAATTCTTAAAATTTCATTTAAGTTCCCAAACTTTTTTAACTGAATTCTTCAAAATTTGATGAATACAATTCAGAACTTAAAGTGGTTTCTGGTTTGTAATTTAATTTGATAACATTTAAGTTCCAAATTTTAAAGATTAAATGTTTTAAAATTTATTAAGTCAAAATCCCAAGTTTTTACTAATTTTGTTCTGATTATTAAAATTTTCAAATTTTCCTGACTTAATAGTTTTAAAGTCTTAATAGGTCAATCTGAAAATTTGGTCACCTCTCAAAATTAATTAATTTAAGATCTCAAAATATTGTGGCTTTGGAGTTCAAAATTTAGTAATTTATTGCTTGAAAATTTAATTATTTGATTTTTTTAAATTTTGTCGTTTCAGGTTACAAAATTTAACTTTAGGTCATTAATATTTGTTGAAAATAGTTCTGAACTAAGTCGATGTAGATTTTAAATTTTTGTTTTATTGACTTAAGTCTCAAAATTTGCCGTTTAAAAGTCTTACAAATTCGTAATATTAGACAGTCTAATTCAATATATTTTAAAGTTTTGTGATTTTATATTTTTAAATTTGACGATTGACAAAACATGCTTCAAAAATTATTAAGTCAAAATCTCAAAATTTGGCGAATTAAGTTCTGAACGTCCAATGGGTTTAGGTGTCAAATTTTGTTATGCTAACATTTTCAAATTTAATTGACTTAAGCCTCAAGTTGGCCTTCTCTCGTTTGCCGAATTAAATTTCTCTACTAGGTTCGTACACTGTTGCCGTTGCATCTCATTTGACTAAACATTTATTTGTTTTATAACTCTTCAGACTAAACGGTTAAACTGCTAAATTAGAACCGGTGCGTGAAGTATTTATCCAAAAATTTAATTAGTAACAAATTTATGGGAGTGTACATTTTATTAATTATACTATCCAATAATTAGTAACAGAAGGCAGGTTTGTTCGTGTGCCCTTCCAATTTTATGTATTTTATTGAATATTTATAGTCGCATTGATATCATCTCTATGTTTATGGTTTTTATTATACAATTCATGGTATAATGACTTTAATCATTGTTCGAAACCAAAGAACTTTAGAAATTGTTTTTTTTTATTGTTCGAAGCAGAAAAGAACAAATATAAACAGAAGAGGAAGACTTCATACTGTACTTATAATTCTGAACAAAGATGTTATGTTATTCATAATTTTCTCGTATTTTTTCCAAACTGTTTTGTCTTCTGTAGATTATTGTCTCTCTATTGTACAGCCATATACAAATTCATTTATGTAATATAACAAAACACACACATACACACACACAAAGTGTATATAAAGTACTTCAACTATACCTCAACCTCGTAATTATATGTACAATATGGAAATCAATTTAGTGTTTTGTTGTGGTTTTCATCTAAGATTGTTTTGTGTGTACATTGTACATATATATATGCCAAGAAGAGAAAAGCTTTTAAAGAAGTTAAACAAAAGTTATATGAGGTATATGTGAAAGTGCGGAGAGGCAGGAGGCATCTTTACAAAAAGATTAATAATATCTTGTTAACTGTAAACTGTGGATCGATTTATGTGTATTGAAAATCATTAGATTTATCGTCTTTGTGGATATCAATTTTTAAATTAAATATCTGTCCAAAAACAATACACAGATATGCCAATATATCAAATCGATTGTAAAAATTCGAATCCCAAGTGTTTCCATTAAAAGGAAAAACGAAAGAAAAATATTTGCTGATTGACTTTCTTCGTAATAAACTACAATGAGGAATATTATAAACATAAATACATCAATTACATGAACAACAAAAAATAATCATAATCCCAAGACGATGACGTCACCCAATGTAATTTAAAACATAACATTTTTAGATATTTTTTTGTTTAAAATGTTTTCCTTGCTGATAACAATCTGTTTGACCTTTTTTCTTTCCTACTTCTTCTTATTGCGATTTGGTATGTGTATGTATAAGAGATACATACGTCTTCCTATAACAATTTTTTTCGTTCATTTTCCCACTCTATATACATGTACATATATATTTTTATATATAGGTTTCGTATTTTATTCTATTTTCCTATCCCGCGTATCTATACATTTGATTTTTGTTTTGGTTTTTCTAGTAAAATTATCTGTTACATCACACACAGCCCATAACGAAAGGAAACCGAAAAAAAAAAAATTTATATGTTGGAGAGTAGCATTAATAAAAAAGAAAGAAAATCTAACTAAAATACAACACAAACAATTTTCACCACCAGTAACATAAAACAGGATAACATGAAAACTAAGCCGAGCGCACAGAATGGTATATATATATATATATATATATATATATATATATATATATATATATATATATATATATATATATATATATATATATATGTCGTGTGTGCGAGGTGGAAACAGAATTAGAAGAAAAACTTTGATGCATAATAGACAGAAAGTTGTAGAAAATACGGAAACTCGGAAAAAACTATGTATGTACAGATATATGTTTACGGTATGAGGACGACGACGACAACGACGACGATAGTATAAAAGGAAAAAAGAAAAGAAAAACGAAAACCAAGTACCGAGTTAAATTTAGCATCAGCGATATGATATCGACCGTTTCTATGCGACAAGCCAATTCTATTTTTAGAAACAAATAAATATAAATTTTCTTTTTTCTTCTTCTCGGTCGTTGTCTTCTTTTTATTTTATGTTTTTCCTTTTGCCGTTATTGTTGTATTTTTGTGCTGAAGATGTTATTAATAAAGAGGAAAATAACTATACAACACATACGTATCCACACAAGAAGAGTAGAAAATATGGTTCAGATGAAAATGTATGACTGACTTAGTTTGTTGTAGACAATGGGATGCGGACTAAAAAAAATGCAACGAAAAGAAAATCACAATGTTTGTTATTGTAGCGGTGCTTTTAAGCAATTTGCCATTGCTTGGTATTTATCATGTTTTTATATATGTAGCATAAAAAGGAATATACAATTTTGTGTCTGCGGAAATGGGTTAAACGCTTAGAGAATACGGTAACGAGAAATTTAACACATTTGTGTTCGAAAAAAAAAATTCAATCCTCAGCTGATTTATAACGGATATATATTTAGAAAGTTGTATAATAACAAAAGTATATCTCTTACCTTGAAATTCCTTTCGTGCTGCACTCACCGATGTCACAATATTGGCCACATGTCCTAATACGGTCGCAAACAGCATTAGTCCAAATAATAATTGTAATATAACAAAAACATATTCGGATTTAGATCGAGGCCTCGGTAAATCCCCAATCGTTGTTAATGCTAATGTACACCAATAATAACTTTGTAAATATTGTCTTACAACATCACTCGATTCAGAATCATGGAATACCCATTGTTTTGAACCGAAACCATTATTTTTATAAATAATATGATATAAACAACCATTCCAATGGAATATAACTAATAAATAATGTATTAAGGATGTCGAACGAAATACATTTGGATAATTTGTGTGACGTTCCGTACGATCCATGAACGCCCAAAAACGATAAATTTTCACTAAACGAAACGACCGCAATATCGAATTAAAACCGATCGATAAATATAAAAAATCTAATGGTAACAAACATAAACAGTCTATATAAAATGTTGTTGAATTCATATAGTGTTGACGTAATTTGGTTGAATCGGTTTGTAATACACCGTCTTCTAGGTAACCGGTACGAAAATGAAATAATATATCCACTAAATATAAAAAGTCTGAGAAGTAATCTAAACAAAACCATACAATAATTGTTTCACCGTTTATCTCTTGAAACGCGAAACGATAAATTATCACCCAGAAATTATATAAAAATGCCAATGATACAACCATTGACCAATAGTAGCAAAGACGGCCAGCCGGATCAAATACAAATGTCCATTTTGCTTTTGCTTTTGTTGTACTGCTACCGCCGCCCGTCGAACAACCCGATCGTCGGCCAAGTCTGAAATTAAAGAATAAAAAAAATTGAGTTATTCATAAATACTATGCGCGTATAAGAGGTTAGAGAGGTGAAAAAGTATCGGAAAATTGGATTAAATTATAATTCGGTAAACAACAAGAGGGTGAAAAGTTAGCTGTTCTCAATCTAGGGTTGGTGTACCAAGAGAGCGTCCCCGTTTATTTATTTAGAATTGATACATTTTATCCTTTTTAAATTTAAAATTTTTGTTGTCATATTTTCAGGATTTGAAATTTCAATTTGTATTTTGAAAATTATAAATCTTTTAAAATTTCGTGTATTTGCAGTTCTGATGCATTCAATTTATTTTAAATTTTGAACTCACAATTTTGAAATTATGGTGATAAAATTTTGAAACTAATTTCACTATTCGAGCTGCAAAAAGTTTGATTTTAACATTATCTTGCAAAAGTTTATGATAATTTCCAAGTGCCAATGATTTTCGAATTTTTTCATTAAATTTTTCAGGAACTTTTTCATTAATTTTTATTTTGCAATTTATTAAATTTAAGGACATTTTAAATTAAATTAGTTTAAACAATTTAGAAATGTTGAAAATTTAACTTTCAAGGCAATTTTACAATTCTGAGTTCACCGTTGTATTTCGAATTTTCCCATTTGATACCATTTGGTTTAACTAAATTTTTCAAAAATAATAAAATGTCGAGCCTTGATTTGGTCCGAGTACTGAACATTTAGGTTAGGAGATTCCTCACAATTTCAAAGTTTTCACAAAATTGCGAAGTATATTTAGCGAAAATTTCTACAAAATCCAGACATTTTCCATTTTCTAGTGTTCAGGCAACATATTTAAAATTATACCTTTATTTCATACAGTGAGTAATTTATGGTAACTCACATCAAGCAATACTCCAACTCCATGTGAACGCGATAAATTCTATTACTTTTTTATGATGTTAGTATACGAAACTGTATTTTTGATGTACCTCTTTTTTTTGTTATTATTAGTGTTAGGTGGGTTCAGTCAGTAAAAGTCAGTGTCATAATGTAACCCGTTAAATCAAAACAAGTATTGTAACAAAAATTGTAAAATTCAAGTGTTTCTTAAAATAAAATAAATAGTGAATTTGTAATACTGTTGTTGGAAGTGAATCATATTTAAAGGCGATCCTTGGCATTTTCATTGGTCTTTCCAGCCGGATTTGCTTCATAAAATTCCAACAACAACTTATATAACTTAGCAAATTAACGGAAACAGCATCATTCGATTTTAAGCGACACTCTACATATACGTAAGTAGACATGGCTGAAGCAATTATTCAAGCACGAGGTGTGATAATCGCTACAGTTACACGAATGCAAAACTGGGCTTCACAAATAACTGATTCTACATCTCCTGAGGCGATTCAAATCCGTATTGCAAGGCTGGATGAATTGTTCAAGGATTTTCGAAATCTGAAAAGCAATTTATTTGCATTTCCAAACCAGGTTTCTAAATTGGCCGAGTTTGAGGAGAAGTACTTCAACTTAAAGGAAATATTGCTACAACAGGAGCACATTAAACAAAGACAAAGGAACCCAATTGAAGGTCTACCCGCCATTTCATCGACTTGGACTGAAATGTTGGATCAACAAAAAGTTTTCTTCGAAGGACTAAATGCTACAACAACCCAGCTAGCGGATAGAACCTTCATCAACCACGAACGTCTGAAATTGCCAGAAGTACACATCGAAAAGTTTGATGGTGTCTACAAGAACTGGCCACCTTTTGAAGATTCGTATACGTCATCGATTCACAACAATGAGTCTCTGTCAAATGTAACCAAATTGAAACTTTTAAAACGATTATTAGCAGATGGTCCTGCGTTTTTAATTAAGAACCTACTGGAAACAGATGCTAATTACATGGAGGCCTGGAAGAAGCTAGTTGCTAGGTACAAAAAGCCCAAATTTATATTAAATTCATATATAGCATCTTTTCTGGACCAACCTTCCGCTCTAAGTGGCGTCGCATCTGATATACGTTCTCTCAGCGATAAGGCAGATGAACTACTAATAGGCATTCGAACCATGGGTACACAAGCCGAATATCGCGATGCTTGGTTGCTACAGATTTTGCTACGCAAGCTTGATACAGAAACAACACAAGCATGGGCGAAAGAGATCGTCGATATTGATTTTCCGGATATGAAACGATTTTTTACGTTTTTAAATACTCAATGCGATGGCTTAGACGACGGTATGGTAGAAACTTCTGCTGCAGTCAAGGATAAACAACACAACGCCAAGCCTCCAAATGGAAAGCGCCCATCAGAACGATGACTGTAACATCGAACTCGGAGAACTGTCTCTTATGCAACCGAAGACATTCCTTTAATAGATGTTTCAAATTTTATGATTTGGACGTTAATAGTCGTTTAGCAGTTGTAACGCAGTTGTCTGTTTGCCAAAACTGTCTCAAGTACGGCCATGAGACTAACTTATGCCAATCAAATAACAGATGTAGACGGTGCAACCATCTCCATCATACTTTGTTGCATACTGATCAAGAACATATTCAACCACATTCATCCATACCATCGATGCCGATGACATCTACAGCAACCATCAATCAACAAGTTTCCACGGAAGATAACAATTGATTTCGCATCACCCGGATTCACAATCCAAAATATCACCGCAAGGAAACGTATTAGCCACCACCGCTTACTTAAGCGACACGAATTATAGAATGACTATGCCACGCATTTCGCCACTTCCAACCGCACTGGTTAAAATCCGAGACCGTCCAGGTAACTCACATTTTGCACATGCATTGCTCGATTCGGGATCACAATGCTCACTTATTACAGACAAGTTAGTTCAAGGTTTAGGACTTGTTCGAAGCCGTTCTTCAGTCACTGTCAATGGCTTGGCTGATTGCATTTCTGCGACTACTAAAGGTTTATTCCACATCGAAATATCGTCTAGATTCAATTCAAAATATATGCAGCTTCGAACATTGATATTACCTAAACTGCTGGTCGTTCACCCTGCCGACTCGCTTAATGTGGAAACCAGCACCTTATCTGGCATGGCGTTCGCTGATCCTTACCATGACAAGGCCAGAGAAGTAGAGCTATTATTCGGCGCTGATATTTTCTTTGATTTACTCACGCCTGAAAAAATCATAATTAATGGGCACACACACGCCCAGTTAACAAAGTTTGGATGGATATTGCTAGCACCACAACGAGATGGTGTAACAACAAGGTCAATCGCAGCAATCGTTTCTGATGACGATGTTACACGAAACCTTCAGCGTTTTTGGGAACTTGAAGAGCCTCCAAATCCTACGATAGTTTCACCTGATGAACAAATCTGTGAAACTCTATTCATCAATTCCGTTCGTCGAAATGATGAAGGCAGATACATGGTACGACTAACGTTTAAGTCTCCTCAACCTATACTGGGCCACTCTCCATCGTCGGCTGTGAGAAGACTTTTAAATACAAATTCGTAAGAAACGAAAATAAGGCCGTGGAATACAAAAAATTTATGGAAGAATATGTGTCACTTGGGCACATGGAATTGATTGGTGAACATGACACCAAAATGAACGATTCTGATCATTTTTTCTTACCTCATCATGCGGGGTTGTCAAGGCCGACAGTTCCACAACAAAATTGCGGGTCGTCTTTGATGGCTCTTGCAAGTCATCTTCGCTGAACGACACATTATTAGTTGGACCGACCATACAAGGTGACATCGTTACAATAATCACTCGTTTTCGACAACATGTGATCGTTTTTTCCGCCGATGTGGAGATAATGTATCGACAGGTATTAATTGCATCACCCGATGACAATTTTCAGTTAGTTGTTTGGAGGAACCAACCGGCAGAACAGATCAAAACCTAGCGCCTCAAAACCGTAACATACGGCACATCCAGCGCCCCGTTCTTGGCAATTCGCACTCTCCATCGCATCGCAGAAGACAATAGCTCCCAGTATCCTGAGGCCGCAGCAATTATTAAGCGAGATTTTTACGTAGACGACTTGCTTTCTGGTAGTGATCCACCTGAGGAAGCCATTCGACGTTTTGAAGAGCTAACGAGAGTTTTATCTGAAGCTGGGTTTCATTTGAGAAAATGGAAGTCAAATTCTCTACAGGTGTTAAATAAAATTCCTAATGTGATGAAAAATCCTTCCATACTAGAATTTGATGATGAAGCAATGACGGTTAAAACTCTTGGTTTGCGCTGGAACCCAAGCAGAGACGTATTTTCGTCCAGAATCAATATGAAGTTTTCGAATGAAATTTCGACCAAACGGAAACTATTATCAGATATTTCTAGAATTTTCGATCCTCTTGGTTGGATATCACCAGCCACAATCGCGATGAAACTATTGTTTCAAAGATTATGGGTCCTCAAGTTTGATTGGGATGACAAACTGCCTCACGACGTTCATCAACTATGGCTATCCATTAAGAATAATCTTCCACAGTTAGAGCGTGTTGAGATACCTCGCCATCTTGGAATGTCAGATAGGTCAACCAATCTTCAATTTCATGGTTTTTGTGACGCCTCAGAACTAGCCTATGCTGCGGTCGTGTATTTTCGTTTAACGGATACCAACGGCCACGTCCAAACAACACTCGTTATTGCTAAAACTAAAGTTGCTCCGATTAAGCAAGTATCATTGCCTAGGCTGGAGTTATGCGGCGCTGGACTTTTAGCCAAACTAATCAAATACATTTCGACTGTTCTTTGTGATCACACTCATCATGTCTATGCCTGGACTGATTCGACAATCGTACTTGCCTGGCTATCGGATTTACCTCGAAAATGGAAGACGTTTGTGGCTAATCGTACATCCGAAATTTTAGAGATATTGCCCAGAAGTCGCTGGAGTCATGTAGCTTCAAAAGATAACCCAGCTGATTGCGCATCGCGCGGCGTTAACCCACGCTCATTTCCAGACTACAACTTATGGTGGCAGGGACCCGAGTGGTTGAAGCTTTCTGAAGACAACTGGCCTTCAGAACTCACAACTCTCACCGACGTCACACCTGATGAGAGAAGTTCACGTGCAGTCATAAATATTCAAGTCTCCAACAACGATTTAGTGACACATCTTTCGGAAAGATTTTCATCAGTTGACAAGGTCAAACGTTTACAATGGCATACTTATTTAAGTTTAGCCCATCTCAACACAAGCTGTGCTTCGTCGATTTACTGCGAAAGGCTGAGAACTTCTTATTAAAGGCTGTACAGAAAGAAGTGTTCGGACGAGAAATTGCTTCACTCCAACGGAGCAGAGCAGTTGCCAACAATAGCAGTTTAATATCATTGTCTCCGTTTTTGGATCAAGATGGAATACTAAGAGTTGGCGGTCGTCTAGAAAATGTCAACTCAACCTATGACGTTAAGCATCCGGTCATACTACCCAAAACACATCGACTGACGTTGCTTATTGTTCAAAGCGCTCACGTAGCTAACTTGCATCCAGGTCCGTCACTGCTGTCCTGTTTATTAAGACAGAAGTTCAGGATCATCAATAGTCGTAACCTGATCCGTCACGTTACTAATAATGGTATACCGTGCTTCCGTCAAAAACAAACAATCACTACGCAATTAATGGGAAACTTGCCGAAACAACGTGTAACCGCCAGTCGTCCATTTATGACAACCGGCGTGGACTACGCGGGTCCGATTCAATTAAAAACAAAACATGGTCGAACTCGATACCCAGTTACTAAAGGGCACATAGCACTGTTCATCTGCTTTGCCACGAAAGCGGTTCACATTGAGTTAGTATCTGACATGTCCGCTGAAGCATATCTAGCCAGCCTAAGACGATTCGATAGTCGCAGAGGAATTCCAGCTGAAATAGTGAGCGACAATGGTACTCATTTTATAGGCGCAAAACGCGAATTGCAGGCTCTTTTCAACCTGTTTAAAAATTGTGAACATAACAAATATATTTTCGACTTCTTTTCATATCACATGATCAAATTTTCCTTCAATCCAGCTAGTGCACCACATTTTGGCGGACTCTGGGAGTCCAACATCAAGTCAATAAAATACCATTTGAAGAGAGTCACCGCCAACACCATATTAACGTTCGAAGAAATGTCTACCCTCCTGTGTCAGATTGAGGCTCTGTTAAATTCACGTCCATTATGTCCAATATCATCCGATCCTGGAGATTTCAGTGTGTTGACACCAGGCCATTTCATCATTGGTGAACCACCTACATCTTTACCCGAGCCAGATTTGCAGCACATTACAACTTCACGCCTCTCGAGATGGCAGAACCTCCAACAGCGCTTACAGGGCTTTTGGCAAAGATGGTCTATGGAATATTTGCACACCCTGCAACAGCGACCAAAGTGGCGTCAGAGAACAATGAACCTACAAATCAATGATGTGGTACTTGTCAAAGATGAAAATCTTCCACCATCCAAATGGTGGAAGTCGCTGTAATCAAAACCGCAAATGGAGGAGAACTAAAGCGACCAATAGTAAAATTATGTCGTCTTCCTATTGACGAACCTGATGAAGAGTTTTGTTAAGTGGAACCTTAACGGGGGGAGAATGTTCAGGCAACATATTTAAAATTATACCTTTATTTCATACAGTGAGTAATTTATGGTAACTCACATCAAGCAATACTCCAACTCCATGTGAACGCGATAAATTCTATTACTTTTTTATGATGTTAGTATACGAAACTGTATTTTTCATGTACATCTTTTTTTTTGTTATTATTAGTGTTAGGTGGGTTCTCAATCAGTAAAAGTCAGTGTCATAATGTAACCCGTTAAATCAAAACAAGTATTGTAACAAAAATTGTAAAATTCAAGTGTTTCTTAAAATAAAATAAATAGTGAATTTGTAATACTGTTGTTGGAAGTGAATCATATTTAAAGGCTATCCTTGGCATTTTCATCTAGGTTTCCAATAGAAAACAGTAATAATTTTCAAGATTTCAAGGCTCTCATAAAATTTAATTTGTTATAGGCAAAATTCTCAGCTCATAAATTAATTTAATTTAGCCCCGATTTTATACACTCTAGTGAAATAATGGTTGTAAAATGGATACGAGAAAAATTAGGGCTTTTTCTTATTTCATAATAATTTATGGCATTTTTTTCATCTTCCGAATTACCTTTTTCGTCAATTGAATACGGTAATAAAACTGGTTCAAGTGAGAATAAGACCAGATATTGATTGGGCTAAGAAGTTTTCTTACTGAACCAGCTTTTTGATTCTGACTGGCAAATAAAGCATCAAAAAATTAAGCAAAGACGAGTTGTTAACGTAGGTTTTACGAGTTGTAAACCTAAATGCAGATAATTTGAATACGTTTAACTCGTTTTGTATTGCATACAGGCAAAAATTAGAGACATATAAGGCGAAATGTGTTTTTGAAGACAAACTTGGGTCTGTGTTATAAAGACATAATATGAAAAGTTTAGTTCATTTCTTTTATAAGAATTATATTCTATGGACTGTGTTGGCTTCAATGGGCAAAAATCTTCCACTTGGACCCCTAGGGTTTCCTTGTGTTATGTTTTCGTGTTTATAACCCGCCTAAAATCAATAAATAGTCGTATCTCCAATGTAAAAGGTCTCTGGTGACTTTACAGAGTTTGTTTAGTGATTATGCTTGTGTATATGAAATATTAATCTCCGGTGGTAATAACTTCGATATACATAGTTTAGGATATCTTGTTTTCTAGTATAGTTACTTACTTATTTACAGCTTTTGTTCAATCAACAAACTCAGAACTATCTGACTTTGACTATCGATTTATCGATAATTTTATTCGTTTTTTTACCCGCACTATCCCTCTGTACCGGTTCTCATTATTATCTTTTCATTTTCTCTATTTATTGTGAGCTGGGCATAATTTTATCAAAGATAAGCTAGACTATCTGTTATACTTCAGGTTTTATGGGCGTAATACTTGAAATTTGGGCCTCGGTAGGGCCAAAGTTTAAGACGGGTTTCAAATTTTATCATAAAATTGTTTCTTGATTAGCTATAACTCAAACTCAAATTCAGTGTAATTTATAGAAATAGTAATTGTTTACTTAATATCTTTCAATCAAGGCTTAGAAGGCCTATATGCCATGTTACTGAACGTCTGTTATCATACGAGTATTCAGCGCAGTATATGAGTAATGTGTTTATTTCATTCACTCTGTTAGACTTATTCAAAGCCTTTTTTCTAATAAGCTAAAAATTCTGTGTAATAAGCTTATTTATCATTTTTATTTGCTAAACATTGTGTAGTTAATACAATAGCGATGTGGTGTGTGTACTGATGTTCATAAAATTCTCAAGGAAAAGAATGATCGCATGTGTAATTCTATTGACGCTATATCAGCGTCCTTGTCCTTGCTATACAAAACTTCATCCGCTATTAATTTTAACGTGGAAAGTTTATTAAAACCAACACCTTTGCAACATTCGTCGTCTGTAAAATTAAAAAAAAATCTACAAAAACTGATACGGAATTTGCTACACCTATACTTTCACGATCAAAGAGAAATGAGAATAATAACATAACAACGGCCTCAACTGCTCAATCGCTAGACAATAATCTGGGCTCGCCTAACAATGTTTGTTATTGGTAGTGGTGATTTGAACTCTACTCTGCTTACTGTTGAGCCGCTACGGTGGATTTTTAATTCTCGATTACGCAAGGAAGTTACTGATGATGATCTCATGATGTATATCGTAATGATCGCGATTATGTATAATTTAAAATTGGTTTTCCTGTAAGATAATTTGACCTAATGCTGGATTCATCGGCGCGGCCTTCTGGAGTTTTGATTAAAGGATTTTTCAATGCACGTCGCAAATCGACGATAAAAAATTTTTTAGTCCAACGCTCAGCTCTGATGGAGTGCATTTGGATGCTGTTCCAGCTCTACCGAGTAACCTCGAACGAACAGCCTTCACATCGCTTTACTACCACAACGCCTCAAGCATCCGCGGTAAGTTCAAATCCTTTCTTCTGGGCGTACTTGACAACAGTTTCGACGTTATTATTATTTCTGAGACGTGGCTTACCGAATGTTTTTAATCTGAAGAATATTTTCCGTATCGGATTACATCGTTCATAGAAAGGACAGGCATTGTTCAACACCTATCTCAAAGGCGGCGGAGTACTGATCGCAGTTAAAAATACAATTTCAAACGAGGTAATTGCGTGCCACCCTACCTTCGACGTGATAGCTGCCCGTGTAAAAACTGCACGGTCCTCCATTCTCATCATAGCGCTGTATATTCCCTTTGGCTCAAACCTGGACCTCTACCTCGAGATCTTCAAGTTCATCGATTTGGAGGTACTACCAGCAATACGTGATGATGAACAATTACTGATTATTGGCGATTTTAATCTTCCGAGTATTTCTTGGTTGGATATCGATGGTGTTTTTACGGCATTTTCTGACGAGGATAAGGGCTTGGATGGATTACTTCGCAAGCATTTCTGCAATACTAGTTAACCGTACGTGTAACAGTCGAGGAAAATTTCTGGATCTCGTATTCACTACTGACCATAGGTTCTCAGAAGTTTTGGCATGCGAGGATTTTACCGGCTGCTCGAGCATCTTCCATACTCCATTAATGATAAATATATTTCACGAAGAATGCGTCATTCCTTCCAGTAATAATTTGCAGGTATCGAAAGGTATGTTCCGTCGAGGGCTCCTAAACCGCAATTTCGAAACCCATGGTATAATGTTAAGTTGACACGCATTGAGAATCGTCGTAATAAGCTCCACACGCTATACAGGTTGCATGTAAAAAAAGAGTATTACCCTGCTTTTACTAAAGCTCGTAAGGAATGCAACATTTGAAACAGTTTCTTATACCATAATTACATTCTGCAGGTTAAAGTGGAGTTGTCTTCCAACCCACGGGGTTTTTGCCAGTTCATCAACACTAGTGGAAGGTTGTCGGTGTCCCTTCTCCTATGACCTTTCAGAGCTGCTCTGCTAGGCTTCCCGTTGATATGTGCAATTATTATTTGCTAATTTCTTCGAATCAGTCTATGTACCGTATCAGACGCCAAATGTCAAACCATTTGTGCTTGGAAATAACCAGGAATTCACTCAACTATCGTTTACCTCAGAAGAGGTCTTTGATTGTATATGCAACATTGACATAAATAAGGGTGCAGGTCATGATGTTTTTCCTCCCATCCTGATTAAAAATTGCGCGGAGAGCCCGTGTGATCACATTACTGGTATCTTTAACGAAAGCCTTCGAACGCAATATCCTTCATACGTCCCATTTTCAAATCGGGTAAACGAAGGGAGATCACCAACTATCGAGAGATTGCCATAATTTCTATCATTCCAAAGCTCTTTGAATCAATGGTACATCGATTTTGATTTTCCCATACAAAAAGGTATATTTCGCCTGTGCAACATGGTTTTTTTGCGGGAAGGTCGACAGTTACAAACCTAGTGTTGTTCAGCGGCCATCTTCACAGTACGATTGATTCCAGACTACAGCTGGACGTGATCTATACTGATTTTTCAAAGGCCTTTGATAAAATTAATCACGCAATTCTGATCGACAAGTTAGTGAAATTAAACTTCAACTTCATCCCAATCAGATGGTTGCACTTTTACCTGTCAGATCGTTTTCCGTGCTACATCCGGGGTTCCTCAAGGCAGCCACTTGGGACCATTGTTGTTCTCACATGTGGTGAACTGTTTCAAATTAGCAAGATGTCTGCTCTACGCTGATGACATGAAAATATTTGCTCCAGTTTCCAATTTGTTTGACTGTTTGATGTTGCAAAGTGATTTAAACAATTTTTGTTGTTGGGCTATCACCAACAATTTACGGTTAAATGTTAGCAAATTTGAGACTCTTTCGTTTTATAGAATCCGATGTCCATTATTTCATCAGTATTTCTTATACGATATGCCAATTGATCGAGTCGGATTTATGGCTGATCTTGGAGCGACGTTCTCTTCGGATCTAACATTTACCAGGCACATTGACTCTGCTATTTCTAAAGCTTATCTAATGCTGGGGTTTATCAAGCGAAATGGTTACGAATTTACTGATCCGCTGACATTAATATCTTTGTATGTGTCATTTGTTCGTCCGGTTCTGGAATACGCCTCTCAGGTTTGTTCGCCTTCATATCTGTGCCACTCGGCCAGGATCGAGTCCGTGCAAAAGCAGTTTTTCCTGTTTGCCCTCCGACGTCTACCATCCACACGTACTAACGTCTACGAACTCCCACCTTGTAGATACAATTTGTACTGTAGGTAATAATAATAATAATTTGGCGTTAAAGATGAAACCACTGTCTCAGTGGTTGTATAATTTTTTTTTTAAATTTCGGGTATCCTTTTACAAACCTGCGGCTTAACCATGCTGATTTTTAAGATGTCAAATAAATATTCGAAATCCCTTCTATTTCACAAGAATTGTTACATTCCAATTCACTTGCGGATGCCACTCTTTTTCCAAAAGTTTTTCGACACTTTTGGGAAGGGATGAGAATCTACATGGTCTACATTTTCAGCTATTTTGGAAATTTTCTGTTAGACTAGAGCCTTATGGTCAATTTCTATATGGTGGCTGTATGTGTAAATTTACAATTTAATTTAAAAAAAAAATTTATTGAGACGTTCTAATTAGAATTACTTCAGCTGTTATTTTAAATAATTTATTCGTTTTAACTTTATTTTCATTTTCAATTAGTTCTTTTAGTAGTTTGAGTAATATTTTTAAGTTTTATAATTTTAAATTTGTATAAATTAATTTTTTTATCCGAAACTGTTTAATGCATTTTCATGAGACAATTCGACATTTCATAGGTTTTTTGACATTTGTACCGTTCCATAAAAACTCCAAAGAAACTTCATTCCCGAACTCAATCGCCCTTTTACAAAATACAACTTCGAACTGACGCATTTTATTTCAAATCGCTGAAATATCGGATGTTGTTGACATTCTCTTAATTGTCAACGTTAACAAAAAATATTGCCAAGTATTTTACGTTATATTTTACGTGTATTTTACTGCATAGATTACACAGCGTATTTTAGCTCGTTTGTCATAGTCAAACAAATCGAATTCCATCATTAAATCCGACACACTAACTAAATTAGTAAAAACCATAACTGGCATACGATAAACTGTCCATACGATGAATTGTGGTGTCTATGATGAAATGTGTCTACGATGAATTGTGTCTACGATAAATTGTTCACGATAAATTGTTTATGATAAACTGACAATAAATCATATTGAATAAAATTCCTCGCCGCTGAAAAACATTACCGCATGAGCACAAATAAATTAACGAAAAGTCATGAAAATATGAATTTCCGGTTCATAATCACTTACACAACCACACACACACACGCAAAATGTAAAACAAATTTTCTTCCCGTTTTAATTTTAATTTAAATCAAAGAAATAATTTTTGTTTTGTGTTCATTTACAAAATTTTCTACCATTTTAACCATGAATGAATTATCTATGCCTTTTAAATATCATCTTCTGCACATCAGCCTCACATCGCACAAGAAATGGAATTAAATCAAAAAATAAATTTAAAAGGGAAATTCTTAATCAGTCATATCCACATAAATATTTCTGTTCTGTATGTTAATTTTTGTTGTTGTTGTTGTTGGCTGTGTATATAGTATATAGCTTTTCGTTAATGATAATGATAATGATAACGTTGATGATGATGATGATGATGATTATGATAAGGAGATATATTATAATGTTAAATGGAAATATGCGACATTAAACGCGGGCACAACATAATTTTTCATAATTTTCATTGTGTTCTTTTGTTTATTCAAATTTTGTGTATTTGGAATTTTCTTATATACTCGTACAATATACGTGAGTACATAGATACATATATAAAGCGCCGCACCAAGATTCCACCACCAAAAGATTCATTATTATTTGTCATGAAACCGGTAATGATGTGGATTCTTTGCCGTTTGTATATGTATGTCTGGATATACGTATTTATTAATGAAAAACTGAATTCTGAATCGTAAATGAGATGGAATTGGATGAATGGATGAATAAATTATGTACGTACATAAGTCAAATATGTACATACATATATTTTGTAAATAATGTAGCCAAGGAGAGAGAGAGAGAGACAGAGGTCATTTTTTTTATTAGCGTAATGTATGTTGTTTTATTACTGGGCGATAATTAATTGTTAGTGTCGACTCTTAAAAGCGAGGTTATAGGTTACGTGTATAATATAGTTTTATTTTGGAATTAATATAATGTTTTAACGGCTTTGGTATATACGAATTAAATGAGTTATTCATAATAGAGATATAAATTGTGGTTTTATGCATGTTACAGTATAATTTAGTCGTTAGGGAATACGGTTGTGGAAGCGGCAGTGATAAAACGTTACCATTAAGTTCATTTAAAATATTCTTGATACAGATTCTGTCAGAAATAATTTCTGGAAACTTTTCAGTTACAAATCAAAAGTGAGTAAAAGTTAATTTCAGGCAATAGCCTGAATAAAATATCATTAAACATGTTAATTTCCGGCACAGAGCAAGCTGTGCTAAGAACGAATGACTGTAGCGCGGCAAAGATAGAATAGACTTCATAACTAGAAGCGGAGTCGATATTTTGCAAACTGTTGAGTTTTGCAAGTGATGATTTTATATTGACTACTGGCCACCAAAGCGCAGATGCATATGTCAGCATTGGTAGAACTAGTGATTTGTATATAAAAGAAAGCATTTTGGGTGACAAGCCCAAGTGTTGACCAAAAGCTCTTCTGCATTGCCAACAAATCGCTGTGGATTTTTGTAGTTTGTAATCCAGATGATACTTCCAAGAGAGTTGATTATCTAAAATAATACCAAGGTGTTTGACATAGGCTGAACTTTTAATCTTACACCCAAAAAGAGATGGCACAGAAAATACATCAGTGTTCCTAGTTTCCTATTATAGTGAATACAACTAAGTCTGTTTTGGACGGGTTCACATGTAAACCCTTATCAAGGCTACTGTTCTACAATAAGAAGAGCGTGTTACATTACATCAGATAAGACATTCAAATGCTTACCAGAAACTGTAAGAACCAGGTCATCAGCTTAACTTTGAGCGATGATACCGGATTCCTGAAGTTTTACAAGAAGCTCGTCAATGACGAAAATCCAACACAGGGGTGAAAGCATCCCTCCTTGTGGACACCCCTTGGCAACTTTGACTGAAATCGACCTTTCATGTAGCACGGAGATAACGATGCGAGATTTTAGCATAAAATCAATCCATAGATAGTAGATTCGATACCAAATTTGGTACAGGCATTAGTAATCATATTGAACGATGTACTATCAAAGGCTCCTGCAATATCCAGGAAAATACCCACAAGAAACTCACCCATACATGTAACTCACCCAAACTCACTCATACCCTCAAGAAATCGATGTCTGCAAGCGATTTGGCGCTAAACCCCACGACCACAATAGTAACTAACAAAAAGGTGCAACATAGTCCAAAAAGACAACAAATCAAAGAACACACATAATAATAAAATTAACAGTGATGTAGGTTATAGTGTTTAGTGCAAACAGGGCTGGACAAGTATATTACTGTCAGCTCAAAGCGAAGGAGAAGCCCTAGATCAGCGGCTATAGTGCAAACGTGAATAAATTCAACAAGCTAGATAGCGTTGAATTAACTCAAAGCAACCGCGGTATTCAGAGAAACTGCCACCAATCTATAAAAGGTATAGAGGCCATTTCAATGCAAATCAATCACCAATATTATTAACCGTGAGAAGTTGCCTCAGCCATTGTTCCGTCTGGAATTAGAACCAGATAATAAAAAAATCAAAGAGAAACATGCAATATTTGACTTAAAATATCTACTGCATAGAAGAATTATCGTTAAGGAACCCAGAAAAAGAACTGGACCGGTACAGTGTGTTAAGTGCCATGAGTATGGACACTAAAGCATATTGCACTTTATGCGATGTTTGTGGTGGTGAATTCCATAACTCAAATGCATGCAACAAAGAAAAAACGGAAGCACCAGTGAGTAAATGCAGCAACTGTGGCGGAAATCACACTGCAAATTATAGAGGGTGTCCAATTTACCTAGAATTGTAAAGAAGAATCAATCCAAGGCAGCGAATGCTTAATCTTCATTCTTCCACTTAATCTTCATTCTTCCACTAAACCAAAAGTGCGACCAGAAATTTCATATCAAAACGCACAAAATAACCAACCAAAAATAACTGTTAACAGTAGTGAGCTTCAAGAGATTTCATATGCAAGTATCCTTAAGGGAACCACTCCTAAAGTGCAAGCAAGCGAAGAAGGAAACATCGCAGCATCTTTAATCAAGTTAACTAACATGACGCATAGCTTCATGGCGATGATGGAGAGAACCATGAATTTATAATGATGCAGAATATGAACGCGTTGATGCAGATAGTCGTTAAAAATCAAAAATGACTGTCCTCAAATTAGCCATATGGAATGCAAACTGCCTAGCACAACATAAAGCTGATTTTCAAGCATTCCTCACCGAGCACAATATTGACATAATGTTAATATCTGAAGCACACTTCACCAAAAATATCTATTTCAAAATTAATGGGTACTCTGTTTATGACACAAAGCACTCAGATGGGAAAGCACAAAAAACAAGATTAAAACACTATGAATTTATGAAATATGAGAAGGAAGATATCCAATCAACGAGCATCTGCCTGCAGGAGTGGTCTGGACACTGTGTCATATCAGTAGTGTATACTGTCCTCCAAAACATGCTATAAAAAAACTGCAGTTCATGGGTTATTTCAGCCAGCTAGGTAATAAATTTCTTGCGGGGTGATTTCAACGCCAAACACACTGAATGGGGTTCCAGATTAACATCGCCGAAAGGCAAATAACTTTATGAAGCTATAGAAGAACAGTCCCTGGATTACTTACCTGTCGGTCACACAACGTACTGACATTATTAAAGAATTCAGTTCGAAATATTACTCAAAACTAGAGACACATCTCTAACACTAATAACAAGTATTAACATTGGTTAAGACTATAAATAAAGCCATTGGCAGCATTTAAAAAAAAAAAAAATCACACAGTGATCATTCAATCCTAGTTACAAGTTCATGTAGTGCACTTTCACAGGATTTGCAAACCCTGTAAGCATGTTGCAAGTTACTGAGCGGAGCGATAGTTAAATAGTCTCTGATGGATCTCTCAACATTCCAATGAGTTAAAGATTTGAGAAAGGTTGATGACAGGCAAATAGGCCGAAAAGACTTGGGCTCGGTATAGTCCGACTTGCCAATTTTCGGAATAAAAATAACTCTACTCTTGCTTCAAGATTGTGGAACAACGCTGAAAGTAATGCAAGCCTGTAACAGAATTTCCTGAAAGAAAATAATCCGGGATGACCTCTGTGCAGACCTAAACGCTTTTTTAAACATCCTTTTGTGCATCTAGGAAGCTGTCCCAGTTAGCCTGAAGATTAGTTCTCCTGGCTTTATTCTTCAGCCTCCTAGTGGTTTTGCTTAACCTTTTAAGATCAGAACACCTAAAAGGTATGTTCCGAGTTTTATGATAAGTGGATGAGGCCTGCAACTCCATATCCACAGTTGAACAAAGTTGTTGAGTCCAGAAACAGAACCATGATAAAATATTCTTGAATTAAGCATAGATCTGAATGGGATGTAGTAAGCAACTTATTTTATTCAAATGAAGCTGACTTGTTATGTTGCAAGTTAATCTGTTTTATTACGTGCATAGATTTAATACCAGCAAAAGAAAATAAATAATAAAAGCATTACGGCCCTGAGATAATCATAAAGAATATTCTCTCAAGTACGTACTGGAGAGACAACCCAGACCCAGCAATGTAGTCAACGGATTTCAGATCGACCCGGAACACAATCGATTGGCGGTTAGCCTCCCGTCTGTGTTGGATAATTTTCCATCCCTTGACCGAAACATTTGGAATCATCAAACCGATATTTGTCAGTAACTCTGAAGGACCAGGGACCCAAGTATGAATGACGAGCGGTGTAGGAGCCACCAACTGAAAGCTGACAACCACTACAAATGTCACCTAATTTGGGCACCGCCTCAACAAACCATTTGTTGGTTTCTTCGTTGACGGATTTATAGATGAACGCGCCATCAGCTAGATAGTAGCATAACATCTGTGCCACAAAACCGGTTAATTTGGCAGCATCAAGAATGCGGCGACTCAAAACGTCTCGAAAGATCCACATAGAAAAACAAACGAAAAATTGTTCCGATCGTAATCGGGAGATGTAAAATCCCTTTTGCATCCCGCCTCTATTGGGATTTGAACCCGGTATAACCGAGTTCGAACCCCTCCCGATCCAAGCGTCGCAGTTTTAACTACTGTGCTATTTGCTCGGTATTTTACTATGTGGGTGCTTGATAAGATCGACTAAAATTTACGAATGGAATTTTTTTTTTTATAAAATTACGAAAATCAAAATAAAAAAAAAAATTTAAACTAAAATAGGCTTCGCATGAGTGTCTCGTGTGGCACATGCTAAAACCGCCACCGATTTAAAATTATGCAACTTAACTGGTTTTTCTTCTTTGTGTTAAGCAAGCGTACTTTTTCCGAGCAAACCGCACCATAATTTGTTTGTTAAATTACCCGACGGTTTTGGGTAGATCTGAATGAAGGTGAATAAAATTAGGTTTCTTACAACTAATTAGCCTAACACATCACTTTGTATCGCACAACAGATTTAGCTTAACTTTGTTCATAATTGAGTATGGAAATCTTATATATGAACGCATGAACTTTTATAAAAATGCGTTTTTAAATTGTTAAATGGTAAAAAGGGAGTGGAATTAAAAGAGGACGTGAGCTGTGGATACAAATGTTATCAAATGTTTGGTGGAGAGGATTTTAGCCAGGTCATACTTTTTTGTTACCTAACCTAAGCTGGGTAATTTATGATTTCACCTTGTGAAAGCAGGTCTAATATAGTGTATAGTGTGTGCACAAAACTATGATGGTAATTGAATTTTAGTTACTTCATAAAGTCAACAACATTCAACTATCCTCAAATTGGTAAAAATAAACCGAATTACAATATGCAAGATCGCAAAACTTTTATGTAGCAAGAGGTACAACAGTTGGAAGATGAATTGGAACAACTAAATAAAACATTCACTATTGACAATTCACTTTGGCAAGCACCCCCATTATACAAAATAAGAAGACGCTTAACATATGCCAGTGGAAGTCAGAGAGCTGGTAAAAGAACAACTACAGCACGTAAAACCTGGAAAATCAATCGTACACCTTAGAACAAAACAATTCTTATCAATTTATGCAACAGTCTCAAAACCATTCTTAATGAAGTTAGAAATGAATCAAACAACAGATATCTTGTTAGTCTAACTGATGAAAAAAAATTCTGGTTATTCATTGTGGAAGGTGACGAAAGGAGTCAAAATCCCAAAATGCATGTGACCTGGGCAAGAGGTTCCAAAGAGAAGGAGTATCTCCAGGAAACCTTCCAACTATAATACCAAGACAAACTGCCAACGAAAATATAATGTCAATTCACGCAAGGTACATGTGTTTGACATTCGCCCAGTAACTCTGAAAGAATTAAAAGAAGTAGTAAAAAATAACATGAATGTTAAAAATGTTCCATGATACGACTTGACTACTTGCCAAATTATTAAGGCTCTACCTTTCGGTTAAAATATGTCCCATGAAATCAAAACCTGATAAACCACCAAACGATAAAAAATCGTCTGGAATACAACCTGCATAGAAATCTTCCGAGGCAATTACCAACCACAAATGAAGGATTAATAGCCACCTTTGCCGATGACACAGCAGTTATGGCGATTGGAGCAAACTCCAGAAGATTACCAGAAACATTTAAATTGGAAAAGGTTGCGTTCAATTCGTTTTTTTTTTTAAAGTTTCGCTTATCTTGGCAAAGCTTCAATTTAATCAGATGAAACTGCACAGGGATTCCTAAAAGATTTAACTGAACGTATGTAGCCAAATTTTTTACTCCGGTTTGACCATTCCTGAATTCATGATGAGCTGATAACTATACTCTCGCTCAAGAGAAAGACTAATCTGAAGAGTGAAAAAAAATTGGTGGATAAAAGTCATCGTACGTTAAGAAGAAGGGGCAGTTTCGAACAAATGCTTTCAATATTTGTCTAAACTTAATCGAATCAAATAGTGGTTTTACTTTTAGCGACCACTCAAATTTCAACAATAATATTACTGAGTTAATAGACGAATTTTTAACAGTACGGACACAGAAATGGCAATATTTAAGTACAACCACGCAACATGCATATAAAGCCAAGATCTAATATCAAAACGAAAATAGGATGTAGACAGTTATGGACAGTTCAGTTCAGATGTGAATTTTTTTCGGAAAGGTACCTTTCAAAAAGACAACGGATACGACGAGGAACAAAAAACTTCGCGTCGCAGCTAAAATTACCAAAACACGTTTGGAAGAAATATTCGACGATTACAAAGAATAATTTAACGAATCTGAAGATCTACCATTCTCAAACACAAGAAGGGCATAAACCATTCAAACGCAGATGCACTGTCATTACTAGAAATAAACTGTATACTATATCCCAAGAGGAGCAAACACAAAACACTAAAAACATACCAAAATTCTTGGTACCTACGATAGAAATTCATCATGAGTAAGATTGCCAGTCAATTCAAAGGAAACAGCCATAAAATGTAACAACGAAATATTAAAATTTCTAAACAATTGGAAATAAATCAGCAAATCCAACCAATCGTTCTAAAAATGTCCTAACTTAGGGTCGTAATGGGAACACGTAACGAAGGCCATAGAGGTATTACCGATGAATCAAGAAATTAATTTCACAAGAACAGCTACAAAACCCAATCAAATGATTCATATGGGCACATTTGTACGTAAAAAAAAATTCAAACAATGATAGACGGAAGATTTGCATCAGTATATGAGCTAACAACTATATAAATTATAGGAATAATATAAAATGTCTGGAGAAACGTTTTTCTCGCGAAGGTGGTTCCGAAAGAAATTCTTTCAGTTGGAATTATATACAAAACTTTAAAAAGTAAGGTACTGCGGAAACAGTTAAGTAGAACGGCATAATGACAAAACTCATCAGAATAAAATTTAATAAAAATTCATAGGTCATGACAGACGAACTAATAATACGAAAAAAACGACATCACCAACCCAAATCTAGAAAACATTCTACAATACTAGCTATAAGGCCGGCTACATTTCTCATTAAATGTTATCTAAAGAAGAAACCGAATTCTACGATAGTAAGTACACGACCACAATTCTGCCCCGGACCACGAGAAAGAATAAATATTTTCCTCCGGTTTAACCACTCCATGATACTGAAGATATACTCTCGCTCAAGAGAGCGACTAATTTAAAGAGAACATTGCTGAACAATGAAATTGAGAACAAATTAAATGATAGCCATTTCAACAAGAATTAAGATAAAAATTAGGGCGTTGTTTTTATTTCATAATTAAAAAATGTAAATTTGTCCAAAAATTGATCAGGCGTGGTTGATAATTTTCAGGATGGGCTAAATTATAAATTAATCAACCTTAAAAGCTTATGCATAATATATTCATAATATATAAATTAACTCACCGTTCCGTGCCATTACAGCTATTCCCGCTATTCAAATGATTACTAGACGCCAGCGTGCCCAATGTATTTGCATTTGAACAACGTCCACCACCCGTTCGATTCCATGAGCCGAGCAACGGTTGTTCGCCCGCTTTTAATCGACCGCGCTCTTTTCGTTTATTTTTACCGTCTCGACTCAGATCCATTTCAGATGCGGTCGCCGATACATGTGAATGTTGTGACGTGCGCGTAACACATGGTGCTGTTAAACTATCACGCGACGATGAAAAGAAACCTTGTTGCGATATACTTTGGCCAAGTTGTGATGGTCGTGACATACCAAATTTTGAACTAACTATATCTGAAAAATAAAATGAAACGTAAACAAATTAATTTTCATTTTAGTACCGTGCATACATACATAAAATTGTTTGTAACACAAAAAAAATATTTAAAGCTTTAAAGCTTTTAATGGCTTTTAAAATAATAAATTAAACAAATTTATTATTTAAATCTATAAATTTCTTACCAACAAGACTTTGACGACTTAGGGAATTATTTGATGTGGTTCGTTTTAGAATTTGAGTAGAAGAAGTGGTTGGTAACACAGACGACAGTTCAACAGAAGCAGCCTCGCGTGTAAAATGAGGTACTAATTCCTGTTGTAGTGTTGTATCATCTGCATGCGTTCATACACAAAATATGGAATTTGAAAAAGAACAAAAAAAAAAAAAAATAAAATTTTTTCTAGTGTTGTATATAAGAGCTGTTGAACTCTTACATGGTTTTTTTTTTTAAGAATGATGTGAAATAAGATGTTGGTGTTTTATATTTTGAAGATTTATGGTATTTTCTTTTATATACAAAACAATGTTTTAAAAGAAAAAAAAATGTAAATGGATATATAAGAAAACTATTTTAGTATGAAAACATGCAAATGATAAATGAAAGAGATGCTGTGTAAGGTTATACATAAATACTGTTGTTGTTGGAAACATATATGCATGAAATGGTTTTCCGTTATACATATATGTTGAATATACATTACTTAAGTGTGATATTTCGTGACCAAAGCAGTTTTATTCCTAATGGCAAAATATTTTGGATAGATTACGGAAGATGTACAACGACGATGTTAACCTCTTATTCAATTTAGAAATATGTATTTTATTGTAACGTGATAGTGATTTTTTTCCAGCAGCAAAGCAATACAGATATGTAATTACAAAAATGCATTTAATTTTGGTACCATAATACTGCTACCTATGTCTTGGCCGCTGCTAAGGATTATTGTATAAGAACCAAGTGGTAAAATCGTTTTGATTATAAAATAATTCCAACAATATCGCTAACGGTTTATGGTTGTATCATAAATAAAAGATGTCCTTGATTATTGCAAATATACAACATTCGACCTTCCAGTAGAAAAATGTTGTAATTGGCGCGATATGTAATTGGCGCAATCGGCTCAATATGGCCCAATATGGTAGCACGACAATTCATAGATAATGAAGATACACCGACTATGATAAATTGAAGTTATTTGATAGAAATGGGATAATAAATTCATTTTTGTCGGAAGTTCTAGAATCTATAGGCAATTCCTTCGCCGATTATGAAGAAACTGGCTATCTTGGATGAAAATGGAATTATAAAATGATTTTTAATATAGTTTCGGAATATGGCCAGCAGGAACTGTAGTCGGCCAGTCTTTGGCCCAATACGATGATACATACCGAATGTTGGATGGGCATTGGATTATAAAATGATACCTAGACCATTCCTTCTAGAAATAAGAATCTAAAATTATTTTTGAACACAGTTCTGGACAGAATTGGGCGTTTACGCGTCTCAATTATTTTCTACATTGACGTACATAGACAACGTCGATAATGTAGACAATTCCTAAAGTGATTTTGTCAAGTAATTCTAAACTAGGGTAACCAAATTTCTGTAGGAGCAATGCGTTACTGGTGACAGTTTTATAGAATTTCCGTCAATACATTTTGAGCGGAATTTAAAACTAATAGTGCTCAAATGCCATGAATCTATTTCAGCGTCATGTTTATCCATTTAAAAAAATCAGAAACCTGGCACAACTGATAGAAATCTTTACAAAAAGTCTATACCTAACATAAAATGTAACACAACCCGCTCCATGGTAAAAGGAATTCGAGTTTCGGAAGGCTATAAGAGCTACCGAGTTATTAAAAAGTCAATTCGTTCAGATAACCAAGACTTGTTCGCTAAAAAGTGTGCCAGACTGATGACCAAATTTTCACAAAATTTAGTGAATGTGTTTTGATCGATGACGAAACAATTAAACCGAGCAATTTGCAGATGTGGAGCCAGGTTTTTGTCACATTTTTCATAATCATGTATTTTGCCGCTAATTCGTTAACACGATTCAGTAGTAAAATTTGGGCCGTTTAGCTAGTTCACATGACTCTGAAGACGCAATAAATTTGTACGAGATTAATCCATGTTATCTGAAAGTAGCTGAGTCCAACCAATCGAAAAATATTGGGCTATAGTGAAAACAGTGCTGTAGAAGAATGAACGATGCGTTAATGGAACCAAGTCTCGCCAACATGATTTCTCAATAAGTCCATTGATTCGCGTGCTATATGGTCGATTTTGTCAAACTCATGACTTCGGTCTAAGCACACGAAACACATTCCTCACAGAACGCTGATTTTCGTAATAAAGCTGAACAATTTGTATGCGCTGTACTGAGCCCGGGTCTTTTCATGATGAAATGGCAAACAATACTGAATAAAAATGCCATGTTGGTTTGACACTACTCATGCGTCATTTGTCAAAAAGAAGCAAAAGAAAAAATCACATATAGATGAATCAAACTTAACTGAATTGCTCTTGTATACAAAATACACCCGCGATTTCAAATCGTTCCGGCAAATGGCCAACTAGAACGAAAGAAGGCAAAGTAGTTTGGCCCCATTTGCCATAATTCATAACTGCATGGACAAATGTGTTAAGAATTCCATTTCCATCCAACGTGACGTGATTTATCATAATCGGCGAAGGAATGGTCTAGTTCCGTTCCTATGGCCACATTCCAGAAGTGATTTTACTATCCCATTTCCATCAAATAATTCCAATTCAATCTAATACATAATAGATGAATGGTCGTTTCGGTTTACTTTCATTTTGAGTGAATTGTCGTTTTCGGTGAATTGTTCTTTATGAATTGTCGTGGAACCGCCCAATATATGTAAAATAGATTTTAATAAATGGTTCTCTGGAGCCATGAGTGCTGGACACATTTCTTATGTTTTCGTATCGGCATAGCGAGTGGACAACATGCCCAGTCGAAAACGTAAGTAGTTTTTTCGGTACTCATGGTCACTGAAAACCACTAGATAAAACCCAAATTTACTATATTGGACCATAGTCATATGAGCGGTGTGGGATGAGAATAGTCTTACCTGAAAAAGATTTATATTATTTCTGGGATGGAATTCAGAGACTTCTAAACATACTAACTTCTAAATTTATCTGTTTTGCTATTTATATATAGTTAGTATATTGCTTAATAGATGGCAGTAAAAAAATAATTAAATAATTAGAGTAATTATAATTTGAACCAGTGTTTAGTTTAACACCAAACTTCGAACTTGAGACTATACATATGCCAACGTTTAACAGTAAAAGATTTAAGAGACAACAATCTATGAAGTTTTTACACAGATAAGGTACTTTGAAAAATTAAATAAAACGCGTTGTATAGTGGCAGAATATCAAATGTTAAGGCAACTCCTACAATATATAGGTAGACTCTCTAATGAAAACACAAAACCATTATAGATGTGTTTAGTTAAAAGGTTTTGTCTGGAGGTTTTGTCTCAAAATTCCTAAATCGTAAATTTATAAAACTATAATTCGTCGGAGATGGATCAATGATTTTCCAATTCTAGGTAGTATTACCAAACGAAAAGTGAAGCAGGTATGTAAATCAAGAAAATTAACGTAGTGTGCGAATGACGAGGAAAGGCGCGGCCGATGCCCCATATAGCACCGCTGTGTGTTGGTCCTCTTGTATAGGGGTTGATGTTTTTCTTCCCTTCAGAAAAAGATTTGGTAACACTGATGTTCTTTCTGCATTCTTATCTGTCGATATATTTTTACGATATCTCCCGTGAACACTATTCGATGATGTCTCCATCTCAATAATATAGACCACAAGTCATTTTGTAATCGCGGCCCAATATGCATAAAGCCGTTTATACTTTACTTTAGCGCTTTTGTGTCTGTAATTCTAATCGTTGCCTGGTGTGCTATAAAGTGCTTTCCTCTATTAGGTGCAACAGGCCTCATATGCTGCAAGTTGAGGTAGGGTAAAGTAAAGTTTACGTACGACTTTTTTAGATTCAGATTCTATAGTCTAACTTTTTTCCAATTGTCAGAAGTGTTGAAGTGTGGGAGGTTAAAAATACCCCAACAAATCCACTTGTGTTTCCTTTAAGGCAATTTGTACGATGAACCACTCATCCTTGTCTTTATCTGTGTTCTCCATTTATTTGAGTTGGCCCTGATATTACCCAGCCAAAGCTGGTGTTTATGGCGCTTGATTTAACACGTCCGCTCCCAATAAGATGCCAATCAGAGCGAGGGTGTCGAACTTTGGACCAGCCAATACTAACCATCATGCAAGCTTCTGATGTTCGACAGTGTTGATTGATGGATGTTATTGAATGAGATTATTGTATTTAAATACGAAGTGGCCATAGCAATCTTTTGTGGTCGTACCTTTGTTTATAAAATTCCCCATGCCACTTCATATTGTTCCCCAGTTGAGGATAGATGATTGATGAATTTTACAGCTTCCTTTTGGACATGTCTCAAGTGTCAAGTGCTCCACAGTATGGCTTTTTGGCAGTTTCGAAACCTCTTGGTATTTAATTCCCCGTAATTACTCACTGCTTCAGGGATTAAACCTAATGACGATGCTTTGATGTTGTTTGATTCACTTCCTTCTTTCTTCGCAGGGTTTATTGGCTTCATAATCCTTTAGGCTCTACGAGATACGTATAACTCTGGCCTTACTCTTCATGGTTTGCTAATTCCTCGTGTTCGACAAAATCGTATACGATCATGGTATACACGATTACATTTTTAACATTTTTACTGATCCGTGCTTCTTTTATAACATTCAATGAATTACCGGAAATCTTTCCGGTTGATCTAAATAGCAAATACGTACCTTAAATTCCCACAGACTGTCCACTGTGGAAAACGAGACGGTATTTCCTCTTGCGATCACGTTGGTAGGAACATGTGAAACTTATACTTGTTGTTCTCTCTTGCTGTCGATTTGCAATCTGGTCAACCGACAGTTAGTTCAGTAATTCGTGATGATTTTTATTTGGACGACTTGTTGACTGCTTCTCATACTGGCATCCAATATCCGACCATTTTCGAGTCAGTATCAATTGAGATTCTAAAATTACCTCAACTGCCACTAAACGAAATATCGTATCCCAAGATGGAAAGATTTTTGATACAC
The DNA here is from genome assembly GCA_951394425.1 of Tipula unca. Lineage (NCBI taxonomy): Eukaryota > Metazoa > Arthropoda > Insecta > Diptera > Tipulidae > Tipula > Tipula unca. Next base: position 107,929,466 of record OX596382.1, on the reverse strand, counting down.
TTGGATTTGTGTCTCCAATAGTAGGAGACAGGGGGGTAAATTATTATTGCAAAAAGTTATGGTCATTGAAGGTTAGCTGGGATCAAGCTCTAGGTGAACTCCCAAAATTAGATCATTTAAACATTCCACGTCATGATGCCAGTTACACAGCTAATTTAATGTGTTCAACATTTCGGGTTGCTCCTTCGAAGCACGTTACTTTGCCTCGACCTGAGTTGTGTGCAACACAACACGTGTGTCCGATATTCAAGCAAGATTCTAATAAATGGCCGAACATAAAATCAAAATTAAACCCAGCCGATTTGATTTCAAGAAGGACTTTTCCTGAATTCTTAATGAAGTCTGAACTTTGGTGGTTTGGACCTAATTTTTTTCATTCATCAAGTAAGGCTTGGAATAATTCAGAAAAACTTACATAATTAATTGAGGTCAGTGAAGAAACGTTACTGTTGGTCTGGTTTAATCCTCCAGCTTTCCAACAGATTATAAAGGATTACTATAACCTGGTTTTCAAGCTCGATACCCATTACTAAAACCATTTTCATTATTTATGGATCAACAAAACATTAATTATGTACTACCATGCAATCATTATTTTACCACCACACAAATGAATTTCATCCACAGAAAGCACTTACATTTGGGCCCACAAGTACTTTTAGCAGCCGTACGACAATCTTACTGGCCGATAAACGGAAAACAATTTGCGAAAAAGGTTGACAGGTTATATGTAATGTGTTGCCGGTTACAACCAAAATTTCCTGAATAACTAATGGCAGATTTATCACCAGAACGAGTCAATCCAGTACCACCATTTTATAAAGTTGATATAGATTATGCGGGACCGCTGTTCATCCATTATCGCATACGCGGAATGATTTCGACTACGACATATTTGGCAATTTTTGCATGTCTTGCTACAAGAGCCTTACATCTGGAATTGGCCTCAGATATCACTTCTGCAGATAGTGGGACCAACTTTGTACCACGCCAATTCCGTATACACGATTTGTTTAAGATGCTTCAAGATGTAGATTTTCATCACGCACCACAGAAGATCGAACTACCTGAAAATTTTCACCACATGTGTCTCCACATTTCGGTGGTATTTATGGAGCTGTTGTAAAATCAGTTAAATATCATATTCGTCGCACCATGTGATAAACCAAGTGGAAGTTGTACTAAAATCGCGTCCCGACACTTACTATACCGACGATAGTTTGGAAATATGAACACCTGGTTATTTCCTTGCAATTAGTAAACCTGTAACACAAAAAATTCTTGTCAAGATGATCAACTGATTATTTGCAGCAACTGCAACACCGACATTATTGGAATAACAAGCATAGAAACATCCCTGAGGGAACAATTGTAATCATCAAGGATCCAAATGTGCCACCTCTCAAATGGAAATTTGTGAAATTATCTGATCTTCATATACTGGCCGAGATGGATGAGTGCGAGTCGCATCCAGTAAATGTTGAACCGCATATAGTGTTCAAAGATACATTTAAAATTCTATAAATTTTATGTTAATTAATTTTTAGTTTAATTATCCTAATTTCACCTCTGTTTTAGAATTAGTGATAGTCATCACACTGTTTTATTAACCTGGAAAATTTACATTTTAAGATCGCGACAAGAGCGAATATTCATCAATCTAAAATCGCAGTCATAGCGCAACGAAAGCTTCAACAAATCTACATTTCTACGAAACGGAAAACGTCCCGCTTCATTATCACATGCAAAAAATGAAATTATATCATTTTCATCTTGTAATTTTCACAGAAAAGCTCTCCATAACCGATTTTTTAAAAGCACACAAGTTTGTGTTGAAGAAATCACACATATCACACACAATCAAAAATAAATCAAAACCGCTAAAATGGCATTAAAAAAATATAAACTTTGAAAATGGCAGCAATAATTTTTATTTGATCAATTCAGAGCTTTTACTCTTTATTTAATTTTTTTTTTATTACTTTGTTTAATTTTATGAGCTTTTTCATTTTTTTTTTTTGATCGACTTTCTTTACATTTTGTCTATTTGTCAAAATTATAATGTTGTTTGTGTGTGTCTGGATATGATTTAATACAGTAGAATGGAAAATGTATGTGTACGTGAAACCATTAGTTAAACGAGATATACATGTGCGGACAAAATTTGTGCTTGCAATAATATTTATATCAAAGCTCTTTGATTAAGAAAATATCAGTTATGGAAATAAAAATTGAGCTTTCGATTTATTTACATACATATGTATACAAATTAAAAAATCAATACGAAAAGCTGGAAATAAAATTTATAGCACAGATCCATAAAAAATGTTGAGCTTTCCCATATAAAAAATAATAAAATATCTACATTAAATTTACACATAAACATTTTTATTATTGACTGAAACCGCACCAACAAAAACGGCAGCCAGCAACGAAGAATGCGCTTCATTATGATGATTAGAATCGGTACAACACAGAGAAGAGCTTTTATTCATTTTTTTTTACTGTGATTGAATTTCAAAATATAAAATCATTTAAATTTAATTGAAAAAAATAAGTTTTTTTATTGCAATTTATGTAATATTGTAATGCCGTCTGTACAGTTACATAGTCGACATAAAAATAATGTATAATGATGATACAATTATGATTGTGTTTAAAACATATACTTGGCAAGAAATTAGCTTTTGAAATATTGTGTTTATGTACATAAATTTATGAATGTATATTCATATATACATACATAATTGTATAATTCATTCGTGTACATAACTTTTATTTTATTTTATGAGATATTGTAAACAAAATCCCCATAATGCAAACATGTATGTATGTATTTGCATTACATATATGTCATGTTTTATTTTATTTTATGTGTACAGTGCAATTAGAAATATTAAATATTAATAATAATGTTAACATAATTGTTTAAATATTTAAAAACATGTCCCGAAAAACAATTTTTGACCTAGCGGTTCGACGTCCGTAAATACGCGGGACAAAATTACAACAACAAATTGATGTTGGCAAGATAAAATCACCCGAATACCTACTATATCGTGGTTGAAAACGTACAATTATGTGACGATAACAAAACGAATTAAAAATGAAAAAAATATTCTAAATTCGTTAAATGATTAATATAAATTTGAATAAATTTTTGTGTAATGACAATTAACAGAGCCACCTATATATAAAAATTGAGCTTTTTCTAGAAGAACAAAATGGACGAAAAAAACAAACAAATACCAACGCAATAAAATTAAACTGCAAAACGAAAAGAGAAAACAGTAAAAGTGTGGTTGTGTTTCCTTTTGAATTATGTTTTTGTGAACAAAATAAAATACTTAAAGGGTATTTCAATAAAAGCTGCATGATTTTGTTTGAATAAATCTCAAACTAATTTCACTTCAATTTACGAATCTTACAAGATTTTACAAGATTTTAACATTAGTAAATTGTTTCCATCGTTGCATTCTCACCAATATGATACGGAAGTTGCAAATAATCATATATATAAGTTGGCAAAAACTATTATCAAATGTTACATTAAAATAAAATTTTCACAAATTTCAAAACAAATCAACGAATCCAACACAACGCATATAAGGCAGCAATAAGCCGATTAATTATTTTTAGGCACGAATAATGTATAGAAACACAATTTCAATTTAGTTTTATTATATTATATTAACTATAATTTTTTTTTTTTATAAAAATTGAATAAATTTAAATAAAACACAACATTGCTGCAGTTTTGTATAAATATTTTTTTGACACTTCACTCGAATTTTAGTTTTGTTTTGTTAGTTTTTCAGGGGTGCATTTCACATTTCAAGGAAAAAATGGTAATTAATTTATCAAATTATTGAAAGAAAAACGGTAAAACAAAATATTTATGATCAAGATTTGATATAATTAGTTAATTACTTTGATTTTAATAAAATTATTATAAAATTGTAACATATTTTTGTAATTCAATTACAAAACTTTATTTTTCGAAATTAAATTTGTGTATAGTGCAGCTCTTTATCCGTAATAGGTTTTAGAGCAAGAGGAGTATATAAAACAGAGCAGAAAACTATATAAAAAATTTGCTCCATTTCTTGTTGTTGTTTTCAATGTTAATTTCAGACGATACTGTGTCCATTTCAGTATAGGTCAATGGTTGCTAGTGTGTAAGTGTGTAAAATAAAATAATTTTTAAAATTTAAAATAATTGTATTGTTTTGATTAAAAATATTTGTTTCCACAATGTAAGTATAGTGTGTAATTCTAAAAAAATTCTAAAAAATTCTAAAATTTCTAAAATGAAGAACTGGAAAGACAAATTGAATGGATATTAAAAAAGCAAAAAAAGGCCAAAAAAAAAAGGAAAGCAGAACACTCTCCAGAAATGGCATAATGTTCGCAATCAATATTAATTGAAAGTCCGAACAATCAACAAAAACAACAACCAAAACAACTTATCAAATCTAAAGAGATAGCACCACCTCTAATCAATATTATTTGGATAACCGGTGGTCTGGTGCGAAGCTGTCTTGAGGGATCAAGTTGGTACTTGTTGCCAGCTCCGTGTCTTGCAGCTTCCACAAGTATGCGTGTTAAAAAAAATACAGTTGTGTCTAGATATTTTCATCCTCGCGCAGAGATATTGTATTGAAGTTTATTGAGTTTTGCGATTCACACGTTAAACTGTAAAAGCTTCTGCGAAATTAAAGCTGTCAAAATAGAATTCATTTAGGCGTCGAGTATTATCTCAAATTAGAATTCATTTAGGCGCCGATTTAACTTAATATCACTATAATAATGTTTAAGCAGTATTTGGGGCGGAAAAAGAATGTGACGTATGTAAGAAGAAATACATTGATGTCTCGATAATTCCATTTTCATGCATAGATAATGTATGGAAATTTATCAAGTTTTGCGATTCACACGTTAAACTGTACAATGTTAAAACTATGCAGTATTTTTTACATGTGTATATGATAAACTTTCCTATTGTTAGAATTTTATATCTTTTTAAATAGGTGGCAGTATAGCTCTCTGTCAGTTTAGGTTTGTTTATATGATAAACGTTTAGAATTATTGTTGTTTTCTGTTTTTTCGATTTTAGTTGTGACGTCTGTAACAGAGATGAAAAATGAATTTCGTCACACATTTTAACATGATGCAATGAACATGCACATAGAATGACTTAGATTTTGCAGAAACTTAGATTTTGCGATTGATATTTCAAGGCTTGTAAATTACACAACACTAGCACATCAATGTCGAGTGCAGAGTATTGTTCCTGACCACATTATCGAAGAAAGTACAGACATTAGTATATAAAATTATACAATTAAGAAAGGGGAAACAGTTGTCAGAAGTTTTATTTTATATTATAGAAATTTTATTAAATACAATAAATATGAATACTTCATAACATGTGCTATATCTCTCAAAATGTTACAACAACCATTTACAATGATGATATCAGGTCCGTCGGGGTGTTTTCAATTTGCTTAATGATATTAAAAAATTTGATAAAGTTCTGTGGTGTAATACAAAAATAAATGCAATACCAGAAAGTGTATACAACAATAATAATATTGAGGTGGTGAAAAATATTCCGGATGCTTTTACATGTGTATTAACGATGCTTTAATTTGGTTGAATTAAATATTAAAAATATTAAAACAGAATAATGTGCGGATCTCACTTTAATAGTGTTTGCATTTTTATGCGGCAATTGATTTTTTTCTAGTTGCACTTTTTTATCAATCTATATTGTTGAACAAGTTAATAATATGTATAAATATTTTAGTTAAATGCCGAAAAATAAAGAATTGCGTGAACTATCAAAACAATCCTTCAGGCGGAGATTATATCGCGAAAACAAAATTCGAAGGAGTGAACAGACATTGGATCAGAGCGTTGAATTTGGACAAATACATGGCGATCACGGGAATCAAGTGAATGTGGAAGAACGCAATGAATTATTTGAAGTATACTCAAATGAAGCTGGAGTGGCTGACGGACAATTAAATGAAGATCAAGATCCTATTTCAGAATTGGAAGAAGAAGATGATGATATAAATGTGGCAGACGAATCTAGTAATTCTAGCATTGCTGAGTTCCTCCTCAAATGGGCACCAAAATATAATATTAAAGAATACGCTGTTAACGAGCTTTTAAATTTTTGTAAAAAATCGCTAAGCCTTAACGTTCCACTAGACAGTCGAACTCTCTTAAGAACGCCCCAAAATAGAGAAATAATAAACTGTCCGCCAGGGAAATATGTTCACGTCGGTTTAAGGTCAAACCTGGATAACCTTTTAATTAAACATAAGAATGTCTCATTATTGATATTGGATATTAATATAGATGGCGTTCCAATTACCAAGTAATAGGAGTTGTTTCTGGCCGATACTAAGTAGATTTTTTAATTTGGATCCGAGGTTTATTTTCGTAATAGGTATTTATCATGGCTTTAATAAACCTGATAAGTTTAATCAATATTTAAGCCCACTAGTAGATGAGTTAAATAATGTCACAAGAAATGGATATGTAAACAACAGTAATAATTATTTGTGTAAGAATTAGATCGTTTATTTGGGATGCCCCAGCTAGAGCTGCTATTCAGGTTATTTTGGTTGTTTAAAATGCACAGAAGAAGGTGAATTTGTAAAAAACAAAGTACGAACTGACGAATCTTTTAGGCAAAGAACTCAGGCGGAACACCACAAACTCAACTCTATGTTGGAAAAACTTCCAATCGATATGGTTCGCCAATATCCTCTAGAATATCTACATTTAGTTTGTTTAGGGGTTGTAAAAAAATTAATTTAAATGTGGTTGAGTGGTGACTCAAAATCTCTTTTATCAAACTTGGAAGTCCAACAAATTTTTGACAATCTTAAGTCAATATCTGTAAGTCAACCTTCTGATTTTCGGTTATTTTAAAGGTTCAGAGTTACGCGTTTTTCTCCTATATTCGGGTCCTTTTGTATTAAAAGATTTAATTTCCAAAGAAAAATATAATCATTTTATGTTATTACAAGTAGGGATTTTATTATTATGCCATAATGAATATTCTAAAACCAAATTGGATGTTGCCGATACAATTTTAAAACAGTTTATTAATGGTACTAGCTCTTTATATGGACCACATCACATAATGTATAATATGCATAGTCTAACACATCTAACCCAAGATGTGAAACATTTTGGAAACTTAGATGAATCTTCTGCCTTTCCGTTTGAAAGTTTTATGTGTGTTATTAAACGTTTTCTAAGAAAACCTAATCAACCACTGGCCCAAATCTGTAATAGAATTTTTGAAATCAATAATGCAAATATTATCAATTTTAAAAAAGATATTCCTAACAAATCTTACCCACAACTACAAAAAACATTTTTTAAGGGTAGCAAAATATTCTACAATACAATTATATTTGAAAATTTTGTGATTAAAAACTACAGCCGAAATTACTGGATATTGACGAAAGCCAACACTGTAATGAAATTGGGTAAAGAAGCAACGGATGCCACAGATTTCTATAATTTCCCCATTCGATCCAGAAAACTTGATATTTTTGAAGCCGCGTTCTCAGACTCAAAGGGACCTGAAAAACAATTTCAAATTAACGAGATTGAAAATAAGATGTTTGCAATGAAACTTCCAATGCCGGAAAGATATGTATTTTATCCAATACTCCATTCATCCTAAAAATGTAGGTCATTTTCCCCTTTAGAAATTATTAAAATAAGTCAAGCTTAGAAAAAAGATTATTTAATAAAAATCGTAACGTAATCGTATTTATTTTAGAAAATGTATGCTGTTGTGGAAACATTTTCCATGGCTCAGGAAAAAGAAGTATCAGTGATTTTGCAAAAGTGGATAGTCAACAATTTTGTGTTTTGGCCGCCGAAGTACAAAAGAGCTATCGCAAATAAATTAGATATTGAACCGTCGTGGGAAAAGTACGAATGCTGTATTTTAAAACAAAATATTACCTCTTTTAGTGAGGCGAAGAAATTTGAGAAACACTTTGAAACTTACTCCAATTCGGATAATGAAATTTATAATTCGCGAAAAAGGCCGAAATTCACATTTACAGATAATAACGAGGATTTCGATACATCTAGAATCAAGAAACTTGAAAAACATGTGTGCTTAACATAAAATATAAAAGCACATTTTATTAAAGTTTTCATATAGGCGAGCTTTCATCAATTAAATCTTTTTGGATTCTTTACAAATAAAGGTAAAATTTTGAAAAACCTTAAAGCTCAATAATTACAGTGCAATTAGAAATATTAAATATTAATAATAATGTTAACATAATTGTTTAAATATTTAAAAACATGTCCCGAAAAACAATTTTTGACCTAGCGGTTCGACGTCCGTAAATACGCGGGACAAAATTACAACAACAAATTGATGTTGGCAAGATAAAATCACCCGAATACCTACTATATCGTGGTTGAAAACGTACAATTATGTGACGATAACAAAACGAATTAAAAATGAAAAAAATATTCTAAATTCGTTAAATGATTAATATAAATTTGAATAAATTTTTGTGTAATGACAATTAACAGAGCCACCTATATATAAAAATTGAGCTTTTTCTAGAAGAACAAAATGGACGAAAAAAACAAACAAATACCAACGCAATAAAATTAAACTGCAAAACGAAAAGAGAAAACAGTAAAAGTGTGGTTGTGTTTCCTTTTGAATTATGTTTTTGTGAACAAAATAAAATACTTAAAGGGTATTTCAATAAAAGCTGCATGATTTTGTTTGAATAAATCTCAAACTAATTTCACTTCAATTTCAACGTAAATTTTGGATTTTAGATTATAAATGGAGCACCATGACTATCACAGTTCTTCTGGCACGGTTCTATTTTATTTTGGTAAAGTTTTGTTACGCATTTGCGCATAATTATGGTTCTAAACAAATTGTGCAGCTGTTATTGGTACTCCCTATGAGTTGTCAACATCACAATTTTTTTCTATCGATCGATGTTTATAGCCTCTATTCCATTGTGAAAAATTTACTGCCAACATTTTTTTGTTGCCATAATGAAAGGAGAAAGAAAAGAAAAAACTCCATTAGTGTGACAGAGATAGTAGTTTTTTTATTTTTTATTTTATAGCGAAACTTTTATGGTTACGTTTTGACATCTTCTGTAACATAACCAACAAATTTCATAATTTTTTTTATGTCTAGAGTGCGAACATAATTTTATTCATTTATTCATATGTTATTACATAATAAATAGTTTATTGTAATATAATTAATAATAATAATAATAATAATTTGTTATTATAACGTCTGAAATATTAAAAAAAAAATGTACAAAAAAATAACATTTGACCATAAAAATATCCAAACGTGTGTGTGAAAAAAATTTCGTATCCGCACACAATTTTTATGTCGATGTGTGTAAATGTTGCCATAAAAAATACTCAACTTGATACTTTTCTATAATAAATTATGGCAACACACCAACACAAACACATTTTTCTCTCCAGTAAAATTTTGCTGATGAAACTTTTTGTTTCTTTCGCACCACCAGCAAATCTATATTTTTATCCCATTTTGGTTTTGCTGACAGCAAATTTTTCACAATGGAATAGAGGCTTATGTTCTCTTTTTAAATTTCACGCTATTTCGTGAATCCAATTTTGATTTTTTTCTATTGCGATCTCAGCCTATTAGAATAATTTTGTGCTCTATCCCTTTTCCCGCTACAAGGTAACGAAACAGAAATATGTGGTGATACATTTTCAAATGTATAAAAGGAAATAGAATAATGCTTTGAATAATCGAGCATGCTGCGATCGCAATAGAAAAAGCGAAATTAAAAAAAGAAAGTGTCAGATTTACTTCTCAATAAAGAGACAAAATCATCGATTGAAAGGAGGACAATATATGTTTTATTTATTTATTTTACCTACACATTCAAATAAATTCCAGTTTACATAAATATGATAAATTCATATTTAATTTTGATTCAATTGTTATTAAATTAATAAAAGATTTAAGGTTCTGACTTTCAGATATGTGCTGCTTCAATATAGAATAAATTCCACAAAGTGTTTATCGAACTGAAAGATTTAACTTTTCATTGATGAAAAGTGATTCGAAAATGGTAATTTTTACATTGATTCTCATGGGATAATGCAAAAAGTAGTTCCTCTAGAAAAAGCTCGACAAAAAACATGGCTTATCCTTACGGCTCTGTATATATAGGTGGCTCTGCAATTAACCGTCGAGAGATCGTTTTTTTCCAGTTTCTCTCAACGTAAAAAGTACGAAATACCTGTTGATAAATGAGATGAAATTAGAAAAATCACGTCGAGTTTCCGAAACGGCTTTACGATTCATATCCGAAAAACATTAATATTTTGTAGAGTAAAATAACCGCGAAAGGACCGACCGCCTATGTAAAAAAATAATTTTTTAATCGAAAAAAATGAAATAAAAGTAGGTTGCTAGCATTGATCTCAACTGAAATGGATACAGTATACAACAAAAATTATGGAGAAAAAAAAAACAAAAAAATCCTATCTAGTGTGTGACCGAGAAAGAAAAGTATTTTGTCCTTGTCTTTAAAATCGAATTTTCGAAAATCAAATTCAAAATTTTGATATAAGATGGGTAGTAGAATTTTTTTATGGAATTATATTTTATTTTCAGATCCAATATCTTAACCATAAATTTTCACACATATGCAATTGTTACTAATCCTTTTTGAATAAACTACTAAGTAATGTTGAACATGTTATTTAAACCATACTAACGATTTAATCAGCATGATTCACGAAAGTCATAAAACATATGTTTATTTTTAAATAACCAAATTCCCAATCATTTTTAAAATATATAGGTATTTAAAAAAAATATTTTCTACAGACCGTCCTTATTTTATTGGTAGTCATAAAAATGATATTTTGGTTTAGATTTTATTATTTAGGGTTTTTCAAATTTTAGTATTGTGACTAAGATAGTACATAATATATAAAGAAATGATATTATGTAAAGAATATTTATATACGAGTATATAATATTTAAGGGGAAGACGATATCTTTGTTTTTAAATTTCTATATGTTAAAATAGAATAGAAACGGTTGGATCGCTGGGCTGACGACCCGCATCCGTAAAAAAATCAACTGTTTATAAAATCAACAAAAAGAAAAATGGATACCGCCAAAACAACACCGGACCCCCGCTCAAGTACCCGGATACGAGATTTAGGATCGGCACGTGGAACGTGCAATCACTTAGAAAACCAGGAGCGTTGGAGGGTCTAATCACGTGCATGAAAGAGTATCGGCTGGAACTCGTTGCTCTTCAAGAAACTCGCTGGCCTCAAAGTGGAGACCATGTGTCCCAGGGCTATACGTTGTTCTACAGTGGAGATGACCTCGGAAATCTTGGAGCTGGATTTCTTCTTGGGCCGCAGGTAAAGAAGGCTGTTTTGGATTTTCAAGCAGTCAATAACCGATTGTGTATGCTTCGCCTGCGCATGAAGTTAGCCAACCTGTCGATAATTTGTGTACATGCGCCCACAGAAGTAAGCCAGCCCCAAGATAAAGACTCATTTTACAATGACTTGGACGATCTGATGGGATCTATACCCGAACACGATGTTACAATGGTAATTGGGGACTTTAATGCTAGAGCTGGCAGAAATCAGGCCGACTTGTGTGAAAACATAGGTCCGTACTCCCGACACGAAACTGCGACCGATAATGGTGAGAGAATGATGTACTTTGCAATTGCTCATGATCTTAGAGTAGCAAGCACATTCTTCCCTCACAAACAGATACACCTAGAGACATGGACACATCCTCGCAAAACATCCCGGAGCCAAATTGACCACGTGTTAATTTCAAAAGGGCGAGCTCGGGTTGTGCAGGATGTGAGAACTTATCGGTCAGCAACCAAATACGTAGGCAGCGATCATTATTTGGTCGCTGCAAAGCTACGGTGGAAGTTTTCGTACAGGTCGGGGAACACAGCGAAACGGATGGAACGTTTCGACTGTGAAGGTCTGATAAATGAAGATCAAAAGAAACGATATCAGGATCTTGTCAGTGACAACATTGAAGGAGCTATTTACCAGTCTGACTGCGTGAACTCTGTCTGGGAGGTACTGAAAACTTCGGTTGTCAGTGCTGCTCAACAGACTTTAGGTATAGTGAAAGTCAGACCCAAGAATGATTGGTTTGATGACGAGTGTCGTCTTGCAGTTGAGCAACAAAATATAGCCCATAATGAAGTGCAACAACGTCTCACAATCGCAAGAAAAAACAAGGCAGCTCTTGCAAGAAGGGCAGCTAAGCGGATTTGTAGACGGAAGAAGCGAGAATGGTGGAAGGCCGAGGTTCTGAAAGTACAACAACTCAGCAATGAGCGTAGTTCACGTAATTTCTTTAAAGGAATTACTGGATTGCACCATACTTTCAGGCCTTCGTCAACCGCCATTCGGGACCGGGATGGAAACCTCTGTGTCAACATCGACGCAGTACTTGACGCATGGAGTGGACACTTTACTGAGCTGCTTGATGTTCATCATGCATCACAGACTGTTGTTGAGCCACCTCTAGAACAGTCTGCGGAGATTTGCACTGAGGAGCCATCCCATGAGGAATTCACTAAGGCCATGCAGAGAATGAAACGAAACCGCTCACCTGGAGTGGACTGCATTAATTCGGAGCTCTTGATATTCGGAGGGGATACTTTGTGGAACTGTCTTTTCGACCTTATTCGATTAGTATGGCGAACCGAAGTTATGCCTGATGAATGGAAAGTGGCCGCGATATGCCCCATCTTCAAGAAGGGAGACCGCTTGAAGTGTGAGAATTATCGCGGTATAGCTCTCCTTTGCACAGCATACAAGTTACTGTCATACATTTTATTGGATAGAATCACTCCTCTGGCGGAAGGCTTGGTTGGTGACTATCAGGGAGGATTTCGTCCGAATCGATCAGTCACTGATCAGGTCTTTTCGCTGCGGATGATTCTATCTAAATATTATGAGACATCCATCTCCGTACATCAGGTTTTCCTGGATTTCCGGCAGGCCTACGACTCGATCAATCGAGAGAGTTTGTGGTCTGCCCTGGAATACCTAGGAATGCCAACAAAATTGGTACGACTGTGTAGGATGACAGTGACGCAGTCTCAATGCTGTGTTAAAGTTGAGAACAGGCTATCGACAATTTTTGCAGTTAACTCGGGTGTTCGGCAGGGAGATGCTCTGTCCCCGATACTCTTTAATCTCATGTTGGAGTACATCTTTCGTAAAACTGAAACACCTCAGCGTAACATCTTATATCGCCAGTCCAATCAAGTGCTTGCATATGCAGATGACATATGCGTGATTGGACTGAATAACAACGGAGTGAAAGAAATACTTGATCCGCTTGTAGAGTTTTCAGCTTCTGTTGGACTCCAGATCAATGAGTCCAAAACGAAATACCTGATCTCTGGTTTTAGAGACAATGGCACACCAGATTTTAGTAGTGGCCACCACACGTTTGAGGGAGTGAGGAGGTTCAAATATTTGGGCTCTCTTATCACTCACGATAACAGTGTGGGTGAGGATATTAAAGTGCGGCTGGCAGCTGGCAGTCGTTCTTTGTATCCTCTAAGGCCACTGCTAAAATCTAAACACTTATCAAGTGCCGTGAAGCTGAAGCTTTACAAAGCGTTGATCAGGCCCGTTGTTATGTTTGGATGTGAAAGTTGGGCGCTGACGGATGAGTACGAGAGATGGCTCCTTACATTTGAGAGAAGAATCATGCGTGTGATTTACGGCCCTAAACGCGAAATAGATGGTACATACCGAGCTCTGTACAATTTCGAGATCAGAGATCTGATGAAGATCCCCGATATTGTACATGAAGTTAGATCTCAGCGAGTACGCTGGCTCGGTCACGTTCTGCGTGCTGATCCGGAACGAATTGTGCAGCGATCTCTGAAAGGAGAGCCACCATATGGTAGGCGCAGAGGTCGTTGCAGGCGACGATGGCTCCACGATGTAGAGAACGACTTGGCCTCTTCAGATTGTCTAAGACAGTATGAAGACCAAGCTCAGGATCGAAACCGTTGGAGCCAGATTGTTGATTCAGTAAGGGGCCAGTAATGGCCTTTAACACTGTTATTATTATTATTATATGTTAAAATAATAAATATTTCAAACATGCCAACATAAATTTTAAAAACAAAAATCAAGATGAACGATTGGCGTTACGAATCTTACAAGATTTTAACATTAGTAAATTGTTTCCATCGTTGCATTCTCACCAATATGATACGGAAGTTGCAAATAATCATATATATAAGTTGGCAAAAACTATTATCAAATGTTACATTAAAATAAAATTTTCACAAATTTCAAAACAAATCAACGAATCCAACACAACGCATATAAGGCAGCAATAAGCCGATTAATTATTTTTAGGCACGAATAATGTATAGAAACACAATTTCAATTTAGTTTTATTATATTATATTAACTATAATTTTTTTTTTTTATAAAAATTGAATAAATTTAAATAAAACACAACATTGCTGCAGTTTTGTATAAATATTTTTTTGACACTTCACTCGAATTTTAGTTTTGTTTTGTTAGTTTTTCAGGGGTGCATTTCACATTTCAAGGAAAAAATGGTAATTAATTTATCAAATTATTGAAAGAAAAACGGTAAAACAAAATATTTATGATCAAGATTTGATATAATTAGTTAATTACTTTGATTTTAATAAAATTATTATAAAATTGTAACATATTTTTGTAATTCAATTACAAAACTTTATTTTTCGAAATTAAATTTGTGTATAGTGCAGCTCTTTTTCCGTAATAGGTTTTAGAGCAAGAGGAGTATATAAAACAGAGCAGAAAACTATATAAAAAATTTGCTCCATTTCTTGTTGTTGTTTTCAATGTTAATTTCAGACGATACTGTGTCCATTTCAGTATAGGTCAATGGTTGCTAGTGTGTAAGTGTGTAAAATAAAATAATTTTTAAAATTTAAAATAATTGTATTGTTTTGATTAAAAATATTTGTTTCCACAATGTAAGTATAGTGTGTAATTCTAAAAAAATTCTAAAAAATTCTAAAATTTCTAAAATGAAGAACTGGAAAGACAAATTGAATGGATATTAAAAAAGCAAAAAAAGGCCAAAAAAAAAAGGAAAGCAGAACACTCTCCAGAAATGGCATAATGTTCGCAATCAATATTAATTGAAAGTCCGAACAATCAACAAAAACAACAACCAAAACAACTTATCAAATCTAAAGAGATAGCACCACCTCTAATCAATATTATTTGGATAACCGGTGGTCTGGTGCGAAGCTGTCTTGAGGGATCAAGTTGGTACTTGTTGCCAGCTCCGTGTCTTGCAGCTTCCACAAGTATGCGTGTTAAAAAAAATACAGTTGTGTCTAGATATTTTCATCCTCGCGCAGAGATATTGTATTGAAGTTTATTGAGTTTTGCGATTCACACGTTAAACTGTAAAAGCTTCTGCGAAATTAAAGCTGTCAAAATAGAATTCATTTAGGCGTCGAGTATTATCTCAAATTAGAATTCATTTAGGCGCCGATTTAACTTAATATCACTATAATAATGTTTAAGCAGTATTTGGGGCGGAAAAAGAATGTGACGTATGTAAGAAGAAATACATTGATGTCTCGATAATTCCATTTTCATGCATAGATAATGTATGGAAATTTATCAAGTTTTGCGATTCACACGTTAAACTGTACAATGTTAAAACTATGCAGTATTTTTTACATGTGTATATGATAAACTTTCCTATTGTTAGAATTTTATATCTTTTTAAATAGGTGGCAGTATAGCTCTCTGTCAGTTTAGGTTTGTTTATATGATAAACGTTTAGAATTATTGTTGTTTTCTGTTTTTTCGATTTTAGTTGTGACGTCTGTAAAAGAGATGAAAAATGAATTTCGTCACACATTTTAACATGATGCAATGAACATGCACATAGAATGACTTAGATTTTGCAGAAACTTAGATTTTGCGATTGATATTCCAAGGCTTGTAAATTACACAACACTAGCACATCAATGTCGAGTGCAGAGTATTGTTCCTGACCACATTATCGAAGAAAGTACAGACATTAGTATATAAAATTATACAATTAAGAAAGGGGAAACAGTTGTCAGAAGTTTTATTTTATATTATAGAAATTTTATTAAATACAATAAATATGAATACTTCATAACATGTGCTATATCTCTCAAAATGTTACAACAACCATTTACAATGATGATATCAGGTCCGTCGGGGTGTTTTCAATTTGCTTAATGATATTAAAAAATTTGATAAAGTTCTGTGGTGTAATACAAAAATAAATGCAATACCAGAAAGTGTATACAACAATAATAATATTGAGGTGGTGAAAAATATTCCGGATGCTTTTACATGTGTATTAACGATGCTTTAATTTGGTTGAATTAAATATTAAAAATATTAAAACAGAATAATGTGCGGATCTCACTTTAATAGTGTTTGCATTTTTATGCGGCAATTGATTTTTTTCTAGTTGCACTTTTTTATCAATCTATATTGTTGAACAAGTTAATAATATGTATAAATATTTTAGTTAAATGCCGAAAAATAAAGAATTGCGTGAACTATCAAAACAATCCTTCAGGCGGAGATTATATCGCGAAAACAAAATTCGAAGGAGTGAACAGACATTGGATCAGAGCGTTGAATTTGGACAAATACATGGCGATCACGGGAATCAAGTGAATGTGGAAGAACGCAATGAATTATTTGAAGTATACTCAAATGAAGCTGGAGTGGCTGACGGACAATTAAATGAAGATCAAGATCCTATTTCAGAATTGGAAGAAGAAGATGATGATATAAATGTGGCAGACGAATCTAGTAATTCTAGCATTGCTGAGTTCCTCCTCAAATGGGCACCAAAATATAATATTAAAGAATACGCTGTTAACGAGCTTTTAAATTTTTGTAAAAAATCGCTAAGCCTTAACGTTCCACTAGACAGTCGAACTCTCTTAAGAACGCCCCAAAATAGAGAAATAATAAACTGTCCGCCAGGGAAATATGTTCACGTCGGTTTAAGGTCAAACCTGGATAACCTTTTAATTAAACATAAGAATGTCTCATTATTGATATTGGATATTAATATAGATGGCGTTCCAATTACCAAGTAATAGGAGTTGTTTCTGGCCGATACTAAGTAGATTTTTTAATTTGGATCCGAGGTTTATTTTCGTAATAGGTATTTATCATGGCTTTAATAAACCTGATAAGTTTAATCAATATTTAAGCCCACTAGTAGATGAGTTAAATAATGTCACAAGAAATGGATATGTAAACAACAGTAATAATTATTTGTGTAAGAATTAGATCGTTTATTTGGGATGCCCCAGCTAGAGCTGCTATTCAGGTTATTTTGGTTGTTTAAAATGCACAGAAGAAGGTGAATTTGTAAAAAACAAAGTACGAACTGACGAATCTTTTAGGCAAAGAACTCAGGCGGAACACCACAAACTCAACTCTATGTTGGAAAAACTTCCAATCGATATGGTTCGCCAATATCCTCTAGAATATCTACATTTAGTTTGTTTAGGGGTTGTAAAAAAATTAATTTAAATGTGGTTGAGTGGTGACTCAAAATCTCTTTTATCAAACTTGGAAGTCCAACAAATTTTTGACAATCTTAAGTCAATATCTGTAAGTCAACCTTCTGATTTTCGGTTATTTTAAAGGTTCAGAGTTACGCGTTTTTCTCCTATATTCGGGTCCTTTTGTATTAAAAGATTTAATTTCCAAAGAAAAATATAATCATTTTATGTTATTACAAGTAGGGATTTTATTATTATGCCATAATGAATATTCTAAAACCAAATTGGATGTTGCCGATACAATTTTAAAACAGTTTATTAATGGTACTAGCTCTTTATATGGACCACATCACATAATGTATAATATGCATAGTCTAACACATCTAACCCAAGATGTGAAACATTTTGGAAACTTAGATGAATCTTCTGCCTTTCCGTTTGAAAGTTTTATGTGTGTTATTAAACGTTTTCTAAGAAAACCTAATCAACCATTGGCCCAAATCTGTAATAGAATTTTTGAAATCAATAATGCAAATATTATCAATTTTAAAAAAGATATTCCTAACAAATCTTACCCACAACTACAAAAAACATTTTTTAAGGGTAGCAAAATATTCTACAATACAATTATATTTGAAAATTTTGTGATTAAAAACTACAGCCGAAATTACTGGATATTGACGAAAGCCAACACTGTAATGAAATTGGGTAAAGAAGCAACGGATGCCACAGATTTCTATAATTTCCCCATTCGATCCAGAAAACTTGATATTTTTGAAGCCGCGTTCTCAGACTCAAAGGGACCTGAAAAACAATTTCAAATTAACGAGATTGAAAATAAGATGTTTGCAATGAAACTTCCAATGCCGGAAAGATATGTATTTTATCCAATACTCCATTCATCCTAAAAATGTAGGTCATTTTCCCCTTTAGAAATTATTAAAATAAGTCAAGCTTAGAAAAAAGATTATTTAATAAAAATCGTAACGTAATCGTATTTATTTTAGAAAATGTATGCTGTTGTGGAAACATTTTCCATGGCTCAGGAAAAAGAAGTATCAGTGATTTTGCAAAAGTGGATAGTCAACAATTTTGTGTTTTGGCCGCCGAAGTACAAAAGAGCTATCGCAAATAAATTAGATATTGAACCGTCGTGGGAAAAGTACGAATGCTGTATTTTAAAACAAAATATTACCTCTTTTAGTGAGGCGAAGAAATTTGAGAAACACTTTGAAACTTACTCCAATTCGGATAATGAAATTTATAATTCGCGAAAAAGGCCGAAATTCACATTTACAGATAATAACGAGGATTTCGATACATCTAGAATCAAGAAACTTGAAAAACATGTGTGCTTAACATAAAATATAAAAGCACATTTTATTAAAGTTTTCATATAGGCGAGCTTTCATCAATTAAATATTTTTGGATTCTTTACAAATAAAGGTAAAATTTTGAAAAACCTTAAAGCTCAATAATTATATTTCAAATTTAAATTTCACCAAGTGATTTAAATAATTTTGTTCTTTGACAATGGTCAAAACGCGAACAAAATCGAATTCTGATGAATTTCATGCACCAAGTGCTAACAGTCGGGGAAAGGATCAATTCTTTAAACAGTTTCGAGCTGTGACATTGAAATACGAACAAATCGTTAAATATATAAATAAGTGTGTTGATCTCTCAAAGGTTTCATATCTGGAACTTGAAATTAGAATTGAAGATTTAACGAAATGACAAAAACAATATGACCAAATAATTGAACAGATCGTTGAGTTTGAATTTGAATCGGACTTCCAAGAAGTCCTTCTTGATGTGGGGTGATTTAATGATGATGTTTGTGAGTTAAAGGCACGTCTACAATCACTAGTGCAAAACCAAAGGTATTCCAAGAACAACCTAGTCTATCAGTTAAAGTCAGAAACAGGTTAAACCTTCGGTCATAGAAAACAAAAACTACCAGATATTCCAATCCTTAATTTTGGCGGAAAGCCTGAAAATTGGATTCCATTTCGCAACACATTGGTTTCACTTATTCATAATGAGGAAAGTCTACCCGGTGTTGTCAAATATTCATATCTATTAGATCGCTTAAATCAGGAAACCAAAATACAACTGGGAACAATTATTTTGTCCGATGATGGCTACGAATTAATTATGACAATAAAAGAAAAATCATTAACTATCACATTGATACTCTTTTAAATCTTCCACAAACCTCGAAAGACAATTACAAAGACTTACGACTATTGATTAATATGTGTATTTCCAACATCTCGGCTTTAGAAGAATGTCAATATAAATTGGAAGGTTTGATTGAGCAGATATTGATGAGCGTGGTCCTTCAAAAAATTCACTTGCATTTCGTATAGAATGGGAAGGTGAATTATCAACCAACGATCTTCCCAAATGGAACGATTTAATTAAATTTTTAAAAAAGAAGTGTCGTGTATTAGTGCGCATCAAATTCAATGGAAATTGGTTCAAAAAACCAAAAATTTCAGCGGTACCAACAACTTTCAAAATCTAAATATGTTAGGCCAGATTCTCAAGCGTTCTTGGTCACAAATGCAAATTCAGGTGCAGTACCCAAAACTTACGATAAATCAAAATTTTCATTTTACAAGAAACCAAATATTAATGTCAGTTCAAATATAGAGACTTGTGGTGTTTGCCACAAGACAAACAAACCATTTAATTTTCAATTGTCCTGAGATTCTTCTAATATCTACTCATGAAAGGTATGATAAGATAAAAGAATTGAGGTTGTGCATCAATTGCTTGAAAAATCATGCGTTAAAAATTGCCCATCCAGCAGATGCAAGATCTGTTTTGGAGTAATGCCTGAACTAACCACTTCCGATCAAAATAATTTGTATGCGGCAAAGGGTACAGTTCCAAAAAAAGTCATTTTACCAACTGCCATTGTTTTGCTTAAAGACAAATCTGGCAGATTTGAAGAATGCAGAGCTTTACTTGACAGTTGCAGCGATGCAAACTACATAGCATTACGTGTCGCAGAAAAACTAAAATTACCACGCATGAAAAATATTGTTTCAATCACAGGATTGAATCATTCTAAGTCATCGGCAGATGAAGAAATTATCACTACTGTCAAGTCTAAAGTATGAAAGTTCGAATCAATGTTGAACTTCAGCGTTGTCCCAGAGATTTCGCAACCAATTCCGTGTTCTAGTTTTGATATAAAACGATGGAATATTCCACCACAATTGAAACTTGCAGATCCAAATTTCAGTATCTCTCGTCCTATCCATTTATTGATTGGAGGAGAAACATTTTTCGAAACAATTTCTTTGAACACACATCGACTCGGAAAAAATGGATTTTAACTGGAGCAATAGAGGAAGAAATCAATACAAAACATCATACCAATTTCTTCTTACAAAAGGAAGCCAAATTGGATTTACATGAGTCTGTGAAAAGGTTATTTGAAGTCGAACCCGGGATCGATAAGAAATTCCTTCCAAAGGAGGAAATTACATGTGAACAGCATTTTATGGACAACCATTGTCGTGATGAAACTGCAGATACACAGTTTCAATTCCATTTCGAGAAAATTATATGAATCCCTCGAAAGAAAATTCGAAAGAAACTTGGACTTTAAACGACAATATAGTGGAGTTATAAACGAATATTCACAATTGGGCCATATTAAGCCAATTGATGCAAGCGATATTTCCATGCAAGAACCTAATCATGTATTCTATATGCCACACCACGCAGTAATTAAAATGTCAAACTCAATAAAATGTTAGCATTAGGAGGATTTGTTTTACATAAATTGTCCTCAAATGATGAACGAAGTTTAGCAAATTGTCTGATCCAGGATAGCGAAGTCTTGAAGACAAACGAAACCAATTCCACTGAATGCATTAAGGCTCTTGGTCTAGCGTGGCAGCCAAAGGAAGATAGCTTTACTTTTATCATTCCAACTATGGAAATAAAATCTCTTATGACGAAGAGAAAAGTAGTTTCTGAAATAGCAAAACTGTATGATCTACTTGGTCTCCTCGGTCCAGTATATAGTTTCAGCCAAAATTATTATCCAACAATTATGGAAAGAAAATACTGACTGGGATGAAATTGTGCCAAACGACATATTTCAATTTTGGGAAAATTTCCGATTAAATCTTAACTGTCTCAATGGCTTTCAAATGAATCGACGGATATTATGTGATAACCCGAAATCAATACAGGTTCATGGGTTCGCCGATGCGTCCGAGAGTGCTTATGGTGCTTGCATTTACATCCGCTGCGCCGACCAAATAAACAAAGCTCATGTCAAGCTTGTTTGTGGTAAGACAAGAGTAGCACCTATAAAATCTATTTCGTTACCGCGCCACGAATTATGTGCAGCGCTTTTACTATCTAAACTTGTGCGAACTGTTATAAATGCTCCCGAGATGACAATTGACCATGTTTATTTGTGGTCTGATCCACAAATAACTCTTACATGGATTAAAGCCGAACCGTACAAGCTCAAAGTTTTCATAGCTAACAGATTCAGTGAAATTCAGGATCTTACAATGAATTATTCGTGGAATCATATTTCAACCGATGAAAATCCAGCAGATGTCATAAGTAGGGGCATTTTACCTCATGAATTAAAAAACTTTCATCTTTGCTGTTGCTGTTCCGAAAGATGCGAATCAAAATGAATTAATAAATCGATACAGCTCGTATATGAAGTCCGAATCTCCACTTATTGTTTAAGATATCGAAACAATGCAAACCCAAAGAATATTCGAATTTGTGGAACATTGTCGCCACAAGAAATACAAAATGCTCTACACGCATTAGTTCGAGTAGTTCAGGAAAAATATTTTAACAACGAAATATCGCCATTGCTCAAAGAACGTCAACTTCCTCGGAAAAGTTCATTGCTTTCATTGAATCCGTTTCTAGGCTCGGATGGTTTGCTTAGAGTAGGAGGAAGATTGTCAAAGTCAGATCTTGATTATGATTAAAAACACCAATATTTATTACCATCAAAGGACAATTTAGCGCCCAGATGCTTGTATCTCTCGTGAGACAAATGTTTTGGCCACTTGCTGCCAAGAATATAGCTAAGCAATGTATTAGATCTTGTGTAGCTTGGTCAGGGCCAAGCCAAGAATAAGACAGATAATGGGTGATTTGCCTACAGAACGTTTCAAGCCGGCACGAACTTTTAATACCACAGGCATCGATTTTTGTGGTCCAATACTGTTGAAAAATAAATCGCAACGACATACTACAGCTCACAAGGTATATATATGCGTTTTTGTATGCTTTTTAACGAAGGCGGTTCAAGCCTCAAGAATATTGGCCCTTAAATGCTTCTTGCCGGCCAATTAACATCACAATTTCGGCTAATTAAACGGCCATCAAACGTTTAATACAATAAATCGATTGTGGCATGAGATGTGTGGCAAGTTGAACCATCCTATTGAAACCAAACATTGTTCACATCAATACCATGAAGAGCGGGCGCAAAAAAATCGGTTACCACGGTGCGATACCGTAATGGTTGACCGGAATGGTTGCGCCGTCCTTATTTTCAAAGAAATATGGGTCAATGATGCTTCCGCTTCACAAGCCGCACCCAATAGTAACTCGTAATGGGTGCATTGGCTTCTGTAAGACCACGTGTGGGTTTCCTGAGCCCCAAATGCTTATCTCACAATGAGTAGGAAAGCATCCGATTGTTATCGGAACTCGAACAATGGATAGATAAGCTGGATAGCAAAACAGGACAATTGAGGTGAAGAAAAATCACCAGCAAAGATTTTCCATTAATTGTGGAGTGTTTCAAGTTTTTAAATATACCATTACTCTTCAAACAATTGCCGAGGACAACGAACAAAATCATCCGATTATCCTCACAATTATCAAACGGGATTTTTATGTTGATGATTTATTTTTCGAATATGAAAAATTGCGGTCAAACTATTTGAAGAGCTGTGCCATGTAATGGAGGAACCAAACTGCCATCTGCGGAAATGGAATCCCAATTAGTTGATGTTTTTATCTAAAATTCCTAATGAGCTTAAGGACCCTATGCAGTCTTAACCTTTGATAACAATACGACCCTCAGTGTTCATTGGAATCCTGTACAAGATGTTTTTTACTTCTTAATCAACAAATCGCAAAATGTATCAGATTTTCATAGTTAAATTTACCCTCCGAAATCTCCAACATTTTTGGGTCTCTCCATCAACTATATCTCGAAGATACAGAAGGCGTACCAGTTTTTGGAGGAAATGATCTCTTGAATATCTGGATACTTTGTAACAACGTTCTAAGTGGAAACAGGAATCAACAAATCTACCTGTCGCACATCTAAAATTCATATACATATTAAATTATTGTTGTATCACTGTATCAAAGTACTTTGATACGTATGGTGTGTTGCAGCCTCTTTCGATGTGTAGAAGGTCGCGAAGGTCAAATAACCTTTGTAGACGAATTTTTCAACCTCTTCGATTGGCGTGATGTTGATGATGATTGGTGTACAAATGTTTGTCGCATGGCTCTTGTTTTACTGATGTTGATTTTGAAACCTACTTTATGTGCTAGGTCTGATAGCTTCTGTATATTCTGCTGTATGTCGGTATGTATACTTGAGTGGTTGTAGGCATATATCATCTGCCTATGGTCTAAATCATTGAGATCTTTGGTGTTGTATCACTAATTCGGTTACGATGGTCAAACCTTCTTTTCATTTCTGCGTAATTTTCCCTTAATTCCATATGAATTCCTTGAATATTTCAGCTGGTATCTTGACTGTGCCAGCGGCCTTATTGTTCTTTCGCTTCTGAATAGCAAATCTAACTTCCCGCTGCGTTGGTGGATGGTAGTTTCATTTTGATTGATATATGGGAGCTCGTAATTTTCTTCACTTTCAACGCATGTTTCTGAATGCAGCTGCTTTCTCTGCAGTTACGAGAATGTCGTTTGTATATTTCTGCGGTCTTTTTGCCATCTTTTTTACTTGTTAGGCTATATTTTCAAATTTTCTTTGAATTTCCGTCGTATTTTGGTGACATAGTTGTAACTTGAGTTGACTACGTTCCTCGATTTTATTCCACGTATATCATCGCTAATCCATGGTTTTCTGGTGTTGTTTTGGTAGCCGAGCACATTGGTTTTTGCAGTCTCGATGTAGGCTTCTTCTAGTGGGAACATTTTTGATCGATTTGATTGAGTTGGAGCAGTATTTCTCAACTTCCTATCCTCCCTCAACTTCCTATTGCTGTTAAACTTCCTCCGATATGTTTTCATGTGTGTTATTCCAGCGGTTTTTTGACTTTGAAAGTTGCTATTACCAGTTGGTGCGGAGGTTAGGAATTTCTTATTAACCAGTACATGCTCGATTTGTTTCTTGGTATTTGTTATTTCGTATAGCACCTAGCGCATATTTACCCATGATTGATGTCATGCCTGTGTTATCGGTTCCAATTTTAGCATTGAAATCTAATTAGACAATTTTGATGTCGTTTCGACGTGTCCTAGATATTGTTGGCTTGAGTTGTTTGTAGAATTCATCTTTTGTTATGTCATCTGCCTCTTCCGTAGTTGCATATCACTGTATGATTGTTGTGTTTCGTATTTTTGAATGGAATCTTGCTGTTATTATTCTGCTACTTATTGAGAAGTGCCTTCTTTCCTTAAGCTGTGTTTGCCTGTTCTACCAGAGAACATCAGATAATTACGAGGACGGGTACCTAGCGCTCGATGGCAGCACAAACACAAAACATTTTTGTTTTTTAGAAAATTCCGATCTGTCAAACGTCAGCTGTTAAAATTTCACCCAAAGTCATCGATTAGTTTATTTGTTGTAGTCGTTTGAAGTAAGCAACTTTTGTGTTTCTTGAAAAATGAGAAAAAACGAATTTCGTGCAGTGATTAAACACTATTATTTGAAAGGGAAAACGGCGAAAGAGACAAAAGAAAAGCTCGATAAACATTACGGTGAGTCAGCTCCGTCAGATTACATGGTAAAATATTGGATTGCTGAATTTAAACGCGGCCGAAGAAGCCCTGTAACAATACCATCAACAGGAAGGCCAAAAGAGGTGGTTACTGAAGAAAATATCAAGAAAATCCTCGATATCGTTATGAATGATCGCCGAGTCAAGTTGCGTGAGATTGTTGAAATGGTAAACATATCATATGAACGTGTGTTCAACATTTAACATGAACATTTGCATATGAAAAAGCTATCGGTAAGATGGGTGCCGCGTTTGCTCAGTGTCGAACAAAAACGAGTTCGACAAACCACTTCACAGCGGTGTTTGGACATGATAAAGCGTAATCGTGTTGATTTTTGGCGTCGATTAATTACTGTTGATGAAACGTGGGTCCACCACTATACACACCTGAAACCAAAAATCAATCGAAACAATGGGTGGAAGCTGGTGGAAGTGCTCCGAAGAAGGCAAAGGCAGTGAAATCGGCTAGCATGGTTATGGCCACTATATTTTGGGATGCACACGGAATATTGCTCATCGATTATCTTGAAAAAGGATCCACAATCACAGGAAAGTATTATCGTGCATTATTGGATCAATTGGTTGATGCAATCAAGGAAAAACGACCACATTTAAAGAAGAAAAAAGTCTTCTTTCTCAAGACAACGCACCGGTTCACACAGCATTAGATACGATGCTAAAATTACGTGAAATACACTTTGAATTGGTTGATCATCCACCTTATAGTCCAGATTTAGCTCCTAGTGACAAAGATTCATCTCAAACGAAGAAGTGATTACCGAAACTAACGCGTATTTTGAGTGGTTCCCGAAATCGTATTATTCAGATGGTATAAAAAAGTTGGAATATCGTCTTACTAAGTGTGTCGAAGAAAAAGGCGACTATGTTGAGAAATAAATGGTTTTTCGCAAAAAACTCGTACCAGTGCTTGTTGTAAGTTCTCATAAAATAAATTTTTTTGAAATAAATCTTCTTCCTTTAACATACATACTTCCTCGACTGTATAATTTGACAAAACAGAACTACTGTGCGCTTCATATATAACAATAAAATTATTTTGAAATATGTACGACATATATGTTCAATAATCTACATATACGTTCATTCCTTTTATCTCCGTGTATACTCCTCAACGCAACAACAACAGCAAAAAAAAAAATTAAAAAAATGGATTTTCCAAATAAATTAAATTAGAATAAAGTGAATTTTCCGATTTGTTGTTGTTGTTGTTGTTGTTGTATGTAATGTATGTTTTGCATTTATTTATTTTATTTTATGTTTTGTGTTGTGTTCAATCCTTTTTTACGAGATTAAAGTGAAATACGATAAAACGGAAAATTTACAGAATTTTCTTATTTTGCCTTCGAACAATTCTTTCAAAAAAAAAAAATAGAAAATACGTTGTGTATTATACATACATACATATTTACTTTATAAATGTATGGAGATACTGATTTTGCCATGATTTTCTCATAAGTATAAAGGGAAAATGTTGTTGCTTCCCAATACTTAGAGAGATAGACTATTATTTTCTTATTTCGAAAAATGAAAATATATCGAGGAACGAAATATAATAAAAAATAAAATAAATATACAATCTTTTTTATTTTTTATTATTATAATTTATTTATTTATTTTTCGTGCTCTGCTAAGCTAAAACATCTGTTTGAACCTTTGAAGGCAGGGCAAAACAAAAAAAATAACAGCAGCAATAAGTAAAACCGAAATTTTGCAATTTTATGTTTGGAAAATGTGAATATTTATTTTTGGAAGAAAATATGAATACATTTATATGTCATATATTTATGTATTGTATATATATGTATGTATATGTGAGATAGGAATATTCTACTTTCCAATTTGCTTACCTTTTCAATTACAATACAAGATACACGTTTATTCTGAATTTAGATTTATTCTTGATAAATTTATCCGCCGTTGGCGTTATACTATTTTCTGATGCAATCATATATTATTATTTTGAATCACTATAAATATATAGCTTTCTTTCAGTTCATTGGTTTAGGAAATTCTATTATTATATCAATAAAATCAGTCTTCTTTAGAGCAGACATAAAGTTTGGTGTGGAGCAGAGTGTAATCAATCAAATCTTTTATTTTTTCAACATGCACCTATTTTGAAATAATGGAAATTGAACATCTCGAAATTTTAAAGCAAATTACCGCCAGCATAAAGAAGTTCAAATTAGACAATTTCTGCATAAATCTGAATGTTTTCTAAGTTTATGTAAACAAATTTATTAAAAAGGTCAGCCATCTATTGAGCAATAGATTGTCTTATGTATATATATCCAATATATAAAAATGGTATCTGTAATGATTATAATAGCCTTTCTCAGGAACCAGACATCGCAGGAAGCTGTAATTTTCACCATAGATTAGAATTTTAGCGGTTTATGAAATTTGGGCCCGATAGGTGGCGCTGTTTCTAAGTTGTAACGATTTTTCTGTTTCTTAGCAACGAAGCATGTTAGGAACTTCAGATTTTAACCATATGTTTGTTTCATGCTATTTGGGTTTTTGTAAAATTTGGACCCGATAGGTGGCGCTGTTTTCAAGATAGTAGGTGGTAATACCGCTATTTTTGACATTTATTTAGTTTCATTACAGCATGCGCAAGAATACATCGTAAATTTATAATTAATCGTAAAAAAACTTTATTACGTAGTAATTTTTATTCATTTACACAAAATAACTGTTAAAAACAAATTAATTAAAGTAAAAAACATTGATCGCATGTCACGAAGTGACAGTTAAAGATAATTCCATTGCATTGTAAAATTATGTGTTTCTTTCATAAAAATGCGACGCTCAAATATTGGTTGCAATACGCGAAGAAACCAAGCGATTAGACGATATAGAAAAAATATTAATGCTGACCAACAATTATCACAAAGGCAGCGCCTTTGAACTTACAACATGAAATTCAACAAGAATATATAACCGAAATTCGAAGAGGTACTACTCGAAGAGCAAATATAAATGTTTGGGCTGCGGCAAGAGCATCGAACGCTCAATACTCTTGCATTTTAGTAATTGCTTCATTCCATCGTATTGCCTTTAATTATGAAACAAACATCGATTATTACGCCCATTTTAAAATTTTTATCGGTGAAATGGATAAAGATTATTGTCATGCATTAAAATTTAAAAATCAACCTCTTGGGATGTGTTTCTTTTCAGGTAAGTTTTTTTGGACATTAACCACCCCCTTCCGTCTTTTTATTGCGTCAAAAATTCATAAAATATTATCGTAAAATATTTCAGGGAAAGTTGTTTTACCAATTTTAAATCCACCACCTGAACATTTAAAATCCTTGATTTTTTTTTTTGTCAAAAACAAGGAAATTTAATCAATGTTTGCAAATGACATCTCTTGGTCGTAATTTTGCATCAACTTTTAAAATTCACGGCCAAGTTTATCACCACATTGGATCAATGTATCCATAATGCCAAATGAAAATGCGAAATTTTACCAAATATATTTTATTGGATCAAATGAACAGGAAGTTCAAGAACGTTGCGAAATACATCGCATAACCGTTTTTCGAGTGCGTGAAATCAAACAATTTTTAATGGAAAAAAATCAATTAATACAATTGTTCGAAAAAATTACACCGCAATTGAAAAATGATAAGTACAACATGATCGTCATTAAAGCAGATAAAACACCAACAGGTGCCCACGTCGGTAGATATAATGCACCAACAGTTGATGAAGAGTTGCTATTGTAATGGTTGGGGAAGCTTTTGAATCATGTGACATAGTTATTAATCGTAGAGATAACGTCATTCAGAAAATTGAAGACACTTATCGCTCTTACGACGCATTGCAATAACCTTTAGATTTTTGATAAAGTGATGATGGATGTCACATCAACATATAACAAACAAATTCATCCACCGGCGCAGAACTGACCAAAAAAGTTAGTGCTATAAATTATTACGCTTATCGACTAATGATTAGATCTACTGAAGGCAATCACATTCTAAAATGTAGATATTTATACCATCAGTATGTTGTCGATATGTATGCTAAAATCGAGAGTAAACGTCTACGATACATTCGTTTTAATCAGTCAAAACTACGAAGCGACGAATACATCCACTTGCGTGATGCAATAAATGGAAATGTCGACAGAAGTATTAATGCCAATGACATCGGCACATACAGAGAAGCCTGACAACGTATGAGATTGCTATAGAGAATGACACTCATTGGAACCACAGTCTCGAAAATGCTATGATTTCGTCAAATGCTAAACAAATACGAACATTGTTTTCTATAATTTTATCAACACCGATTGATTTATGGAAAAAATGTAAACTTCATATGGCTGATGATATATTGCATCAGATGTGAAAATGTAAACTTCATATGGTCGATGATATAATTAATTAAGGACATGTGTTTAATGCTTAGCAACAAAGGATTAGCACAATTTGGAATGAAAACGCCCAATCGCCCAATGCACGACGAATTTAATCAAGAGTTATGACGCGAAACCCAATACGAATTCCGCAATGGCCAGTGTTGCAACAAAGCATATTCATCGTTTGGGATGATTGCACGATGGCACACAAAAAATATTTGGAGGCATTAAACCGCACGATGCAAGATTTACGAAACAACCCAAACCGGTTTGGTGGTGCGAAGATTCTATTGACAGGTTCGACAAACATTGCCAGTGATTCCAAGATCAACACAAGGTTTATTTATAGGGCCAGCAAGGCGGAAAATGTAACCGAAGGCGTCGCGCCGCATAGCGGGCGTAGCTTGCTAGTATATATACATATATTATATATATATATATATGATATATATATATATATATATATATATATATATATATATATATATAAATAGTGCCATCTATGGAGGAATAGATTAACTATATAAATGGCCACATATAAATTGTAGCGTCAGTCTCTCTAACTTTGACACCAGATATAAAATTTAATTTATAATTCTGTTTAAAGTTTAATTCCAAAATACCAAATTTTTTTTTTTTTTATCTTTTTTATTTATTATAACGGTTGGAACCTGTAGAGGTTCCGCACTCAATGCCAGAATGAGCTCATATTGCAAAGCTAGAGGATCTATCCTAACTCGCAAGAGCGTACCTCACCCTTAGTAAACTGTAAAAGTTTGAACCAAGAAATGGATAATAACTGATCTACGTTCAAAGATCCATAAGAGAACATTTGTGATCTAGCTTCGACAAAGGCCGGACAGCAAAGTGGTGTAGATAGTCGTCCACTTCCTTCAGATAGTTGTCAGAAAAACCATCCTGAGCAAGTCCCATGCGTTGGAGATGAACCTTGAAACGTCCATGTCCATTTTTTAAGGATAACAAATATTAAGTGAACCTCACGTAGGGTTCAATAAAGAACCCTTTCAACAGCTAGGACTAGAACGCCACTTCAGTCCCAGTTCAATTAAAGCGAAATTGATAATAGCGTCTTTACCACCATTGAAGGATAGAGGAATTGCCGGTACGGGACCAACCAATTTACTACGAGATCAAGCTTTCGCTATAAAGTCAGCAACTTCTTTTCCCACACCACCACAATAAACAGGCACCCATTTGAACCTTACTCTCGTATTAGAGCAAAGGAGATTAATGAAGTCTTTGCAATCTATGACCAGTTTAGAGGTAGTCAAAGGATTATTAAGGGTATTAAGCACGGCTTTACTATCCGTGCCGATAAAAATATTCTTCCCTAAAACATTTAACTTAGACGCCTCAATCCAATTAATTCAGCTTGAAAAACGGTGCATTGTTTATCCAGACTACCCGAGAAATACATGACAATACAACCAAACCCCGCACTGACTTCTACTGATGGAGAGCCATCCGCAAAAAAAACCATCAACTCGGATAACTATCTATAGAAATTCTGAGAGAGCCACAGTTCGGAGGTAAAACGACCGAGAATGAATTGGTGAATTTAAATTCGAGCAAGGCTGTCATTCACCATTTCAACCGGAATATGTGATTTAATTTTATTATGCCAGCTGCCAGCTGCACTTTAATAACCTCACCCACACTGTTATCGTGAGTGATACGAGAGAGCCCATATATTTGAACCTTCTCACTCCCTCAAACGTGTAGTGGCCACTACTAAAATCAGGTGTTCCATTGTCTCTATAACCTGAAAGCATGTATTTCGTTTTGGACTCATTGATCTGGAGCCCAACAGAAGCTGAAAACTCTTCAAGCGGATCAAGTATTTCCTTCACTCTGTTGCTAGTCAGACTAATCACGCATATGTTATCTGCATATGCAAGCACCTGATTGAACTGGCGATATAAGATGGTGCGCTGAGGTGTTTCAGTTATACGAAAGATGTACTCCAACATGAGATTGAAGGAGCATCCGGGACAGAGCATCTCCCTGCCGAACACCCGAGCTAACTGCAAAAATTCTTGATAGCCTGTTCTCAACTTCAACACACTGTGTCACTTTCATTCTACACATAATCGTACCAGTTTTGTTGGCATACCTAGATATTCCAGCGCAGACCACAAACTCTCTCGATTGATCGAGTCATAGGCGTGCCGTAAATCCAGGAACACCTGATGTACTTGGATGGAAGTCTCATAATATTTAGATAGTGTCATCCGCAGCGAAAAGACCTGATCAGTGACTGATCGATTCGGACGAAATCCTCCTTGATAGTCACCAACCCTCCGCTAGAGGGGTGATTCTATTCAATATAATGTAGGACGCAGTAACTTATATGCTGTGTAAAGGAGGGCTATACCGCGATAATTCTCACACAGTTACAGTCAGACATTACTTCGGTTCGCCATACTAATCGAATAAGGTTGAAAAGACAGTTCCACAATGTAGCGCCTCCGAATATCAAGAGCACCAAATTAACGTACTCCACTCCAGGTGAGCGGTTTTGTTTTGATCTCTGCATGGCCCTAGTGAATTCTTCATGGGATGGATCCTCAATGCAAATCTCCGCAGTCTGTATGAGAGGTGAATCACCTACAGCCTGTGACGCATGATGAACACTAAGCAGGTCGATAAAATGTCCATTCCATGCGTAGTACTCGACGATGTTGACACAGAGGTTTCCATCCCGGTCCCGAATAGCAGGTGACGCAGGCTTCCATCCGTTTCGCTGTGTTCCCGGACCTGTACGAAAACATACACCGTAGCTTTGCAGCGACCAAATAAAGATCGCTGCCTACGTATTTGGTTGCTGGCCGATAAGTTCTCACATCCTGCACAACCCGAGCTCGCCCTTTAAAAATTAACACGTGGTCAATTTTGTTGCGGGCTATTTTGCGAGGATCCGTCCATATTTCCAAATGTATCTGTTTATGAGGGGGGAAATGTGCTTGCTACTCTAAGATCGTGAGCAATTGCAAAGTACAACGTTCTCTCACCATTATCGATCGCAGTTTCGTGTCGGAAGTACGGACCTATGTTTTTACACAATTAGGCCTGATTTAGCATTAAAGTCCCCAATTACCATTCTAACATCGTGTTCGGGTATAGATCCCATCAGATCGTCCAAGTCATTGTAAAATGAGTCTTTATCCTGGAGTTGGCTGACTTCTGTGGGCGCGTGAACACAAATTATTGACAGGTTGACTAACTTCATGCGCAAGTCAAGCTTACACAATCGGTTATTGACTGCTTGGAAATCCAAAACAGGGTTCTTTACCTGTGGCCCAAAAAGAAATCAAGCTCCAAGATTTCCTAGGTCATCTTCACTGTAGAGCAACGTATAGCCCTGAGACACATGGTCTCCACTTTAAGGCCAGAGAGTTTCTTGAAGAGCAACGAGTTTCAGCCGATACTCCTTCATGCATGTGATTAGGCTCTCTAACGCTCCCGGTTTCTTAAGTGACTGCACGTTCCGTGTGCCGATCCTAAATCACGTGTTCGGGTACTTGAGCGGGGGTCCGGTGTTATTTTGGCGGCATCCATTTTTAGTTTTGTTGACTTTATAAACAGTTAATTTTTTGACGGATGGGGTCGTTAGCCCAGCGATCCAACCGTTTAGTCGCCTCCTATACGACCAGCAAAGGATACTGTGGTGGTATTCTAGGAAACATGTTCGTGCAATTTTTGTTTACGAAACATGTGTGCCCCCCGGCCACAGTGGATCTGTCTGTAATTGCTCTACTACCAAATAGAGTGGGATCAGATATATGTATGTATCAGCACTGTCGTTACGTCTGGAAAAGATAACCAGACCAGTTTTATAGAGGGATTCACGTGCAACCCCTTTTCAAGACACCAAACTTCCACTATATTAAATGCGTTCTGCATCAGATCAGATAAGACGTTCAGGTATTTACTAGAAACTGCCAAAACGAGACCATCTGCGTACCTTTGCACGATAAACCTAAACCGCTGCAATTTAACAAGTAATTCCTCGATTACTATGAGCCGCAGCAACTGTCGAGCAGCGTTTTTCCACTTTGATGGACACTGATGAGCCATCTAGGTCAGTCGCAATTTTGCGAGACTTGAACATAGAAAGCTCCCACAATGTTCAGGAAGGTACCTACTAAAAACTCTTTGTAATTAAGTGATCTTTATGCTTGTTTCAAATCAGGTAGAACAGTTTCGCAGGACTTGGCAGTTCTGTAAGCATGTTGCATATTACTGAGAGACGAGGTAGTGAAATTGTTATCCCTAATAAATCTGACGATGATCCTCTCAAAAACTTTCAGAAAAGTAAAGGTCAGACTAATAGGCCTAAAAGCTTTTGGGTCAGTATAATTCGACTTGCTAGCTTTAGGTATCAAAACTACTCTACTCCTCGGGTAGAGAACCATGCTGCAATTCAGCAAGGAAAACAAGATCAGGACCACTCGATTTGAAAGGTGTAAACGAGAAAACACTCCAGCGTAGAACATCTGTATCAAAAATGTCAGCAGGCTTAGAGGTAATCACACCCAAATCAACAATTTCACATCCACGAAAGTGGCAGATAACAGTAGCTTACCAACTTCTCGCCTGCAAGAGGTTATTTTGCAATGTAGGCGAAGACTATCGAGTCTACAAGTGTCATTCTTAGCCGCAGAGTTTTGTTAAGTCTTCTGTGTGCGGATCTTAGTCTTTTTTATAAGCTTTTTAGGTACCAAAAATCGATTCCAACCCGAAATGAGATTCGTATTTTTGGCTGTATTTTTAATTTTACGGAAGGTGAAGACATCATCCGTCATCCTCCAATTTAGAATCAAGTCAACGATGGTTATAGGGTATAAACTAATATCATATACACGAGAATGATTAGCACCGTCGCTAGATCAGCAGTACCGCATTCATTAATAAGAGCGGCATCAAAACCAAATCCTACAGCCCTACGATAACCCTGAAACGGATCCTCTCAAGGACGTATTGTAGCGACGCTCGCCTAATGTTTAATAATCAATGTATTAACAATTAGTAAATAAGTTCAATCGACCTGCAAATTAGTATCGAAAATAAATTTTTTATTACATTTTTCAAAATGTTTCTAATTAATAAAAGATTCCAATGCACAATAACAAATCGGAATTGATTTATCATCTTCGATACTTAAGCACGATGATGATGAAAAAATAATTGCTTCATTATCTATCTATAAATAATATGTACTTTTGTTGAAATTGATAAAAAATGAAATTCGAAAAACTAATAAATTTTTAATTAGAACAAAAATAAATCCTTTTCGAATATAATTAATCCCATTTTCATTACTTTGGATTATAATTTACAAAGCTATAATTTTAAAATATATATTTTATTGATTTTGTTTATAAATAAATTTCATTTTTATCATTAGTCCAATCCAATATTGTCCGTATACGAGTATATGGTATGGTATATCGCCTCAAATAATTGTTTTGGTTGTCCACAATGCATTCTTTATTTTATCTTGCAAAAAATGTCCATCTTTGCAGAGATAAAAATGTTGTTGCCCGGTTTATTATTTTTATTTTTTCATTGGGTCTTTTATTGCAGCCATAAAAACTTTTATTACCACTTTAATTTATTAGACACATACATCAATACATATATGAATCGCCGTTAAACATCACATTGGCTAAACGATGTGGATTTTGACAAAGTGTACTAAATATACGTATAAATGTAACGACTTTATACATATCCTGAAACAATTATATTCTACATTTATATTACGTAGGATTTAAATTTTTTTTAAATTAAATTAAAGTTTAAAAAAGTTTCGTAAAAGTGCCTGCTAAAGTTGACAAATGATTTCGTTTAAAACGAAATCAATTCATTGACAATAAACAGAGCCACCTACATATATATACAGAACCGTAAGGATCAGCCATGTTTTTTGTCGACCTTTTTCTAGAGGAACTACTTTTTGCATTATCCCATAAGAATCAATGTAAAAATGACCATTTTCGAATTACTTTTCATCAATGAAAAGTTAATTCTTTCATTTTGATAAACACTTTGTTAAATTTATTCTATATTGAAGCATCACATATCTGAAAGTCAGAACCTTAAATCTTCTATTAATTTAATAAACATTAAATCAAAATTAAATAAGAATTTATCATATTTATGTAAACAAGAATTTATTTGAATGTGTAGGTAAAATAAATAAATAAAACATATATTGTCATCCTTTCGATCGATGATTTTGTCTCTTTTTTAATAATTAAACCTCACACTTTTTCTTTTCTTAATTTCGCTTTTTCTATTGCGATCGCAGCATGCTCGAATAAAGCATTATTCTATTTCCTTTTATACATTTGAAAATGTATCACCACATATTTCTATTTCGTTAACCTTGTAGCGAAATCGTAAAAGGGATAGAGTACAAAATTATTCGAATAGGTTGAGATCGCAATAGAAAAAAATCAAAATTGAATACACGAAACAGCGTAAAATTTAAAAAGAGAACATAAACATCGATCGATAGAAAAAAAATTGTGATGTTGACAACTTACAACATGTCATAGGGAGTTCCAATATCAGCTGCACAATTGGTTTAGAACCATAATTATGCACAAATGCGTAACAAAACTTTACCAAAATAAAATGGAACCGTGCCAGAAGAACTGTGATGGTCATTTGTTCCATTTAAAATCTAAAATCCAAAATTTACGTTGAAATTGAAGTGAAATTAGTTTGACATTTATTCAAACAAAATCATGCAGCTTTTATTGAAATACCCTTTTTGTATTTTATTTTATTCACAAAAATATAATTTAAAAGGAGACACAACCACATTTTGACTGTTTTCTCTTTTCGTCGTGCAGTTTAATTTTATTGCGTTGGTATTTGTGTGTATTTATATCAATTCAATGTAGAAATGCTTTTTTTTCTATAAATTTTATTAATAAATATAACAAAAATTAAACAACTTCTTTGGTCAGGTTTTTAATCATATATAAAATGATATTTGTAGATTCTATTTCAATGTTAAAATACTTCGTCCATCGACATTTTCATTGAAAAATATCGCACCGAAAAATATTTAATTTTTCATATGTTTTGTATGGAAAAAATGATTTTTTCGTCAATTTTAGTTCCTCTAGAAAAAGCTCAATTTTTAACCTTAGGGCTCTGTATATATATATAGGTGGCTCTGCAATAAACCGTAAATAACTTAATTTTAAGAAAAATTTTTTATTTTGTGTGCCAAAACGTTAAAATAAAAATCACAAAACGCCCAATTTTTGTTTTTGAGCTTTGTGCTTTTTGTGCATAGTACGTGGTATGTACGGATGGCGATGATGAGACCAAAATGTAAGCAAGTATATAAATTAGCTTATATAAAATATAAAATAAAAATCGCAAAGTTGTAAATTTGTAAAGCGTAATCAAAAATAGATTTGTCTTATGTGCGTAGATATAGATGCGGGTTCGATGAATAAAAATGTTGGCAATCGATTTAAGAGGGAAATATCTCAAACGGCATCTCGATGTGTATTTATGTAGATATATAGATTTGTGTATTATTCCCCTGCCTGGGGTGTATATATATGTACATATGTATATATTTAATTTATTGAAATTTAATTTTTTTTATGTAAGTACACATATGTATGTCTTAGAGATTAAAAAAAAAATACATAAATAACAAATTTGCGCTTCAGGAAGCAAAAAACGAAATTATTATCTAACGTATTACAGTAAAAAAAAATGTTGCCGTTTTCTAAATTGAATGTGAAAGTCTTTTTGGTATTTTTTCGCAATTTATATTAGTTGTTGTTACTGCTGCTGTCTCGTATCTATTAGTATTCCATGCCATTTCCACTTTTGCGCTATTAATTTTATTTAACGAAGTGTTTATTATGTGTGATAGTAAATGGAATAAAAATAATAATAATTTTAAGTGGCTACTTTAAGAAATAGGCATATAATAGAATGTACATCATTGTATTAATACATAATATATTTAGAAATACCGCACTTAACTCTACTGTGAATAGCCTTTCAATATATTATTACATATTTAATTATTCATAAATTGTAGTATTCCATTAAATGGGGCGAAAAGGTGCTTTAATCTTGTGGGAATATATAGTGATTATATATATGGTTTGTATAATTGAACGACAAAATAATAATCATATAAATTTTAATGTTGTGTACTAAATAGAAAATATGTCCAATAAAATTACGTATGATACACTAATTAGAAGCTGATCATGGGATTTAGTATCGTACAATTTTCGAATTGGTGTGATTGAAAACTATTCGCAATATTACATTTTTAGTGGATTTCCAACAGATACTGTAGTATAGCAATAATTCGAAACCAAGACTAAATATGAAATCCTTTAATATCTTTATCTACTAGACTAAGATTTTAATATATAAAATTAAAAATTTAGATGAGAATGAAATTCATACTAAAAAAAATAACAAAAAATTACACTGTTAAATTTGGCAATTTTTCCAATTGGAATTTATTTATAGGAAAATTTGAATTTGAGGTGTTTTGTAAATTGTATGCTGCCGATTCTAGTAATGATTACATTCTCCGAGTAAATATTTGGATAGGTTAGAACAACTGCGACCTTTGCGTCCATAGAAATTAAATTAAATTAAGCGGTTAGATTTTCACAGAATTTTGAAGTTTCGTGATTTTAAAGCAATTTTAATCATTTTTACTGCCTATCATAGAGATGTCCACGGCAACTCATGTATATTTCCGGGTAGTTTAGACCACCTAGGATTTTTGTGGCCAGTCAGATTAAATTCTGATGAACTTTTCTATTTGTTTATGGAATTTAAAATTCTTGGTTATGATTGATTTTTAAAATTTTGTAACGCCGATCGTATTGATGTCTCCAAGATACTGACCCTATCTTTTCAAATAGTTTAGGCTATTTAAATCTGTATGATCGTTAATACAGATTCGGAATAGCCTAAAATATCTGGAAATATATGCCAATACCCGTGGACATCTCTAGGATCGGCGGTACAAATTATTAAAAATCGTTTAAAATGAAATCGTTTACGAAACTTCTAATGATGTAAAATAAATAGTAAAGTTCATCAGAATTTAATTTTGTTGATCATACAGATTCGGAATAGCCTAAAATATCTGAAAATATATGCCAATACTCGTTGACATCTCTAGGATCGGCGGTACAAATTATTAAAAATCGTTTAAAAATGTAATCGCTTACGATACTTCTAAATGATGTAAAATAAACAGTAAAGCTCATGATAAGTTAACTTTCTTGATCTTACAGATTTAATAATAGCCTAAACTATTTGAAAAGATAGGTCAGTATTTGGAGACATCTCTAGGATCGGCGGTACAAAATTTTAAAATCAATCACAACCAAGAAATTTTAAATTCCATAAACAAATAGAAAAGTTCATCAGACTTTAATCTGATTGACTACAAAAATCCTATGTGGTCTAAACTACCCGGAAATATACATTAGTTGCCGTGTACATCTCTATGATAGGCAGTAAAAATGATTAACAAATGGTTTAAAAATCACGAAACTTCAAAATTCTGTGATAATCTAACCACCTAATCTAATTTAATTTCTATGGACGCAAAGGTCGCAGTTGTTCTAACCTATCCGAATATTTACTCGAGAGAATGTAAATATTACTAAAATCGGCAGCATACAATTAACAAAACACCAAATTCAAATTTTCGTTTAAAATAAAATTCCAATTGGAAAAATTGCCAAATTTAACAGTGTAATTTTTTGTTATTTTTTTT